>CM060192.1:47882550-48320436 GCA_030549335.1 Pontederia crassipes | reverse complement strand
CACATAATGTAAACTAACTGGATCATTAGATCTAATTCTCCACCTATGAAATATATAAAAGAAGTACAAGTTGGTACTCTCTCTCTCTCTCCACATAATATAAACTAACTGGGATCATTAGATCTAATTCTCCACCTATGAAATATATAAAAGAAGTAAAGTTGGTGGGCTTCTTTTATAGGGATGATGATTTACGAGTAACAGGAGATGATGTTTTGTTTTCTCTTTTGCTTTTCTATAACCATTAATTAGCTTTTCTAGTAATAAGACTAAAATTCACATTAATGTAAAATTTCCATGGAAGTTTTTTTTTTTGGGTGAAAGAGAAGTCACTAGTCCTATTTGCATCCTGACAAATATTGGTCAAGAGCATGTTTTAACCTAACCATGGTTGAACAATGCATTAGATTCCGTGGGTATCGCCAACTGATAACCATTGACCACAATGCATGAGTGGAATACCACTTAATTAATACTACTTGTCAGGATCAAAGGGAAAAAAAAAAGAGAAAAAGAAAATAAATGTTCAAAGTTTATATGTTGAAACACATTGATTAGGATGGAATGATAAGCTATTCTTTCTTGTTTAAATAAATTTAGAAATTTAAATTCGTGTGAATGTAAAATATTTTTGTTAAGAGTTTTATTTGTCATTGTCAGATACACGACACGAGATTAAATTAATCGGATTAGTTAGGCTCGATTAATGGATCGACCCCTAATGCGTGCACAATGCACTTTTTAACGTCACGCGAGTTGAATCATCGGCACCGCTTTCGGACACGAAAAATTGGCCATAAAAAAGTTTATATGTTGACGGTTCATGGGGCCAGTCCATTCAAATCTTGCACGCATTTGAGAATCTTCACATGTTTTCTTCATGCAAAAAAATTCAAATGGGTCAAGGGCAACAAAAGAAGGATGGTAACTTTATTAAGTTGTTCAAAAGTTACATCTAAGAGCATGTATCTGTACTAAATAGATAACAATATATATATATATAGAGAGAGAGAGAATTAAAAGTAAGTGCTTTTTTAGATATTTATGGGTGCTATATAATTTTAAGTCATTTCACATATCAAGAATTTATTATTGACTTGTGTTCCAAGTTTACCCTGTAAATGCATAACTTTACTTCTTTTCCACACAAAATAACAATTGAAATGAAAGGGCAAAATCTTGATCATGGATTTTTTTTAAGGAAAAAAAGGTTGCCAACTTGTATCTAGATCTTGGATGGTTTTCATAGCACAAATTAAGAAATACATTTCACAGGGGATTTGGAAAAAAGAGGGAACAAAATAAAAAGAAAAAAAAAGGAGTTAAACACCATGAGGAGAAAAAGGAAGTTGACATGTTATGGGGGACCAAGGGCCAATTTTTTTTTTTTTTGAAGAAAAAAAAATGTTGCTGTGCACATTGTTTTGGTCCATGACAACTCTCACTTCACTATGTAGAGTGATGTCTCTCTCCTTCAGAGAGCTCTCTTCTACAACATTCTAAGCAAGGAAATGTCAAATAAAAGAAAAGAAAAAAAAGGTAGATTGACATATCAAAGAAGAGAGATGCCAAATCTCAACTACTTAAAGTTGCATATTTTATTCAGTCATTTTGGGAGGACAATGCTTCCAAGTTAAGGAATTGTGACCCGAGTTTATATATACTCGAGATTATTGTATTTTTTTTAAAGGATTAGTATATTTTTAATTGGGTTTTGTAATATGATCCTTATATTGCAATAGGCATACATAAGTCGAAAGAGTATAAATAATATAAGCACGTTATCTTTAGATTTAATCTAGACGCTTAGTGAGTGATAGCATTGTCTTGAATTATTATAATTTGTACCCAAAATTGAAAAAGAATAATAATAAGAATAAGAATTGGATTTGTGATGAAAGTGAACGAGTTGGGTTGCAGGGACGAATCACCTCGTGAGAGTTAGAGTTTTATTATGATATATTCTTTTTTTAATCATAATAAATTTTTTTATAATGTATTTTTCTTTTGCTCATATAGTTAAATAAAAGTTTTACCATATTAAATCTATTCATCTTTTATTTTCTTTATTTTCTTAATTATTTATTGATTCTCGGTGCTATATTCCCGACATTTAGTCTCGTACGTACTCAACATAAAAATTTATTTTAATAGTTGGAAGAATTACTCAACATGGCTTAAATTAAATAATTAGATCGCATGAATAACATCTTATGTGGATTACTAGCATCCAATTAACTAATATAACTTAAAGTGCCAATTTTTAACATTCGATGTTGTTTATTTATTTTCCTTTTTTGTGAAATTTGAACCCATTAAACAATTGAATCAGCTTTGTGACGCTGATTTGCATAGAACGGCTCGTCAATTTAGTCGGTCGTGCATATATTTTGCGATTTTGTAATTACGAATAAAATGTGAGTACTCTTATCAATAAGTCCTGTGCAGAGAGAGAGAGAGAGAGAGAGAGAGAGAGAGAGAGAGAGAGAGAGAGAGAGAGAGAGAGAGAGAGAGAGAGAGAGAGAGAGAGAGAGATTTTATTATGTATATATAAGGCCTTTTTTATGGCTTATGATAGGAGGTGTCCTCCAACCTTCCCACTAAACGGTGACAGAAGAAGAATCCAAGAGCAAAATGGCGAGTGCTTGAAAAGGGGACCAGAAAACATCCATCGGAGTTATGTCACGGATGAGAGCATGGGTTTTGTTTGGTTGCATCGCATCGCGCATGCTCACTGTTTTTTTTTAAAAAAAGATGAAGTAAGAGAAAACTTTGTTTTCATTAATGTAGGCAACAAATTTGCATCAATTATTTCATGCACGCATCTGCCAAAATCCAAAATGCATGTATCTGATTTCACGGAGTTCATGTGATGTGACAAATTACTTGACGATGCAATGTTGCATCTAAAACTGCACTACATGTATGATATAGTTGATATATATATGGGATAAAGTAAATAGTTTCAGTCGACCGATCGGTTATCGTCATCATTTTCAAGTCTCGACATTTTTCAATTTAGTCATTTGAAAGGGCTTCGAACTTTCGTTCTGGTCCTTATCAGTCATCCGATCGAATTTCGGACGTCTGATATGGTATGTCGCTATATTCTGTCGAAATGAATTGGATGCCTGAAAGGGTTTCGATCGTCCGTTCCAGTTCAACAAAGCCGTAGATTACTGCGAAATCCTTACGTTTTCACAGAAGTTTTCAATCCAATCCAAAGTCTAACACTACTTAACATTTTTTTTTCTGCATAGCATGATTCAAAGGCATATTTAATCATAATCTTTCATTCCAACATAACATTTATATCATTTCTCTCATAATCAGTCGATTTTTCTTGTCTTCATGCATGAAACATCTGTCTTAATTTCAAACAATATAAACTACTAATTGACTTAAAAATATGATATAATTCGTCAAATGACAATGTGAGTCGTACACTAACAAATCTAACCATTCAGCACATTATCAACTCATATATCACATGCATATCATTCGGCATGGTTTAAAAATTCAAAGGGGGAAAACAAATTTGTATATCTATAACATGATAAGACTTAATCTACTCTTGCTAGCATGAACTTTAACCACGAATCTGACCTTATAGCATGCATAATTCTTCCAAAATTATCCTATGACCCATATTCCGAAAATACACCTATTTTGATGTCATTTGATTCTTTTCTTCGTCGGTTCGAGCTTTAGCAGTGTCCTCTTCGTCCTCCTATGTCACCGACGACTAATGGACATATGAAGCTCGTCCCCCATCTCATAGCGGAGACTAAGCCGTGGATCAAAGGTGAAAAAAATAGAAATATTGGATATGAAGAGGTGGAGACGAATTGGGGAATTTTCATGGTTCTTGGACTTCATGAGATTATGGTATCCGTTGCACTAATAGGAGTGTAATGGGGGAGAGAAACATCGAAACTGATGCTCTTCATTTTCGTTTCTGTCCGTTCAACTTTCGGGCGCTTGAAAGAGTTTTCGGTCATTCGGTAGGCCAAGTTGCCATTGTCGTCATGGTAACGGACGCCCGTTCTAAAATTTGGCCATCCGCTGATTCGACATCAGCATAAATAAAAAATTAAAAATTTAAGGAAATTTTGGTGTGTTATAATTTTCTAAGTTATTAATAAAAAAGATATAAAAAATATACACAAAATCGTTTGATGCATGTTTCATATGAAAAGCACTTCACATACTCATTTTTCTCATATATATATATATATATATATATATATATATATATATATATATAAGAGTTCTTATTCACCTTATTTTAATTGGTTCTTCAGAGGGAAAAAAAGAGAATAGTTTTAAATTTGAAGAGGACAGTGTCTTGTTGTATGCAAAGTTCGTCGCATGTTTATTAAGAAATAAATAGCCCTTGTTCCATATGTTTCATTACCGTTTATATATTGATAAATTGAGGAGGGGAGGAAGTAAAATGAGGCCCGATAAAAAAAAATGCGAGAATTAAATTTCGAAAGTGTTATTATCGAAAAATATTTATCTTTAACGCTTTCGGGAGAAAATTTGACATCCAAAAGTTGCACTTACTGTAAAAAAATTCCTTTTTTTTTTAAATATTCCTCCCATTGTGTTACATCCTTATGCCGTTTTTCTATTGAACTATTATTATACATTTTTTTTTCTGAAAGTGTCGGATGATAAGTGGTATCATAGTTCTAATTCTCAATAAAAAAAATATCTTGACAGATTTGTTCTTATTATGTGTGCTAAAACTAAATGTAACGAGATTTGTTAGATAACTTTTATAAAAAAAATATTATTATAAATAATTTTACAAGAAAAATTTTTAAAATAGATTTTTTTAAAAAATAGTATGATAGATAAAAAGTATCAAATTAATTTACTTATAATGAATATGTTATATGTAATTAATATAGCATTGAATATAAATTATTTGTAAAAATAAACTATGTAAAATATCTATTATTTAGTCGGTTAATTAATGTGCATTTTCTTGTGACGTGGTTAGCAATTTTGTTAACTCAACCGAATAAATTAGTATTTTCAATAATGAATTATAAGTTAATTAAAGTCGTATAATTATATGATTGGGTTAATAAAAAATAAGAAATGAAATTTAAAAAATAATAACAAAAAGGAGAAAAAAGATTAATCCCTTTTTAAGAAATCAATAAAATTCAACAATTACGGGTGAGATTGGAATTCTACTTGCAAACAATGGCTTGATAAATAAAAATAATGCCTTGTTAAAAACAGATTATTATCATAAAGTTTCCTAGATAAAGCTTCTTGTGATTGCATTTATAGATGTAGTCATGAGTCCTTTAATCATATATCATTTTAAACAAAAAAAACTTCAACATTTCGAGAACTTTAAAAAAAATGTGAGCCTTTCTTCATGCATATGAAACTACATTGATACTTGATAGAAAAGAAAAAAAAGATAATTATTAAGATGTAGCATTAGAAAGGTGCGCCTCACACATTGGCTTATTTCAAGATTGATGTTAAGATTAAAAAAATATTATACATACATATGAATATATTAATTAAAAGAATATTTCACATAATCAATAAACTGTATTATTTTCCTTTTATATTAGTACATACGAGCCTTAACAATTTGAGAGTGCTAATTTTAGTTAATTTTGTTTTTAAAATCGAAATAAAAATTTGTAAATATAAATTCTTTCTAATAATATCGAGAGAAGCACTTGAAACTTGACCCTCCCAGTGGAAACCGACTTGATTTTTTTAGTTATCTTTTTTTCGGCAATTAATTGTCGATATTTGGAAAACGATACCGACGGTTCAGCTTATACAACACTATTAAGTACATTGATCATAAGTTAAAATGTCATCCTCGAGTTCAACTAATTTAATAAATTTTTTTTATATTTATAAAAATTTAAACTCGAAATACGTAGATATGAGCAAAGGACGAGGAGTTGCTACCCTCAATCCTAACCGTCGTTGATTTTTTAGTTACCATTTTGTACATGGAAATTATTTTCTTCGGCTGTCACCCAATTCATATTAATTAACGTCATTATTATAATAATTAATGCGTCCGATTCGGCGATTCCTACCCATCCAAACTTTCGGCCAACAAAAAGAAAAAAAAAAGAATAAATTGAAATATTGGTGCAATAAAATTATAAATTAAGTCAATCACGTATAGCCGCCCATCACCATGCTACATTATTATAGTTGATGGAACATTTGACAGCTTCTCCTACCGGTTTATATTCTACTTTTTTTATCTTTCATTTAATGCCTAATTAAAAGAGTGCGTGTCATTTTCACGACGTTTAATTCAATAAATATAAAGTGTGGATAAATAAAATGGAAGAAGAACAAAAGAGACAAATGTTTCCGTTCTATTGATTCTTGGATCATATAACTCTCTAGAAACGGAATATTCTCAGCATTATATATATATATATATATATATATATATATATTATATCCCAATTGATTTTCCAAAAACACACTCCATTATTCATGAAATATCAGCTTTAATTAACCCTAATTAAGTAAGTTATAAGATTCTAACCAAGTACCCAACTTATCAATGAATCAAGCCACCCGGTGGAATAGACAAATCGGATGATCCAACTAAATAATATAAGTTAAATTAAAGGAAATAGATTATTATAATATCGTCAGTATATAATGTCTTACATAATAAATACGTTAATGATATAAAATATAATATAATAAAGTAAGAATAAAGTGCATCGTCAATCAAATATCTGCTAAATAAAGAAAAAAAAATCGTATGAAGTAGTTGGGAGAAAAAAAAACCATTGTTGGAGCTTAAAACCCCCAAAAAATACATAAATAATGTATTATAAAAATTCTTAATTTTTTATGTCTCAATATTTTGTATTTTTTAATTTGACTCGGGTCATCCAAATTCATCGAGTTGAAACCTAATTTTTTTATCGGATCAACCTCATGAATAAATTTGAGGCAATATGTGAGTTATTTTAATGCTCGATTACCGGTCCGACAAATCAAGATAGATCATATGTTAAAATACTATTTCTCCTATAATAAATCTCTTGCAATCATCTCTAAAGTTTCTCCTAACCTCACCTAAGATTGCTTCCTTCTCCTTTTTTGTTTTTTTTGGCTTCTTGAATAGTGAGCGCCTAAGAATCGGAGGAGGACAAGAATGAAGAAAGAGAGAGATGGAGAAGAACCTTCAAGAATCAAAAAAGAGGAGGAAGAAATCAAAAGAAGAGGAATATAACTCAATAAACCAAGTGTAACATCCTGAGTTTTTTAAAAATAAAAAAATAATTTTCATAAGTAAACAAATTTAAAAATTAATTACCTATCACAAATAATTAAAGTAAAGTTTGGAAATAAATAAAAGTATAATCAGATAACAAAAAACATAAGAACAAAAATAAGTCCTAATTGAATTAGGAGTGATGATTAGTTAAGGATTAGGGATTCAAAAATTAAATTTGAATCTAATCAAAAGTATAGGTTATATTAAGACACTCAGTAGGATTAAAATTAGGGGTTTTAAGTTTAAAATTATTGAGAAGATAAAATAATATTATTTTATTATTTCATTCCTTAAAAGATAAAAAATGAATTAGTTAATTAAAAATTTTAGAAAAATAAAGAGATAATAGAGATTTCATATAGATAGAATAAAAACAATTAAGTTAGATGGAAATTAGAAAATGTGGAAGGATGAATTTTGAAGTAAGATAGAAATAGAACTCCTAATAATTAACTTAGATGGAAACTAGAAGTTAAATGGTTGTTGTGAATAGATAAAAGTTTGTTTGGAAAAAGAAAAAAAGGAAAGAAAAAGAAAGGGAAATAAAAATAAAAATATTTTAATTAAGTTAAGAGGGATTATGCTTTGAGTTCAGAATTATCTTTAGTTAATAATTAAAGTTATGCTTTAGATTAAAAGTTATTCCAAATAGAAAACTTGTTTCGCTATAAATTAAATCCTTGTTTCCATCAATGCTTCACTACTCAAGTGCTAGATTTGTTCTTTCTCTTCGGTGCCCATGCATGAGTGTTCTTGGCATACGACAAGTCCTCATTGTTATCTGAAGGCACTGATATCAAGGTTGAGGGTGGAGATTAAGGTACTGTTATCGAAAGTTCAATCGAAGTTCATAGGTTAAGGTTGGTATGCTACAAAGTAACGTGCAATTGTTGGATTCACTAACATATATAATTTTTAATAGATTTGGTCACGTTTGAGAAGGATAAGTATCAATGTAATTTTCTCCTATGATGCATGAAGAAGTTCTTTAGGTTTTTGTGTCGAAAGTACATATCCAAAGTTACGGTCAAAAGTTAAAAAATTATCGAAAGATGGAACTTAACCATGTCATGCCAGTCAAAAGAAAACTCAGCCAGAGTTCCTAAAGAATCTGGCCTTGGGTTCATCCCATCAAAATTGGTTCGGATTTCCATGTTCAAAAAGTAGGAAAGTTTATCCCGACATACTCGGTCCAAACCAATTCTAATCTGATCTCGATTTCGAAAAAGATGAAAGAGTGTCGGGTTGGACCTGACCATAAACTCAACCTAGCCTGACCAATTTTGGCCGGGTCAGTTTGGATTAGGTCATCACAATTTGGGGCTCTCGACTCAATCCAACCCATCTCGATTCGATTCGAATCGGGTGGTCGAATTATAGGTCAAATTTTCTTGCTTTTTAATGCATTATTTAACATTATTTTTTCATATAAAATTAAGTTTTTTGAATATTTAAATATTATGTTATATTTCAAAGTTTTATTTAAATCATTTTTATTTTAATTAAAATATAAAGTTGAAATTAAACTAAAAAATATAGAATAACACAAAAAAATTTCAGGTTGATGGGTCAAGGTGGGTCAACTCGGGTTGAAAAATCTTGATATGTACTCAAACCCACCCACAATAGGTCAGATCAAATTATTGGGTCGACCCAGCTAATGAACACTCCTAAATTCGTGGTCAGGATCCGTCATGCATCCCTACTCAACCTAGCCCGAGTTATGTTATTTATCATATAATGCATATAATTGTTTCATAATTAAGTTTGATTCATTTCTATGATGAGCCTATATTTATTTGCTTTATTTCATGTATTGAGCGCTATAGTTCAATAATTTGTTTTTTTTTTTTGTGTTTAAACCTCACAGATGATTGATATTGTTAAGTAAGGATGGACGCAAGTATGATTGCATTGTTCACAATGATACAAAGATACACATGGTGACCAAGTCATTAAAACTCTTTATTGTTATATGATGTAAAATTGTTTGAAAGGTAGTTAATCTTTCGAGCACTATTATGAAAAGAAAGTTAATAAATTAATTAACTTCTGCACTCGTAGAAAGTTAAAGTTGTTCCACTTATGTGCTCTATGTAAGAAGTTAGTTATTTGTTATTTGATATCTAAGTTGATTGGTTAATCTCAAGAACAAGTATAGGTAACAATGATATAAAAAGAGCCCAAGTACAGGTAATCTTGTACCTTTGTTACATTATTTTTTATATATTTTGCTTGAAATGTATACTCCAACGCATCTTTCTTTCCTTCTCCGTCATATATATAAGAGTTTGTAAATATTTGATATTTATACCTACTTCTCATGAAGTTTATTTTTCATAATTTATACTTGCTTTATTATATTATTTGATTTGAATTATTTTATTTACTTGATCCATCATTAATGTATTTGTTATACATTCTATTACAATAGTCACTTTGACATATTTTACATTTTTTTATTATCATCGAATCTAACTATTTGATTTAATCATATTCAACGGATTCGACCTTGTCCGTTGATAAATTTGGACCATGGACAAGACGGGCCATCCAACGGATATGACAAAAAAATAAATGCATTCTCATGTTGATTCATAATATTTAGAATTTGTCCCAAGTCCATGGCCAACCCAATCTAGATCCACATGCATGATATTTCATGGTCCATGAAGTCCATTTCATTACTTGTGAAATATATTTTCACCATCATTAACTAGGTTGCCGATAAATTGTGAGCTCTCACTCACAATAATGAAGGTGTTTCAAAGTTGTGAATTGAGTGGTTTAATGAGTTTAATACTTTCATCATTGATGATCAATTCTTTTGAAGTGGTATGCATGATTTGATTGACATTATGATCCTAAATATAATATCACAAATTAGCAAAGATGAAACCTTAAATTAATTAAGATAAAAAAATAAATGAGCATTGCATGATATTGATCAAGGAGAGTCATTGCATGATATTATAATTTAACATATGGCTAGTTGAGTGCAGCCTAGTAAGTAGTAAGCCATGTTACTATTGTATAATTTATTTTCATCGTGTAATGGAAAAATATATCACCAATAGATGATGTATTCTTTCTTCGAAGAGAGGACAATCTTTATTATGTGCACAATTATGTATTTTTCATGAAAGTACATACCACTCCATTATTTTAAAGGTATAATTAAAGTCACTACACCGAGTAGCAACTTGTCTTCATTTAAGGAAGTCTTGAATACGAAACATGGAAATTATTCTCACTAGGAGTCTCACCTGCCATAATTAGGTATGCGATCCAAGGCAACACAAATTAGTCGGGTGATAATGAATTTGAATCTTCAAGATATTGTAGTGGCAACTGGGAAAAGTCATTGTATCAAGTAAATCAAAGATGAACAACTTGAAATAAACTCACGTTCTCATCATATAAAATAAAGCAATCTATTGAATCAAAGAAATAATATAATTCAAAATATTGTATTGATTTACTCATCATTAAACTTTTTCGTATATCTCTATTCTCCACTATATTTGTGAATCCATTTATGAATTATTATCTTTATCTATCATTGCATTAATTTATATTATTTTCTATTGCAAATATTATTCCACTAGTTTTTTTTTCTACATATTGATATCCATCGTTCGTAGGGAAATTAACTTTCATGCATTGATTCTGCAAATAATTAATATGCAAACAATGGCAGTGTGCATGACAATGATCATTTGCGATGATGGTGATGCACTATAAGAAAAATGGTTAATTTTCGACGAATAAGAAAACTTCACAATGTTAGAAGGAATTTTAAAAAATGGTTGATTTTCGATGAATAAGAAAACTTCACAATGTTAGAAGGAATTTTCAACGGACATGAATATCTTGAAACTAGTGACGAAAGAAACGTCCGTCCAAGTCTTTACTGATGGAAAATATTCCTTACATAGTTGTGACAGTGGCGTGAAGTCATCGAAAGCCTTGATGACTACCACCATCACCGGAACTTGTAATGGTTACAATTGTCAACAAGAAATTATATTATATTATAAAATATTATATAATGTATGCATTGTTTTAATATTTTAATAATATAGTTTTGATGGTCATAACTTTCAAAACCTCGAAGGCTATAGCAGTCGTTGGAACTTTTGATGATCGTAGGTGTTATTGGAACTTCCAACTGTTACAATTGTCGAAACTTCCAATGGTGGTAGCTACCCTTGGAACTTCCAACATTTGTGACCATAAAAAATAAAATTTATTACAAAATATTTGAAAATTTTGGCAATGATCATTTTAATATTTTAATACAAAGTTTTTGATGATCTTAGTCGTTGAAACCCAAATTTATTGTATTATATAAATAAATATTGAAAAATCAAAGTAAATGTTCATCTTAATATTTTACTAATATAAAATATTTTAACACACTGACAATAATCTTTTTAGTATTTTAATAATAGTATTTCTACGATCAAAGCCGAGGGGAGGAGTACACCTCTAGCAAGAATGGCTAGCTGCCACCCCACAGTGGTTAAGGATTATATAAATTTTTGATGCAAATCTTCAATATTTCTCTAAATATAGAATTCATTAATATTTTCTTTCAATATTGATTAGGTTCGTAATGCTCAAAGCTCCATGATTAGTAATCCATTGCATGATTTAGCATGGGGACCTAGTCGATATGTCATTAGTTGATTTGTATATTTTGTGAACGGTAATAAACTTCATACATACAGTCACATGGAAAGAAAATAATTAACAATGGCATATATGTTAAAGGCTCCACATATGAAGAAAATGAAAAAAAGTGCTATAATATTCTTAAGGATATCATTGAATTAGAATATCTTGAAGGTAATGGAGTTACCCTATTTGAATGTCTCACCTAGTTAGATCCAAAGAAGAAAAGTGAGACAAGAATTCATAAGGACTTGAAAATTATTGAAGACATAATATATGATATGTATGATTTGTCCTTTTTTATCATTCCGTCAAAGTAGATCTATTATGTTAACTATCCTGAGAACATAAAGGACAAAGTTCAATGAAGGGTATAATTAAAACGAAAGTAAGAATAGATTGAAGGTGTGTTGCAAGTCTCATATCAAACTGATTCTCTGACATTCATATTGCTTACTATACACACAAACCTTATTGAAGATTTACGAGATGAAGAACAATTGGTAATGTTAACATTAATGAAGAAGAAGAAGCTAAAGTTGAAGCGCTAGCGTCGATGAAAATGATTATGAAACCACTTCATCTTCAAAAGACAATGATAAATATGAATTATGTATTTTGATCATGATGATTAACTTAATCATTATAACATTATGTTGTACTTTATGATTCTCATAATATTTTTCAAATGTAGTTTTTGATGCATGATATCTCTAAGTCATCGAACTAGTTGTTGCCATTTGTCATGGTATGAAAATAAATATTGCATTTTTTTCGTATACATATTCGATGAATATAAATTTTTGTTTACAATTATATTACAAAGAGAGTCTTTAATTCATATACAATCTCTTTACTTTCTCGTGGGTGTTTTCTTATTAGTAAAAACATCCCCAGGCACAAAATTTGGAACAAAAATTTGTAATATTTATTTATTTTTTCTTTTCGACAAGAGCCTTTAGGTATTAAGAATTGGATCTCAAGTTATGTATATCATTTAGTGATACAAGACGGAGATGAGTTTCAAATTATTATAATGCAAATATTTATTAGTTTTGTTATACAATTAAACTTATTTTATAAGTATTTTCTATATACACATGTTTCATTTTGTTTTGTTAACGAAAATGGGGAGGGGAAAGAAAAGAGCTTTTCTTTCATATGAGAAAGAGAAAGAGAAAGAGAAAGGCCACATATTTTTCTCCTAGCATTCGTATTGTTTAGAAACCAACTATATTGAATGCTCCTTCTTCTTATGTTGACTCCGCAAAGATCACTCCATCACGCGTTGAGACACAATTGCTCAAAATTATTAGTGATGCTTCTACATTGGAACATTAGTTTAAAAAATATTTACAACTGGAGTAAGCATTATAATTCAATAAGTATGAAGTTAAAACTTATTGCAAATGTTTGTACTAAAGTAATTCGACAAAGATAGACTTACATGGAGAAAAAATTCTCATGCCGTGAGGCAAATGTTATTTAAAGAATTTTAGGTTTGTATATGATGTCAACATTTTTTTATACTTTAATTTTGATTACAAATATTATGCAATTAATCTTATTTATTTATTCGAAGGATGATATCTGGTGGGACGCTAAGCACATAGAATAAATGTGAAAAGCATTTAATTCTATATGTTCAAAAAGATTGTCTTTGATGCTATCAGATGCTCGTATTGCAGGACAACGTCTCAATTGGATAAGTGAATCTATATGGATCAAGTTATTATCAAGTGTTCCACTAAAGAATATAAATTGACGTGCGAAAAGGTGAAGGAAAATCGAGAATCCCACCGGTGAGCTTGCCTACATGTCACGTGATTGCATATCTACATCCACTATTGTAAAAAAGAATGGTATATAATATTTTCTTACCAATGGTATGCTATTTGTATTATAATTTTATTTAATCAGTGTTATACTAAAAAAATTATTATATTTTTATTTTTAATTTTAGAAAAAAGAGTTGGATAAATAATCGAGTCAAGATGAAATTTTTCTAAGAACCCATCAGAAGAAAAATAGACAATGTGTTCCATCGTTTGCTCGGAATACATACATAAGTTAATACAATCATAATATCTAATTAGTTGTATTAAAACATTAATATTTTATTGTTATTAACAAATTTCTAATAATAAATTCTAGGAAGGATTCAAAAACTAAAAATAATTGTGCATATTACATAGACTACACAAGAGAGAGTGATGCCCATGAGTACTCGACAACTTTAGATAGATCATGTCAATTTGAAAAAGAATCATGTGTGTATTCTCAGATAATCTATTAATTATGTAATATTGGATTTGATCATTTATTGGTGTTGGGCTATCCGAGTCAAGATGTGCAACGTTTTTGAACAAAGGAGATAGTATATGAAAAAATAATTTACAAATCTACAACAACAAATGAGACTAGACATGTGTCAAGATATGTGTGTTAAATGACAACAAATATTAAACACTCAACAAAAATAAATGAAAGTGATTCCGCGACAATCGATGTGTGTCGAAGAAGTTGATGAGGAGAAGGAGGACGACAATGAGATTTCGTAAAACATTTGACTTTATAAATTTTGTAGAATTTTTTTAATATAACAATAAAATTTCACCACTTTTCTAAATTTTGTATTATTCATTTTAATTTTTTAATTTATATATTTTTTATTCAATAAAATATTTTTAAAATAAAATTGGTATTTTTTTATGGATGGTATATCCTTCAAAAATTTCCGTAAAAGTTTCGAAGGGCATTACATCCTATCGAATTTCTAATGTATCCGAAAGGTAACTAGCTTCAAAACTTTCGATGGATAAGTTTATCAAAATTTCGACAGACACCACCATAAAAATTTTTGAAGGTTCTAACGACATTAAAAATTCTAACAATTTATTGTATTCTTTGAACCTTGCTAAGATCATTTTTCAACGGTTGTATCAATTAAAATTGGCGATGGAATTAACAATCCCTTGGAAAATACTTTTTGACGAATGCTTTTCAACAGAAATTTAGTATGAGTTGCCATAGTAAAATTCGTTTCAAATTGAAATTTTTTAGTGATATGGATATTCTTAGGGGTCTTATCATGAGAATGAATATTTTGCAATGTATAATAGTTAGTCGAATGTTTACATAAGTTCTATTTATTATTATACTTTCACATTTTTCTTAAATAAATTAAAAATTTTATTTTCTCTTACTTGTAAGTTAGATTGTCCAAGCTAGTTGACATTATAATCAAAGCATTGTATAATTACTAGGGGCCTGTTTGACTAAGCTTATAAGTTAGTCAAAATGACTTGTACGTAGTTTTGAAATTTTCTCCCTATTTGATAATTGAAAAAAAGTTGATAAACACTTATCTTAACTGCTTATAAGTCAGAAAAAATAAGTTGAGTGATTCTAACTTATTTTGTATGAGAAAAAAAAAACTGATCACTTTGAACAATGAATGTGCTATTTTGCTCTTAGAATATACATAACTTTTATTCATATTTTTTTTCTATTATAACATTAAGGACATTTTTGGTCATTTGACTAAAATAATAACTTATAAATTTTTTTATTATCAAATGTGTAACTGCTTATTTTTTAAAACCAGTTTCAGTCATTAAACTACTTATCAACACTTCAACTTATCAATTATTTTATATGAGCTAAGCCAAACAGGCCCTAGGTCCGTAGACCATGTTTGACCACATATATATCACTTGCGTTTTGTGGCCTTACAGAATGGTTTAATAAGCTAATGACACACTTTTCATATTGCTCTGTTTGGCACTATTAACGATATGATAAGCGGATAATGATTTAATTAACGGATAATGGATTAATTAGCGGATCACGGATAGCTAATGATGATTAGCGATTAGATATTATAATAATTAAGTGTTTGGTAAACTTAGTGGTAGAATTAGTTTGTGAATATAAAATGACATAATTAAACATATGACAAATTATTTAATTTAAGTACTATACAAATTCTATTATAATATAATAAATTAAATATTTATATCTTAATTAAATAAAATAAAATTTCACAACTAATTTTTTGTGTTAAAATATATAGAAATTTATATTCACAATAAATGTTATATAGTACAACCATTATATAAAAATATTAATTTTGAAATTATTTTTTATTCATTGTTAACATATACATAACTTGTAATTAATTAAGCATAAATATAAAAAAAATATAGTTAAATGATTATAAAATAAAAATTAGAAAATAACAATATAAATTAGAAAAAATAATATATTTGAATAAGGGTAAAATTGAAAAAAAAATATAAAACACTAACCTCTAATCGCTAAACGTTAATAAAAATAGTTTTCCAATATTTTCGTATGAAACATTAAATGCTACTTATTTTTATCATTTACCAAATAAAAAAATTAATGTTTGACTCGCTAAAAGCTACTTGAAATATTATTTTTTGATGTTGTGATACATAGTTTAAGAGGAACTTTCAGAGAATATTTGTAATATTAAATGTTATAATTTAATGAGCCCTGACAAATTGAGTTGAAACAAAATTTAGAAGGATTAGTTGTCACCGAAAATGCCGTAAATTCTCTATTTTCATGAAATGCGTGCATAATACTTTTTTTTTTAATTTCTCCTGATATATTTCATTAGAGCATAGCAAATCATAACACATACTTATATGCATTATGAATACTAATTAATAACACACAAAAAATAATATTCCAAAAAATGATGAAGATAATCATTATGACTAATTCCAAAAATTCTTATAAGTTATAATTTAATTAAGTAAGATCACTTGACATGGATTTTTCTCTTATAATCGTCATTGTCCATTAATGAGTGGTTACGTAGGCGACATGAATTAATAATTAAAACTTCTACGATCGAGAATCATGGAGGAATGTTTAGTTTTATTCTACTTAAAATAGAACTTTCAATCTTTTTTATGGATCTTGTATCTTATATGATATATAATATAATAGTAAAAAGTATTTTCGAAGATTTAACTTTAAGATGCATATTGCTGTGGCACGATTGGGGGCCTCGTGTCATTTTCTTCCGTGCACTAACGTGAACGATTTTGCATGCCAAATAAATATTATTTAAATGAAAATTAACTTTTCGGCCACATGTTTCGGAATCATCCAAATTATTCTTACCTCACCTGATTAAAAGGTTTGGAATATTACATTTTTATTCCTAAAATTCAAATTTTAGATTCATTAACGTGCGTCCACTGTCAATGATCGATCCCGTAATTTTTAAAATTCCATGGACTAATATATAATAATAATAATAATAATAATAATAATAATAATAATAATAATAATAATAATAATAATAATAATGATAATAATAATAATAATAATAATAATAATAATAATAATAATAATAATAATAATAATAATAATAATAATAATAATAATAATAATAATAATAATAATAATAATAATAATAATAATAATAATAATAATAATAATAATAATAATAATAATAATAATAATAATAATAATAATAATAATAATAATAATAATAAGGCATGCTCAACATATATTTTTTTAATATTAGTACCTCCTTTTAATACACAAAAAAGGTAATTTGAAGAGGTAAGGATTCATTGATTTGTCTTAAAAGTATATATATATGATAATAATGACATAAGCTTATGAACCAAAGATATTAATAAATAATTATATATACAAAAGTGATAGTAATTATCACTTTTATTTATTATTTTTTTAAAAAAATGTGCGCGCTAATGAATCACATCGAATAATATTTTAATGAATTACTGGGTATTTCAGAGTAATATCAGAGTTGAGGTACAAATTAATTTGAACTACTCGAACAAACATGGATCAAATCAAAGAGAATGATATGTTAATGGGATGGTGGGTGTTAGAATTTTATAATTTTTGATTTTTTTTAGAAAAGGTATTCTTATGCAACTTTTGATTAATTTATCAATCAGTGCTACGTACTGTGGCCTCAATCGGTCACTAATATAATACAAAGGTGGTGGGAGACAAAGGAATCTTGTCATGTTGTCTGCTTGCAATTAATTGCAATTAAGGTGAAAAATAAATTTTATTAAAGGCATTCCAATACTATATTCATTAGTGATGGATGCAACTTCCAATAATTCCCATTGCTTATAGCGCAGAAAAGAACATAAGAAAGTATTAGAAAGAAATTTCATAAACTCTTTCTCCCAAAAAAAGTATGGGTCATCCACTATTATCCTAATTAATTTATATCGTTTTCGAAATCTTATAGATCTCTTAATTTAATGACCAGCTTTGCCATTCAAAATATAAAGGCATCGTTATCGTCATTTCAAAATATATTATTATCATTCTAATTTATCTTATAAGAATAAAAATGCTTTACCATTTTGAAATGATAATAGTGAATTTTAAAATGAAAACAGTGATGCTTCTTTTTACTTATATTGAATGCCTTTGGAATCTGAAAAGACGTACGTAAAATTTTAAGCCCACTAGAATCAGTTTATTTATTATTTTTTTCATCCAACGTGAATAGTCCCTAATTGAAAATAACAAGATTATATATATAAAATATTAAGCATACATACCCACGTTTTTTTGTTTATTCAAGTCCACTTTTCTTTCGATAAAAAAAGTACATGGAACATGCACGTAGACAGAGATGAACTCGGACCAAATGTTAAAAGGTGCCGAAACATAAGTCAACAAAATATATACATACATACATATATATATATATATATATATATATAAACTAATGTATTTTGATAGCAAATTAGTTGCATATGAAATAAAGAAATAAAGTATTGATAAAATTGTGATAATGTTTATGTATATTCTTATATTATATATGCGTATAACAAAAAAAAATAAAAAAATCAATTGTTCAAGGATAAGTCGGATAAATTACACGGATCATCCTCCAACTTTAACTCAATAACTTAACGATCTCCAACTTCAATATGCAACTAGAATATCTCCAACTTTAATTTTCTTGCATGCTTCATTCACTTGACCGACAAAAGCGGCGCTGGCCCCCTATGTCTCTTATCGGGCGACCACGCACAAGGGCGTCCCCCTCCCCCGGCACTAGCGAGGGAGAAAAGGGGGGCGTCGGCCCCCTTCGATACTATTGCAAGCGTCTACCTAGGGGCAACGGCGATGTCCGAGTCGGCGGAAAGGACCGGGGACTGGCAGAGTGGAAACAAGAGCTCAAAAGACTCGTGAAGGCTATCACGGATGTCGAGGATGTTGTTTGGGTAGGAGTTGTGGAGGAGGCGGAGAGGGCTCTCGACGCCCTCAAGGAGATGCGAGACACCACAGTGGTGGTGCGAGGAGCATGAATGGGAAGCGTCCCTTGGCGACGCCGACAATGGAGAACCGGAGGAGAGGGTTGAAGTGTCTCCACCGACATCGGTTCCGAAGTATTTTCTCTCTTCGAGGGAGAAAAGGTGGGGGTGTTGGCCCCCTATGCGTGCTCACTAGGGGCGACGCACAGGGGGACACCCCCTCCCCTCTCCTCTTCGCATCGGAGAGGAGAGGAGAGGGGGACCTGGCCCCCATTTTTTTCTTTTTAATATTATTTTATTATATTGCGTCAGCGTTATAATCGAAAAACTAGTTATTGCCAGTCAAGTGGACGATGCATATAAGAAAAATAAAGTTGGAGGACATTCTAATTACAAATTTAAGTTGAGTAACCATTGAGACATTGAGTCAAAGTTGGGAAAATGATTCGGGGTAAGTCATTAGTTAGATTTGAACTTCATATCTATAATTCTTATTTAATATAATCTATCTATTTCATTGTCATTCGAATTAGAATCAATTAAAATTTTAATCTATGCATATAATAATATTGGTTAAAAAAATAAAGCAACAAAAAAAACTTGATGTTTTCAACACATATAAAAATATGTGGTTGAAATAAAATGGAAAAAAATGAAAAATTATAAGAAGGTAATTATAAACATAAGGTAATAAAATATAACTGTCATTTTCAATTGAAATACATTATATTATTATATTAGTTTAATAAAATAAAATTACTGATCCAAACTAACATTTAATAACATATAATAAGTATTAAACTAGTTTAATCATTCTTATAATTTTTTTCTTAAATATAGGGCAATACTATATCCTCCTAATTTAGGAGGATTTAACCTCCTAACTCATTAAAAAATATGAATATAAGGAGGATTTTTAAGCTAAATTTTTAGGAGGGTTTAATATTTTTCATAATATTATTATGTAAAAAATCTTTTGAATAAGTTAGAATTCATTTTTTTAACAAAAAAAAGAACTTATCAATTACGTAACGCTTTGAAAAAAAAAGTCAAAATACGTTCAAGAGGAGGCCGTCATCTCAAAATTTTGACTAGGGTTTTATCCGAGTTATGATGTAAATTGAGATGAGCTTAGAATGTTATGTAATTACTCCAAAATCTTCTGTGGGTAAGCTGTACTGTATGTACGAGATTAACAATTTTGAAATTATAAAATAAAAAATATTCTATTTATCGACTTAATTTTTTTTAAAAAAATCAATGCATCTATTTTTCATATATTATTCGAGTAAGAGATTATTAAAATTATAAAATTAAGAATGTTACTTCTTTAATCAACTTAAGTTATTTTAGAAAATCGATAGGTTATTTATTTTTCACAAGCAAAATCCGAGTGGATATTCGTGCCGGATAAGAAGTGTTGGAGATTGTTCACTGTGATGCTTTCTGTATAGTGTGTGCATGAGAGAGGAGAGAGATGGTTCCTTGAAATGTGAGCGTCACTGTGTGCAAATAGTTCAACATATTTTTTGGGGGCAATCTTTATCTTTTATGGGAGGATGTACAAATGCTTTTATCTTCTCACTTGTGATCATTACAACTTTTGTTGGTGGTGTACTATTTTTCATCTGATGCCTCTATTTCATCTTTGTTCATCTGCCTCTGAATTTTAGAACAGTGCACGTAAAATTTGTGATGTGCCATTTGAGGGAAAAGAGGCACTGCTTAGCAGTTTCGCTAGTGCGCGACAGTATGCAACCTCATTTTTTTTTATTTTGACCCTCCGCAACCGTCTGATGGAATTCCACGGTGCATGAACAAACATCCAATACAATGCGCTATCATTCCAACTCTTCTCTCTCATACACACGATCAATCCCACGGTGCCCGATCTGCTCGTGTGCAGCTCCGTTGACGGCTTCGGCTGCTCCGTTGACGGCTTCGGCTGCTCTGCTGACGGTGACTTCGCGGATCGACGGCAACGAGGTTGCTCTTGGGTTAAAAATCCTTCATTGTTCGAGGATGAGGTAACATCCTGAGTTAAAAATCCTACATTTATGCATTGCGCGATTGCCCCCTTTCTCATGGCTACTCTCATTTGTTGTCACTTCGACCACAGCTACATTGCACATCGACATCCATTTCTCGGCTCCCCCCTTTGTCACGGTTGCCCCACACTCGCGCAGCTGCGGAGCCCAACCCTTGCATGGCTTCCCCCTCTCTCATGGCTGGCCCATCCTTGTGCGACTGCCCCCTTTCTCACGGTTGCAGAGTCTTCTTTTGCACATTGCCGCTCGCCGCTCGCCACTCCATCGCTGCTTTATCGCCACTCGCCGCTCGATCGACGTTTGCCTCCGCTCGCTCGCCTTTCGCCGCTCTGTCACCGCACGCTCCCCGCTGTCGCTGCACTGTCACTCGAGGACAAGATCATCACCATCCGTTCAATATATTCCGGATCGGACGGCTACAGAGGATTAAAAAAAAGAAAAGAAAAATGACGTTGCGCGCCGTCGGATTCCCATCGCACGTCTCCGCTGCACGCCAAGCAACCTGCTTAGCGAAAATGCTAAGCAGGGCCTCTTTTCCCGCCATCTAATATTACATTCAAAATTAAATTAATTTCCAAAAAATTATATTCTCCATTTTTTAGTAGGAGTGTGAACAAATTCACAATCTGGTCAAGGTCATTTTGAGAACCAAATCCTACCCAACCTAACTCAATTTTTTATTTCTTGCTATATCTTATTTTCAGCAAATATAAAATATTATTTTTTTGAAATGTTTAAATAGTATTTGTATAGTTAAAATATTTTTAAAATTTTAAATCAACTATAATATTTAATTCAGATAAAATTTTAAAAATAAAAAATGTATAAAATTTTATATCGAAACGCGACCGGACCACAATTAGGTTATCGAATTCACACTCATACTTCTGAATATTGGCTTCGTGAGATTAATTGGCATGCATCATTCATTATATTTATTTCGAATTTGAATATATGAATTTTTTTATGCCCCATGTGATGTGAAGACGAAGTTGTACATCTCACCCGAATCTGTTTCGATTTTTTTTTTAAAAAAATAGGCGTTCGTAAATAAAAGATCTTTATTTTTTTTAGGATCTAATAAAGAAAATACGCTGCCAACAACAACATAAACTGAGAACAAAAGAAAACGATCCCCCAAACCATACATTCGTAAAAATACATAATTTTGAAAAGAGTAATTATAAGAATGAGTTTTGACATAGATCAAACACTTAATTACATTGGGTGCAATTGGGGTACATGATGGATGAGCTGCTATGTGCTTCGTAATTTTAATATTTACCCCATTACAACGGGAGGCATATTAACTTGCAAAAGAATTAAAAAAAAAATCGAAATAACTGCATTTCACAAGGAATTCAAAAGTGATAATATGTAACAATAGAAGACGCGGATCATTAATGAGTGCTTGCCAATTCGCACCGAGCTTAACAACACCTGCTGCAAAAACAAATTTTAAACTTTGAGACAATGCCATCCTCCAAGCTAAGCACATTGGTGTTCTTGTTCCCAGGACACTCGCTTTCTGCAGCACTGCTCGATTGATGCCTGCTGTATACACAAATCCAAGAAAATTGTCATTGCCACGAATCCAAATGGTCTCAGATGTGTCTGTCTTAAAATTCTTGTTCATTATGTTACTCAAGCGCCATTGCACAAAGATGTAAGGGGATGGAAGCAAAACTGTCTATTTCTAGTTCTAGAATGAGTTTATCATCACTCGTGTTTCTTCGCATAGAGTATTGTTGATGCCGCAATCATGCTAGGGTATGAGGCAGATGATGAAGGACAACCCAGTTCATTAATCACTGTATTCTGTCGATTTTGGCGTGGACAAAGAACTCGCAACACCTCTTCGGCCGCTGAAGTCTGCCTTTCGCGAATTCCAGTGTCATGGATCACTTTGCTGTGTAAGACAGTAATTATCAAACAAATTAAACATGAGTATATATGTTGAATGTCATCTCTGTTATGAAATTGTCGCTTAAAATTTGAGTTATATCGAAATTCACAATGCACAAAATCCATGTATTGATAATAATGTTTAGACTCACCATTGGTAATCAAAAGCAATAGAGAAGGCCGCCCTCCCTTGGTGGTTGCAAGGAAAAAGAGGGAAAAAATTCCCCCTTGAGACAGGACAATAACATTTTCCCCAAAAGGTTATTTTTTCAGTCAGAAAAGTTTATACATGAATTGTCGAATAAAAAGTGGGGAAATGATTTCCAGAAACACATTTTCCCACCAGACCCCAAGTAGCCAAAACCTCTGGATGACTGGAAAAAATTAAAAGAGAAAATAAATGATGAAAGTAGAATAGAGAAACAATACAGAAAACATAACATTATCTCACATATGATTATCTTTATTATTTTAAGCTAACATCATACCACTAGAACGGTAAATATGCATGCTGAAATCCAATATATAACTGAACTTATTAAGTAAACATAAGATGTAGGTGCTGGTTTATTGATAAAAACAATAAAAAATTGATTTACACTAAACCGTTCCCTAGTTCACAATATTTAGAGAGGAAACAAGATAAATAATAGTTCCTAGAACTTTGCATGGCAGGAAGAAACATTACCTAAGCGTTGATGCAAGATTCGTGCCTGTGCACTGCCCAAAAAGGATTTCTGGTATAATAGCTGAATTCAAAAGGATGTTAGGGAGGCTTATAAATTTCAACTTGGTCCTGAACTGGATCACCCATTCAGTCAAGAAATGAGCACGATAAGCAACGACACATGGTAACTTTGCTAACTGCAGCTCCAAAACAGCTGAACCTGAAGTGCATAATGCAGCTGTACTTGCCTGAAGAAAATGATCAACCAAGGTTTTACAAGCTGGAAAGGAATACGCTCATCCAATGAACCATCTAAATGCAAAAGTCTCAATAATAAATAATAAAATGCATGATACGATCGACTGAACCCAATGAAAATAGCATAGTATCTGTTTTCGATAAAACTAGTTATCTTGATGGCTTCAAGCCTTCAACTATATTTTGACATATTAGAAGGCATCAAATGCAGTAAAGAACCACAACTCCACCTAGTTTTTGCTCACTACTCTGAAGTGTCAAATCAGATTTCTATGTTATACACATAAAAGGTATACTGGAGTACAATTTTTTGGGGGATAGAAGGGCTTGATAGAAAATGATTTACAAACTCAGACAAGTCTTGGAGTAAAATCCTGTAAAAAAGAAACAAACACTAGAAATACTTAAGGCTCGTTTGGCTTAGCTGAAATAAAATAGCTGATAAGTTGAAATGTTGATAAGTAATTTAATGATTGGAGTTGATTATAAAAACAAGCAGTTACGTGTTTGGTAATTAAAAAACTTATAAGTTATTATTTTAATCAACAACAACAACAAAGCCTTATCCCACTAGGTGGGGTCGGCTTATAAGTTATTATTTTAATCAAATGATCAAAAAGTTTCTAATATCATAGTAGAGGATATATGTGAATAAAAGTTATGTATATCCTAAGAATAATATAGTACATTCATTGTTCAAACTTATTAGCATTTTCTTCTTATATAAAATAAGTTGGGGTCCCCAACTTATTTTTTCTAACTTATAAACAGGTAAAATAAGTGTTTATCAGCTCTTTTTTTTCAGTTACTAAACAGAAAGAAAATTTTAAAATTTTGACTGACTTCTAAGCTTAGCGAAACAAGCCCTTATTCACTTGTCGTCGAAGTCCAACTTTAGAAGCAATGACCAATAAAAGCAATGAACCATTATTTTAGAAAAATAATAAATTAAATTATGTCCCTCATGTCAAGGTGAGTACAGTGAACATACACTGAAAGCATCATATTTTTGCTCATGTGAGGCCCCGGGTATGAGTATGGGTGATAGTGACCATGATTGCACCTCTCTATTAACAAATGCCTCCACATCGGAATTTGGAGCAACAGGAATAACAATTGACAATTCAGTAAACGAACTTTTTAGAAGTTCAACCGTTTGAATGAAAATTGGGAGCATACGTGTAACCTCCTGCAATCTGCTTCCAGGAATTAAAGTTAAGACGGTGCATCCTGTAATAAAATCCAGATCTTAGGAGAATGAATTTGCCAGTTTGAAACATGTAGATGCAAAAAGGCTCATATAAAAGTTCTATTTTTTTGCAAGAGAAAAAACACTTTGCACTTTGCAGATGAGATCTCATCCTTTACCCTCAAATAATTGCAAAAGACAATCTTCACATACCACACGAGCCATGAGGCTTCATCCAAGTGAGATTTCATTTTTAGTACCTAGACATATAAAAGCAAACCCCAGAAAAGAACAATAAATATAATAAACATAACTACTGCACCATAGCATCACAATTACTCGCCTACAAGAAAAAATAATATAACCACTCTGAAACTGAAAAAAAAAAGCAATACAACAAAAAAGTTTACATATAATGAGAACTGATGAAGATATACTAAGTTTATTTATTCTTAAACTCTAATTAAGTTATCCACTTAAAGATATATTCATTTAAAAAATAACTAGAGAATAGTTTTCATTCATCAAAGTTCCAGAAGATTCGTAAAATAATATTAATAGGGTTCCAAGCACCTCGTACCAAGTAATTAGGAAACCTAATAAAATACAAAGCAAAGAAAAGAAATCTAATGCAAAGAAAACTAAGCTAATGGACTATACACTAAGGGATGGTCATCTTACCATGGGAGATTCCATGTTCACGTCGAAAGGCATCACCATCTCCTTGAATCCTCAAGTTATTTGATAAAGGGCCCAACTTCTATAGGAATTTTGAAAAGGAAAAATAAATAAAGTTCATTTCACAAAGCACAATCAAGGAAGTTGCTTAATTTTCTTTTTCTTTTTTTTTTTTTGAGAACGGGAAGGATGGTTGCGTTGGCAACCATCCAGAAGTTGCTTAATTTTTCACAAATGAAAAGAATAAGCAGCAAAAACCATGGAAAATGTTGATATAGAAAATGTGATTCGTTTCTTCATAGTTTTGACACATAAATATTGAAAGACATGACCATTATCAATTCCAAAGGACAGTCTGTGTGTAGCATTTTGGAACATGATATGAAGATGATATGCTTGCTCACTAATCCAATGAGCCAATTACTTAGCAGTTTCATGCAGAGGCTGGAGGATTGCTTTTGTATATGAGCTTGCATAGTCAATTTCTTAGGAATTAGGACAATTATTTAACAAGTATTAAAAATGTCTCCTCTAAAAAAAAAGTATTAAAAATGTCAAGTTGTCAACTATCAGCTGAAATTTTCTTTTTTAAGGTAAAAGGATGACTATCCACTTGTGGTTACAATATCACTATACATCAATTGCAAAATCCACCTGCATACTTATAGAGATCATAACATTCCATTTTACTCTTTTGTATTTGAACCCTGTGCTATTGATTAGATTCTTTTATCTGTTTACCTAATTTCTTATTCATTAAGATTTTGAAAATGATGGTTCGAACTGTAAACCAAATTCCACCTTAAAAAGATGAAAAGGAAATCAAGATTCTTGAAGATCAAGAACAACCATTTTTTTTATAAGTCAAGAACAACCATTTTAACTGTGAAAACATTTAATATCATGCATTCTGAAAGATCATTCAACACAAAGTGAACAGCAGTATCTCTTTACCGAATTGAAAACAAGGACATCTTCAAGCAAGGGATGGCCAACATATGTAGCAGCTAATCCATTTAAGTTGCAAGCTTCCTCTTCAAATGGAAGAATACACAACATGTGGTCCACTAAATGGCATAGCTTTCTAAGTCTAGTTTCACCCCTCTTCCATGCCCAGAATGACGGGGCAACATAATGAACAGATACAGGACGCTTCTCTTGTGGCAAGAGAGCTGTGAAAGATTTAGCAGTTGATAACAACTAGAACACATTTTTCAAATTGCATCAAGAATAGAAAAATGCTTAAAATTGCAATCAATCACCTTTAACCTGTTTTAGGAAACGGAATGAGAAACCCTTTGAGTCCACAGTCACTATAACATGAGGCTGGAACCGAGTGGCTGCTTTTGTAGCTTCTTTAAGTTTCAACTGTAAGAAACAGCCAGTGTTGAAAATATCTCCAACTTCGGAATATAATTAAACAATATGAGATGCCTGGGAATTTACCCTAATGTTGTTAAGATGTGGCAGCAATTCCCACAATCCCATTACTGCAATATCTTCCATTGGAAAGATTTGTTGCAAACCTTTCTTGCACATCAACTGCCTGAAAAAGTACGAAAATTGAGACTTATATAACCAAACTCGTCAACAGAGGAAAATGTAAATAAATTAAATTTTGAGATAATAGTGAGAATAAACTTTCTGAAGGATCATTTAAATATGATTTCACCATTTTGGCACCAATGCACATTCAGATCGATAATATGGTTTTCCCATCAATCATAACATTCTATAAGATTTTTTGAGGGAATATCATTCTACATGATCAAACAGAATCACCAAGTGCATACATATGGCAGTGATGGTGCTGAAACAAAGCAAGCTCACAAGTAAAGAAGACTATTTGTTTCAACATTCATCAGTGATCCAGTGTGCCTTTAAAGTAATGACTGCTCACACATATCGGGAATGTTGATGACCTGGGCAAGCTTCAAATGAAAGTTACCAACTAACAACTAATTTCCATATAAAAACTATCGGACTAAAAATCTGAACAAGATGTCATGAAACTTTATTACTCTTCGTGCCATTCCAGCAACTATACAGTATACAGAAGTTAAATAACACACAAAACTCCCAATATCTAAATTAGTATCTATAAGGTCTAATCTCTAAACACACCATCTTGTACCAAGCTATAAGGTCTAATCTCTAAACACACCATCTTGTACCAAGCTATGTAACTGTTTCTCATATTAATATATTTGTTATTACAGAGCATGTTCCCTTTTTTAGTCTTATTAACAACTGTTTTTTTTAGAAGATCTTATTAACAACTGTTACAACTCAATTATATCTATTTGAGTTACATTCTCCTCATAAAAAAAATTTGTTTCTCCTTCTAAATCAGTACCTAAACTAAACACATTTAAGGTCTAAACGCATTATCTTCTAGTAGAAGAAATTATAAACATCGTTGTACTGAGCTACACAATTATTCTCATATGCATATTTCCAAATAAAGAGCATCTTTTGTTGATGTATTATATAACTGTTAGCCCATTATATCTGTTGTTATTCAAACGCAATTATTTTTCACCCTCCTCATCAAGATTTTTGTATATCCTTCTACTCCCTTCTCATAAAATTTTATAAGTAATAGAACTTACCAGCTTATCTACAACTTATATAATAAAATAAAACTACCGTTGATTAACTAAACCCCATGTCATCTATTTACCACTAACCTTTTTCATGGCACAGATCCAAAAAGGATAAAAAGAACACACAAAAGTAAAGGGGGAAGCAAAGAAAAAATAACAAACAATGACATATATAAACTGAACCACTAGAAATCTCAAAAAATAAGGCAAAGAAGGATATATGATATCCCTTTCTGATTAAGCTTAGCGATATAGGTTCTAGCAAGAACCTAGGAATAGTAAAGAAAATATAATACATCTAAGATTCTCTAATATTAAACAAAGTTGAACTTGAATACTCACAATTCTCCACAAAGTTAAAACTGAGATCCCCTAGAGCTACCTGAGAAGCACTGAAGTGCTCCAATTAGACTCATCAATTTGTTGCATTGAATTTTTTTGAGCCTGCACAAAGTTCTTTCAGGCTTTAGTTGTGGCCCCGAAAGTTATGGATAAAATGAACAGCATGAGAGAGAGGAATAAATCATGCCAAAGAGACTTATTACGTAAGTTTCTTGAACAATTTGTGATCTAGGATGCATTTTTAGGGACGTACGATTGGCTTAATTCTTGCATTAATCACATGAAAATCTACAGAATTAAAGAACTACTTACACAACCAGTTATGGTCAATTTTCAATTACCACGATAAGCTTCTAGTCCAACATTGTGACCTTCTAAAAAAAAAAAAGAAAGAAAGGAGAAATCTAACCTCAAGAATCACATCATACTTCGGCATGCATGTCATGCAAGTATAATGAACAAACATTAACATTTCTGAAACATTCTAGTATTATCAACAGCATGCTTCGCCAAGCTAAGCCACTTTGTGAAGGCAATATCATCAATCATGCTTTGCTTAAATGGTCCCTGAAATATCATATTTTAATTTTGTAGAGATCTTGTCTTTAATTTGGCAAGGATTGCAACGAGACTAACTACAAGAGGAGGTAAAATTTTGCACAGCTTTAGACCTTGCATTCTGCTTTTGATATTTGTGCAAAACCTTTGGGAGATCAGAAAAGGATGACTATTAAGGCACAAATAATCATCCAACATCACTAATCCTAGAGTACGGACTTGGTACAAAAGACCAAACAAGACAAGAAGGAAATATTGTATTATTTTTTTATCTTTTCTCCACGATGGTTTCCTGAGAATTCACCTTTTGTCAATGAAATCTAAAATCACTCAATTGCAGATATTCAGTAGTAGAGCATCAGTCTTATAAACTAAAAGGTCTTAAGAATTCATATGTTATGGCCAATACAAAGAAATTCGAATTCATATGTTATGGCCAATACAAAGAAATTCGTTTCTTTCTTTAAAGATAGTTAGCAGCGAAACTCCTAAACACTTATTTAAACAGTTTGTTTTCTGCTGATCCTTAGACGACCTTACGTCGTATGATCCATGTAGCCGACCCCACCTAGTGGGATAAGGCTTTGTTGTTGTTTGTTTGTTTGTTGTTTTCTGCTGATCCTTAGCAAAAACAAAAAAAAAGGGAAATATGTGACCTATTATTTATGCATAAAACATTGTGCTCATACAGAAACTCAATCTTCATATAATCATATCTGTATTACGCAACAAATTGACACATATAATTTTCACTCCATAAAGCATGTTTTATTTTACAAAGCCTGATCAGGTTTGATAACTAGTATCTGTTTCTTTTTTTTTTTCTTTTCTTTTATTTATTTCTTCCTAGCTTGAAATCAGGTTCGAGGAGTTTCTTAAGACACTGGATGTAGACAGGCCTATATGGTCAAGCCGGAATGGAATTGCTATGCAACATGACCGTTTGAACAGCAGCCAAAGTTGCATATGGAGTTAAACTGTACAGAAAGGAAAGACATTCTCCAATAACGAATTAATGGTTACAAAGTTATGTGGCAGACTTAAGCTACAAGACGTATGACTTGAGTTAGTTCCACTTATGCGAATTACAAAAATGATGCTGAGTATGAATGGTAAGAATTTTTTTTTTTTTGGGAGAGTATGAATTGGTAAGATATCTTTGACTTGGCAGGATACATTTTGATAAAGAAGTGTGATCTAAAGCTCATAACAAATAATATCTCACGCAAATGCGAGGATGTCATATTAAATATTGGATTCCCTCCGCGTGACCTCTGTGCCATAGTAGGAAACCACTAAATCAAGATGATGAGTCACAAAGGGGAGAAGGATATAATGCATGCCTTGGGTTAGTCAAGAACTGGGTATAAAGGGGAACATACTTTTTACTTGACAAGATGTGTTTTGGTATCCTAGGCGAACAATGTATTATGCAAGTGTAAGGATGTCACATTTGCTATGGGCTTAGGCCCAAAGTTGACAATATCTTGTGCAAGTGGGGAATGTTACATTTGGCATTAATGTAGTTCCAAGACCACTTGAATGAGCACATCGGGTCTTCTAAGCGGAGAAGGATGTAAGAGGCAGCATGCCAAGTATAAAATGAAACATGCCTTTGACTTAACAAAACATTTTGATAACCATGTGAGCTAAGTGCAAAGATGTTACATAAGTAACATGATAAAGCATCTATTCCATATCATGAACAAATGTGAATAAACTTCAAAGTAATCATATATCATAGTAAAAATAAAGATGTCATATGACAAGATTATGATAAAGAAGTTTTTCTATGCAATTATGTTTGATACTCTTTTTCTAAGCTTATTATATATGATATACCATGTCGTCGTCATTTTATTGTATGTGACCTTATAGAAGGTTCTTCCCTGCGTTTGGCATCTTTTGACAATCAAGAATGAGTTACCATAGTGGAGATGCTCATGATTGATGATTACACATGGTTATATAATCATTACTTCATTAGTATTAGAGTTCTGTCATATGATTATTTTCAATTTTACAGTTATATGCTCTTAAAGTTACAAGCGTTCAAGTTACTTATATGTGTCCAAACTCTATGTTGGAATTTTATTTCACTTTAAAAGTCAATTTATTTTCTTTATAGTTTAGTATGCAGATTTTTGCTAATAATGATTATAATTATGCTTTCTGCTTTGACATATCAACTATTATCTAAGGTTCTGAATTGTCATGACGTTTAGGAATCACCTCCCCAGAAGTTCGGATTCGGCTCTGGGACTCGGGATGAATTCTCACGACAGGCGCAGTATAGCATGATTGTCGGTCACCATATATGGCATCAAATGATGAATACATCACTCGTCTCTATTATCAACATAACACAACGATTTATGAAAGAAAGTTCGGCTCCTACGAATTTAAAATACGTCTTAAAAAGCAAAGAGTGTCACTTATAATTCCGTGTTTTGCCCACGTCACTATCACTTATAAGAGACTCAAATACGAACTTTCGGCCGGCACAAATCTAAAATACATATTTATAAACCCACGCCTCCCATGTTTTGCCCACTTGGAACTATCGGCCTTACACGTGCTATGCTTCGCATTGACTTGTTGACCTACGTCCTCACGATTCACGAAAGCAGACGGGAAACATTGTGAAGGAAAAAAAAAAAGAGGTCAAAAAATAAGGGATGAGACTGAGAAGGACTGACCCTCCGACGCCTGCGAAGCGAACTGGGAACGGGGAGAGCGTCTCCAGAGCCGACATGAGGCGAGAAGCGAGAGAGTCCCCGGACACCTCCCCTGCGACGAGGAAAACCCTCAGTTCGCCATCCCGGGCGGCCATGTCGATGACCCTGCGGCCTCCACCGGAGGAGCACGAGAGGCGCCGGAGACCACATTCGACCCCTGCCCATTTTGTCGAGACCGACTTGCTTCCGACCGAAGCCTTGGCAATGACTGCTCCGAGGCTTCTGAATGCTGCCATCTCCTTCTCCGGCAGCCCGCTCCGTTCCGTTCACGGCAAAAGGGCGGCAGAGCCTCTTTATGCTTCCATTTGCTGCTTCGACCGCTTGGGCCGTAAACATTTTTAAAGTAAAGTCTTCGTGGCCCAAATAGAAAGAAAGCCTCAACTTCATGGCCCAGGGTAGGGTAGGGGGTGATGAAAAAAAAAAAAGGCCAGTGTCTAAAAAGTGAATTCAAGGCAGGTTCACATATATGGACCATCATTGATGTATAGATCAATGATAGTAATAAATTTATGATAAACTCATTTTAAAAAGTGTTTATCCATGATCGTCATTGATTTATAAATCAATGGTGAATTCACATATGTGGATCTATTTTGGGTCCGCGTATTCCTTAAATCCTCTAAAAAATAGTGAAAAGCTTTTTTAATATTTATTATTATTAAAATCAATGTATGAAAATTTTAAATAAAAATAAAAAAAGAACCTTGATTAAAGATGATAAATATTAAAACTATTTAAATCATTCAAAATATGGCTTGCTTGTTAATATTAATATTTTTGTGTGATATTGAATTGGATTGAAATGGAAGATGTTGAGTTTAGAAAACGTTCCTACGATGATGGCTTGGCAGATCGGATGGCAATTGTGCCCAAAATTCAAACAAGAACAACATGTGGATGTTAGAATACATATCATATATCTTCTTATTAATAATGTCTTGAATCTGAACTCAGTTGGTCCCCTACATAGTCAGGCGCTTCAGCAGAATTTCCCTACGGGGATCCTCTGCGAGGGTTACAAGGGGGCGGAACCTCTGAGCAAAATTTTTAGGGATATTCTGTATGTGATTCGGATTTGATTTATTTCCTTATCACGAGATAGGTATTCTATTTTTAGGAGATTTATTTAGAGTCTCAAACCGTATGTAATTCATATAATCTGTCAAAGGAAGTGCCTATATAAACTCCCTAGGGGTCTAGACAGAGACCCATCCTTGTAATCATCGTTATTCCATAACAAAGAGCCGCCGTCGTTTTTTCTCTTCGTGTTCTTCTGTGTTTCGTGCGATCCCTCTCTCCCTCTTTTCGTGACACTCAATCTCAAAGAAAAAAAAATAAAAGATGCACCATTTCATCCAAGATGAGACAAATTTACAAGATGCAAGATTTACTTATAATTTTAGGTTAAGAAGAAAAAACTATTTTTGTAGAGTGAACAACAATAATTACTTTTAAATCAAGATGATAAATAACTGTAAGGTGTGGCACAACACGTCATTAGATGCAAAGTTGGACACATACTTTAGTAGTGATATACAACGAATTGAGCTCGGCTTGTTTAGGATCTGTTTGATAAACTTATAAGTCACTTAAGTAGTTTTGAAAATATCTTCATGTTTGATAACAGATAAAAAAAAGTTGATAAGCACTCATTTTTACTGATTATAAGATAGAAAAAATAAGCTAGGGGACCTAGTTTATTTTGTATGAGAAAAAAAATTAATCAGTTTGATGAATGAATGTACTATTTTGCCCTTATAATATACATAACTTTTTTCATATATCATAATATTAAGAACTTTTTGGTCATTTTATTAAAATAATAACATATAAGTCTTTCTATTACCAAACACGTAATTGATTATTTTTTAAAATCAGCTTTAGCCATTAAATTACTTATCAGCACTTCAACTTATCAGTTATTTTGTATCAACTAAGTCAAATGGACCCTTAGGGGTTGTTTGATTGTGGAATATAAATTGGAATATCCCAATAATTTCCAGAATACAACCAAACACAAGCAGAATAAGAATAACTTGATCAAACTTTATTTTTCTCAAAACCATCTTGAAAAATGTGAAACCACCATTTTTAATCCATTTAATACTATATTTCTATTCTTATAAAATAGGAGAATAGATATATTCTCTTGTTTTGTCATTTTTATCATCATTTATTATTTTTCATTATTTTAATATATATTGTTTTGTTATAAATTTTATAATGGTAATAATAATAAATGTCAACTATTTATAATAAAATATTTTTATTATAAAATATAAAATTTATTTTTTTCAACCAAACAAGAGGTAGAATAAGAATAAGATGAGAATACTATATTCTCTAGAATAAAATTTGGTATTCTTTCAAAGTTATTCTCCAACCAAATGGCCCCTTAGTGTTCACCGAGCTGATCACACATTGAAGTTGTCATATAATAATAATAAATATATTATCCTTATTTTACTACTGATCAGAAACTTACCTACTTTTTTAGTAAATAAATAATAGTTGGTTATTATAGGACAAATAAAGTTTTTTCTTGTAATTTTATTTTTCTTTATTCTTGTGGGTTAACTAGTGCATACTTCAGCTAATCAATCCGGTCAATTAAATCCAACATAATTGTTTGGGCACTGAATTTCAAGTTAAAATTGATCCCATTTGATTTTTTATATCAAATTTCACGAGGTATAATTCCAAATAAGGCAAATTTGTATAATGCTCCAATTTCCTATTTAAGGGTAGTATTGACTTTGACCAATTCCGATATTAATCCTAATATAAAAGTCTAATTCCTTTACTATTTTCTTTTTTTATTTCTGTAATATGGAGCATCTTCTTGACCTAAGGCTTGAGGATAGAAAAGAAGGAGAAATATATTATACATCAAAGTGGAGAGAAAGGAAGAGGTTAAAAAAATTAAGATCTTAGCAGGCAAGTAAAAAGAATCCAAACCCACCTTTCCACCTTAAGAGGTACTTATTTGTAAAAATCTCAATCACTTAAGAAGTGGTGCCTCGTTCGTCGTATTTTCGATGATTATTTTTTCACAGATAAAAATTCTTCGCATCTTTTATGAAATTTGTGACAAATAGAAATATCCTTTTAAAATACCGAGGGACAAGGTGCCCTTTGCTAGGATCCATGGTAAAAATTCGCCGGTATTTTATTGACGGACATGACCTTCAAAATTATTGATGAATGAAAATTTGTCAGTAATTTTGAAGGCTAATACTATCGATATTCTAATTTAGAATAAAATATATTATAAAATTATATAATAATATTAGCACACATTAATATATTATAATAGTATTATGATTTTTTACGGTCCAGTCCTTCAAAATTATCGACGAATGAAAATTCATCGATAATTTCAAAGGCTAGAACCTTCTCACATTTCCTTCTCTCGTGTACTCCCCATCACATGCACAACCTGGCAGGAGAAGAAGAGGAGATGGTCAAAACCAAAGGAAAAAAAAAGAATCGAATTAATGGTAAAAAAGGTGCAAATAATTAATGGGATCTACATCATGGGTCATTTGTTTGCGAGTAGCAGCATGCTTAGAACTCAATTAGATATCTAAAAAAATGATATTTTCTAAGTAAGATTGTATGTTCATAATGATTATTAAGGAAGAGGGGGTTAAGTTCGGTTCTAGTATTATATTATGAATGAATCATATGCATGAATATTGATTATGGATGTTAGGTATGCTCTCATTGCCTCTAGATATATTTCATGTAGATTTGAAATATATTTAGACCACCTACAAACCTACGTTGTTGCTTAATAAATTTCAACTTAGTTGATAAATGATTTGGGTCAAATAAAAAATGGATGAAACTTTGACTTGTAAAATGTCTAGGATGATGCTACTATCCTTATCTCTATGTTCATCCTTGTTACAGAGTTAAGGATGCTTAAAACATTACATGTGTTACTATTATGACTTGGACGAATATGGACTTATATGTTGCATGATATGACAGTGCAAAAGTATGTGAAATAGAACTCATGAATTATAGATGTATGCTAATTATTTGCGTTTGATTATTTTGTATGCCCATCTATCTGTAAATATTTATCTTTCTTCACAAAGTTATTTGAACTTTATTTTCAGCTTAAACTCCTAGTAATATCCCCCATTGAATATAGGTACTATTTTAGTTTATAATTTATTATACTTTTATGAGCTAAATAATGCTGATTTGTCTTCATTTTTTTTTTCCAAAATTTCAAGAGAAGAGAAAGCATTACCATTTTAAGCCTGTGCCATAAGAAGATAAATTGAAAAGCTAATTCAAGTATGTCAAACTTTCAAACTTTTGGCATATTTGATAAAAAAAGGGAAGCTTTCTCTTGGGAAAGTGGGCACGTGTAAGTTGATGAAGAAAGGTATAAAAAGAGAATAATTAACTCTAAAAAAGGTGGAGCCATTGCTTGGAATGGAGGATAGTTCTTGGAGGCCATTCTAAGAGGCAACAAGGAGAATTAAAAACACCATTCTATTGAATTAAAAACACCATTCTATTTGTTTTGTAAATTTTTTTTTTTGCAATGATGAAATTTGATTAAGCTTTGAGTTTTTTATAATTCTAATAAGCCATTCACTTTTGATTTCGAAACTAATGTAACTCATTCATCTGTGCAGATACAAATGTTTTGGTTCTTAAATTTTAGTGTCACCATTCATTTTGTTTTCACCTAATTGACTCTTATTTTTAATACAATGATTGGGAGACATATATATTATTTATTGTATTGAGATATCATCTTTTCATATCTCTAATATATGTTATAAAGAAATTGTCACCTTGAAAGATTACTTTAATAGAATGTAAGGTGAAAGCTTTTCTTCTTGATAGCATTTAGAGACAGTGTATTTCATAACATACACTAATCTGAGAGGTCTCATTAATTTCTTATTGGCGAACTTCACAAGAGACTCTTGAGAGGAGAATTCCAAGAGGGTTTATCATACTATTTGTCAATTTGAGCTATGATATTGTTATAATTGAAAATTAAGTAGTAGAGTGAGGGTGTGAACGTTATTATTTAGAACAATGTTGTTAATGACTACACCCTACACATATCAATGTAACAAAGCTAGCATCAACATTATCTTCCTTCATTGATTACTTATTTGCATTTACATTTTCTTCTATTAGACTTCGTTATACAAATATAAAAATCATAGTGGCATCGGATTCTTTCATACAATTGTGTTTTTTTCTATGTTTCCTTATGTATTAGTAATTAGTTAGTTTTACATAATTTAGATAGTTATCTCTTGCTTAATTTTAACATTTACCTCTTGTGGAAATGATACATTAAACGTTATAATTGATATGTCATCCTCTAATGGTTAATTCAATTAGTATAGAAATCTTTAAAGCTTTGATTGTATTACTCTATCTAAAGTTGATTATATATTTCATACTTTTCTACGTAGATTTTCACACCATTGTGTAGTGATGCAACAATAAAATATTTGATTATGCATAATTATTTACCTTGTCTTAGCATGAATAATCATTAGTCCACACAAAATATATCATATCAATTTTAATAGCTAGAAATGTCTATTGGACTATGCTATATGTTTGGCTTAATTTCTTTTATATTCTATATGCTTGAATTTTAAACATATAATTGAGAACATAATGAACTTATGACACTAATAAGAACATATAATAATCGAAATTAAGGTTCGGATGCTCAAACTTGTCAATCAAGAATCTTTAGTAGCTCTGAACGTTTGAGCCTTTCGCATCGGATGCTCAAACATTAGAACAAATAAAATTCTCATGAAGTCCAAAAGATCAAATAATCAAATGATTGATATGGACGTCCGAAAGGTCCAAAAGTTTTTTAGAGCATAAAAAGTCCAAAAAGACAGGGATCTAAAATTATTGTCACCATGTTCGAACGTCAATCTGGAACATTCAAACAATCATGGTTGATTTAGATGACTTCTCGAGAGATTGGATATTTGTCCTTGAACTTTTGGACATATGAAAATGTTCCAAAGAATGCTCCATTTAATTATGAGTTCTATTCAAATCAATTCAACTCTTACTGATTCCATAATTAGTATAATGATTTGTACGATTTGATTTGGAGTTTTACCTTGCTTCCAATTTCAATTGATTGAATTGTACTCTACTTGGTTATGAAGACTAGAATTTCTCTTCAATAAAAATCACGTTTAAATCAGCTCAAATAATTTGTACTATTGATTGGAACTTCCTTTACTTTCATATGACTTGATTGGATTCAGATCTATACGACTAAAAGATAGTATGTTGATTAAAAAGATAAAATAAAGTCGAAAGGTGAGGGTTGTCATTGTCACTATTACTATTGTGTGGAGCACTCCACCCATAAATCAACAAAAAAGTTTCACTTGAGAGAATGATGCATTTCTTTGCTAAGAACACTTACCGTAGCATTGATATCCCACTGACACCACTAATATATGGTTATTTCATTTCGCATGATATACCTTAGAAGTAAAGAGCTCTTCCAAATTAAAATAAAATATGAAAAAAGTTAAAAGAAGAAGATGGAAAAAATGAGAATGAAGTAAATGCGAAGAAAGAATAACTGAAGTTGAAAAACTACTTCCATGTTTACTACCACCGAAGAATAAATACTAATGAGTGACTATTGCTATTGAATAAGAATATTAATTTCTGTTGTTTACTATTATCAAAGAAATAATATTGATTCATTGTTTATTGTTATCAAAGTAAGAAGAATTAGTTCATGATTTTTATCACTAAAATAATATCAAAAAATTGAGCGTTGATTCAGTGAATATTCACCGATCATGGTGACTCATCATTTTCCACCATGCCTCTATCGATCTAATACTCATGATTATGCAACTTATCAAAATGATCCTTATGTTACTAACTCAATCGAAATACCGAGATATTATTACCGGTACAAAAATGATGTTATAGTTCACCAGAAATCGGTTCGTGATTATCCCATGTTGTTTTGTGAGAACTTTATTATCACCAAGTCATTAATTATGATCGGTTTTTCTTTAAGTTCTTACTATATGATTATGATTATTAATGTCAATGTTATGCAAATGCTTATGTTCAAAAGAAAGTTATTTCATGATCTCATTACGTTGCGTTATCACATAAAGCATTATTTGATTGTCTCTCATGTGTCGATTTTTGTAGGTACACGACTCCTGCAAAGCCCATTGATAGTGTTTGGGCCACTGTGAGGCTCAGGCACGGCTAAGGACCTTTAGGTGTTATTATGTTTTGTCAAATATTGAGTTGCATCAGGACATCACACTTGGGATGTCATTTTATTACTTTTTTACGTGGGATTAATGGATTATGATGTTGTTTATTCGCATTCATGCATAACGAATTACATTTTATATTATTTGAAGTCGCTGATTTTTCATCGATTAGGAAATATAGAATTGGTCGAAAGGTAAAATGCCATAGGAGGGAGGGTCAACTTTTGTTTTGAAATGTAGGCGCCGCCTGGTTTTGGTCAACTTTTGGTTGGATACCAAAATCAACCGTAGGCTCGCCGGATGCAAATAATCCCTCGACAACATTCAAAAAAGACCTCTGTGACCGAACGCCATGGACAATCCGATCCGACGCCAAGATTGCGCTGCACTGGATTGACTTCTCATCCCACTGTGGCAAGGCAAGTCTCGGTTGGCTGCCGTCGGAACCAAATTATTCCTTTGCTTAAAGTAAAGAGAGAGTTCCAGTTTGTTGCTACATTCAACCGAACAGACCGGATTCTTATGTTTATTTCACTTGAAATCCAATCCAACAAATATGAACTATTACCAGGGTGAACAGTCCATAACACAGCTTGTCCACTGTTTGTCCGGGAATCACACCATGAAAAAGAGTTCATTCACGAAAATATGCAGCAACGTGAATGTTAGAGTGTATTCAGATACTACAACAGGAAACTTTTGTGAACATTTTGTTTAACCGATTCAAGAACAGCAGCAAACAAATCAAATCCGGCTTATTTAATCGTCATCTTCAAGGACACTCCTGCGCCTCTGGATCTGATGATTAAAGGAAAAAAAATGCAAATCAAACTAGTGCTAATTTCAAATATTTAAGACAAATATTAGATAAATCGCATGAAGCTAATTGCTTAGAATTGTTTTTGGTTGGGCGAAGAATTGCTGAGATGTAAACATAAAAAATGTGCTCCTCTCAATCTAAAATCCTTGTGATGTAAAAAATTAAGAAAATGAAAAAAAGACAATCACTATTTTATACTCATGGCAAAGTTTTAATTACTGAAAGAGATATTAAGAACAGATGGGAAGAGTATTTCTATAAGCTATTTAATGATGGTTCCCGTTGTGATTTGGAGGACTTGACAGTTAGCGAATGTGAGCTTAATAGGTCATTTTATCGTAGAATTAGAGTCTCGGAGGTTAGCGAAGCTCTTAAAAAAATGGAGAATGATCGAAAAAGATGCCTGATGATTGAAGATTAAGTACATTAGTTCCTATTTATAAAAATAAAAAAAATATTCAGAATTGTGCAAATTATAGAGGGATTAAACTTATGAGTCACACAATGAAATTATGGAAAAAGTGATTGAGCATAGATTGAGAATGGAGACTAGTATTTCTGAGAGACAATTTGAGTTCATGCTAGGAAGATCCACTACAGAGGCGATTTATTTACTAAGGGGGATGATGGAGAAGTATCGAAGTAGGAGAAGAGACTTACATATGACTTTCATTGACTTAGAGAAGGCGTATGATCGGGTACCAAAAGATGAACTTTGGAAAGCCTTGCAAAAGAAGAGGGTGAATGTTGCCTACATTAAAGTAATACAAGATATATACGATGGGGCATTGACTAGGGTTAGGACACCCGAAGGTGAGACAAATGAATTTCCTATAGGAATTGGCCTACATCAAGGATCAGCTTTAAGTCCGTATTTATTTAACTTAGTTATCGATGCTATAACCGAGAGTATCACAGATGAGGTACCTAAGTGCATACTATTTGCGGATGATATAGTACTTTTAGCGAATTCAAGAGAAGAGATTAATACAAAATTGGAAGTATGGAGAAATACGTTGGAGTCAAAGGGTTTTCGTTTAAGTAGGAATAAAACAGAATATATGCATAGCAATTTCACAAATAAACAACTTAGAGACGATTTGAAAGTTAGGCTAGGGGAGGATATAATTCCTCAGGTGACCAAGTTTAAATATTTAGGATCAATTGTAAGACAAGATGGTGAGATTGATGACGATGTTAATCATAGAATTCAAGCTGGTTGGTGTAAGTGGAGGAAAGCCACTAGAGTTCTTTGTGATAGAAAAGTACCCAATAAAGTTAAAGGAAAATTCTATCGTACTGCTATAAGACCGGCAATGTTATATGGTAGTGAATGTTGGGCTATGAAGGGACAACATGAACGTAAAGTGGGGGTAGCCGAAATGAGGATGTTGAGATGGATGTGTGGTCATACAAGATTAGATAAGATTAGGAATGACCATATACGTGAACGAGTCAGAGTGGCTCCTATTAGTGAGAAAATGGTAGAGAATCATTTGAGATGGTTTGGTCATGTTCAGAGAAGACCATTAGATACGCCAGTAAGAAGAGTAGATCAAATAATCTGGAGTCCGATTAAAAAAGGGAGAGGGAGGCCAAGGCGGACACTTGGCGAACTAATAAAGCAAGATCTATTGGTGAATAATATACCGAAAGGTTTGATTACTAATAGAGCGGAATGGCGTCGTATGATTCATGTAGCCGACCCTACCTAGTGGGATAAGGCTTTGTTATTGTTGTTATATTATTTTATACTCAAAGTTGGCATGCAAAATGAAAAAAAAAATCATAGAACAAACATAACATAATTATCTACCATAAAACTTTGTAAAGAGCCAATCACATTAATTATATAATGATGATCAGACCTCATTTTGCATAATCTTTATAGTACATAAACATTTTGAATGCAATTTTTTTGTTGAAAAGGACATGCAAAACCTTCAAACCTCAAGAGAAAAGGAAACTGTGGCATACAATAAAATATTTGGTAAATGGAATGTGCATTGATTGATTTCATGGCACTAAACACTTTAAGTCAAGGTTATTTACTTACGGTTACTTTAGTTTGTTTACTCGTTTGGCTGTTGATTTGCTCCAGCAGTGAGATCAGTCTCTCCTCAGATACCTGAGAGAAAATAACAATACATTAGTAATACTATGTGCATGATAAGCAGATATTTAAGCAACATTGTGTGTATTTTGCGCGCATCACTACCTTCTCAGATATTTGACCCATTTGAGCAGCTCTAAGAAGAACGTCCTCCACTCCTCTTGCCTTGTCAGGTTTGACCAAAGCAATTCGAGCCACTATTTAGATCCAAAGGAATATAGCTTAGCAGTTTAAACTAGAAATGATGGTTACAAAATTTATATAAAATATGGTTCCACCTAGATTCTTCAGCCATCGAATTGATATTTATTATTTTATTAGATGCAATACAAAACCTGTTTTGGAGTCAATATTAGCCTCAGAGTACAGAAGCTTACTCAAGTTTTTATTCCATGTTCTATTAGAGAGAAATGGTTGGTCAATCAAGGTGTCAATTATTCAGTATTTTATTTTTAAATTCTAATAAAAAGCACATATTACGAATTGCATCGAAAACAAATTGTTAGACATCAAAACCAAGAGAAGTATGTATTTCATCTATATTTCTTAATTAAAATAAAACTAAAATTTCAGCAGTCCAGCGACTTCAACACAAAGTGATTCCACATTCACGGTAATCACCATCCTAGGCACTCTCACTCTCGTGCAGAATGACCTTAGATGCTACAAGGCCGAAATCACCAATTTAAACATACTTTCTACCATTCTTATAGTTAGAAGAAGGTCTGAACATTATCCATCTAGGTGGGATCATCTCTCGGCCAAACTTAGTAATGGCCATCAGTACCACTTTAGACATATATTGAGATTCATCCAATCACTCAGCCTAGGATGAATCACCAATGGATAGATTAGATCCTTCTCGGGCAGAGAATAATTCGATCTCAGTAAAAGCAAGTACTCTCAATTCAGGTTCTAAGAACCCCTCATGACCTCACTTTAGACATACATTTGGATTCATCCTACCTCTCAGCCTAGAATGAATCACCAATGATGCAAAACAGTGCAAAATGCCAAAAATCTGGAGTAAAACCTGTGTAAATCAGGGGTTGAGTAAAGCTGAGATATGAAGTGACCTCACCTAGGAAAATGATCTCATCCCAATCTCCAAATTAGTTTTAATTTTTTTTTTGAGAGAAAAAAGGATGACTACCCCTTCGGTTGCCATGCAGGTATATATATATCACTGAATAGAAATATCATGTACATGTGGAACACTCTCCAGTGGAGAGCGGCAATCAAAACCCCACTCCCGAAGAAGACAAGATATATGGTGCACAATACCCTCCACTTGACATCTCTCCCCATAAAAAATGGCACGGTTGCGCTGAAGCCAAATGGCCAAGGCACCAGCCAAAAAGGTCGCCAGTGGAACTCTCCATCCCAACCTCTGTCTACCGAGACCCTTGAGGGCCTGCCAAAAATCCAAGACCGTCAGATAAGCACTGGCCATGCTGCTTGTGACCTCTCTAGCCACCAAACATCCAAAAAATAAGTGAGTGACATCCTCCTCTGTCTCTCCACAGAGTACGCAAAAAGCATCAGCCTGTGGAGCCCACTGTGCCCTATATGCTCGAGTAAGGATCCGCTCACGCCTCAGAAGCCAAGCAAAGACCTTGACTTTCAGCGGAACACGTGAGCGCCAGATGAGACTACAATATGCTCGGAGGTCTATAGAGTCCGTGATGTTTGGAAGGAAACGGAGATAAAGTCTGTGTGCCGAGAAAGAGTCAGATATCCAGACCCAGCCATCCGTCCGCGCTGGATCCAGGCGGAAAGGCGCAATCCGCAAATGGAGAGCTAGTAACTCGGAGACTCGCTGATCAGATAATGGAGAGCCGAAAAGAGGAGTCCAAGAGCCGATGCCCGGGCCACCCGTCTCCGACAGCACTCTGCCACAGATGCGTCGGGGTGCACCGCAAGTGCCCGCAGCCGGGGGAAGGAAACCGCAAGTGAGCCTCCGACTAACCAATCATGCTGCCAGAAAGAGAAAGCCTCACCGGAGCCCAATGCCGGAGTCATGAAAGGCCGCACCCGAGAAAATAGGGCCGCCACCCCCTTCCGGAAAGAGGAGGCACCACGAGGTAAAATAGGTCTGGAGTCCCAAGATAGATCACGACCATAGCATGTGAAAAAGACCTCCTTCCATAGACTGTCTTCGGGGCCCATAATCCGTCCAACCCACCGAGAAAGGAGTGCCCAGCTAGTGCAACGAAGGTCCCGAACCCCCAAACCTCCCTGTGTAGTGGGCCTGCAAATGGTGTGCCAGGCAACGAGATGAACCCGGGGGGCTTGGCCGCAACCCTGCCAAAAGAACCTGCTCCTCAATGAATCAATCCGTGATAATACCTGGGCCGGCATCTGAAGCACAGACATGAAATAGGTCGGGAGAGCTGAGAGGACAGCACGGAGTAGGACCAGGCGCCCCCCACTGGATAGGAGCTCCAACCCTGAAGGCGGTGCTCCAGCCACTCGATGACAAGGGTCCACCTTCGAGAGCCAATATGACGGTCCGAGAGAGGGAGACCCAAATAAGTGATGGGCAAGACGCTGGCCGGAGTGTGCAGCTCCGCAGCGCATCGCGATGCGTCCTCCGCCACCATGCCAAAAGGAATGAAGATGGATTTGGCATGGTTGATCTCGAGGCCCGAGGCTGCCCCGAAGATCTCCACTAGGATGGCCACCCGCCTGGCCTCAAGCTCGGATCCCTCCACGAAAAAAGTGGTGTCATCCGCATACTGCAACAAAGGCAAGGCGAAGCCGCTGAAAAGGCCAACCTGACATGCCTCCTGCATGCATCTGGCAAGGCCGTCGACAGCTAGCGTGAAAAGCATCGGCGCAATAGGGCACCCCTGACGGACTCCCCGCTGTGGCTGCACCCAGCCCCCAACCATCAACCCGTTGACCAGGACCGAGAAAGAAGCGATAGTGATGCATCGCTTCATCCAAGAAATCCAAATCGACGGGAAGCCTCTGACTTGCAAGGAGCGCCAAAGGAAGGACCATGAGAGAGAATCATAATCCTTGGAGAAATCGACCTTCCAGAGGAAAGCTCGACGTCCCCTCCGCCTCCCGTGTGCCAGGATCTCCGAGGCCATGGTGTAGCTGTCGGTGATGGATCTACCGCTGATGAAAGCCGATTGAGCAGGATGAATGAGGTCAGGAAGCACCTCCCAGAGCCGATTCGCCAGTACCCGAGCCACTAAGAGATAGATGGCATTGGACAGGACGATCGGCCGGAAGTCCTCCACTCTCTCTGCCGGCGAGCGCTTCGGGAGCATGAAAAGGAGTAACTTGTTCAGGCGCTCAAAGCCCCGGTTCCCACCGGAGAATTCCTGGATGACGGCCATAACATCTTCCCGCACTACGGACCAGAACTCTCTGTAGAAAAAGATCGGAAAGCCGTCAGGGCCGGGGGACAATTCCTCAACACACAGATCAAGACTGCAAGTGCACATTGATCACTAATCCCACTCCCCAATCAAAGCATGAGCACGAGTCATGACATCAGTTACATAGCTGCAGACAGACTGCCCGCAGAACAGCAGATAGAGAGGCCTGATCCATCGTATCTTTTTTTTTTTTTTGGGAAGTCTGATCCATCTTATCTATAATAAATGACAACACACTAGAAATACAAACTAATCTAAATGGTCTCCAAAATTCAGCTCAGGTCTACAGCAAGTCCATCCAATATAAGACAAACTCCACACCTCACAAGATATGTGATAATTAAAGAAGAGGAGATTTGAGTCCATCTCCACCTCGTCACAGAATGTACATTATGACATGTCTCTATGGAACCACCTTCTTGTGTAAGATCTATTAAGGAACCTCCACCTAAGAATCCAAGCAAAATGTCAATAAATGTCCTTGGACTTGGGTTTTGGTGATTGCATGTTTTAACTTGTCCATGTGAACGATTTTGAACGTGTTTAAAGAGTCAACTCATTTTCGGTGTGATGATAATCCGACCCAATGTTGTCAAACACGTAAAACGGACACGACACAGAGCACCCAGAAAAACACGAAATCGTATACACGTAACACACGGCCGATTCTACTACTAGCATAGATATGACATTTTTTTTTAAAACGAAGCAAAATTTTCAACTTAAAATCATCAAACCATCAACCAAGTTCATACAAAATAACAAATTGTTGATCATATGCATACATACTACAACTACAAGACTAATGCAATTAGATTAAGTCTAACATTCTGAACCCCTCGGTTCATCTAATCACACACGGAGCTCAGTTCCTACACAGAGAAAGAGGGAGGGACCAAGCTCGGTTCTGCATACACATAGAGAAAGAGGAGGAACCCAGGGAGGTTCCTTTGTTCGCAAACACAAAGAGGAAAGGGAGGAACTGAGGGAGGTTCCTTTGTGCCTCTGTTTGCAAACACATGGATGGAGGGAGGGAGGATGCAAACAGACACTACGATCATAAACATGTAGAGAAAAAGGGAGGGACGGCATACCGGCAGCGGTAGAAAGGGAGGGCGGACGGTTGCAGGAGATCATCCGTGGGGGCGAACTGGTGGGTGCAGGGATGAATAGCATGAGCAAGGCGTACTCCAGGAGGTCAGCAGTGAGGGAAAATGCCAGCAGTGGCTGCAGGGATGAATAGCACGAGCAGGGCGTCCTTAGGCGGCGAACAGTGAGGTTGCACATAGAAAGGCAGTGAGGTCGCACATAGAAAGGAGAGAGATGGCACAGTGAGTAGCCACATACAGAGAGAGAGAGAGTGTACAGCAGCGGAAGAAACCAAATGAGCCACGAGAGGATGGTGGCTCCAGGGGCGAACCACGCTGAGCAGCAGCAGCACGAGCAGGGGGCACTGAGCAGCAGCAGCATGAGCAGGGGCGAACAGCACCGAGCAGCAGCGGCACGAGCATGGGCGGCGGCTGTAGGCGGTGAACAGTGCAAGAAAGGGGTGATTGCGGAAGCAAACCCAGCAGCAGCGGCGTGGTGGCTTGAGAGAGCAGAGGACGAAAATGATTTAGGGCTCCAGCGATTTGGGAGAAAAAGAGCAGTGGCGTTCTCACGTGGGCAAAAGAGCGGAAGGGGGAAAAAACGGAGCGCGATTCCACCGTTTCTACGTGTCTGAACGCGATTCCACCGCGTCTTGTCAAAACGCAATTCCTGTTAGAATCAAACACGCTTTGCCGGAGTGGACTCGTAGAATCGTACGATTCTACGAGTTGACTCACGTTTTTGACTACCTTGATCCGACCTAACCCATTTTCTACCCCTATAAATGTAAAAATGGATAATTTTACAAGTTAAAACTCGAGTATGACAACCTTGCCCATGATGTCTTCCCATATTTCTGGTTTAATATTTTAGTTTAAGTAACCATTTTAGATAAATAAATTACTACAATTTTCAGTTACTGTTTGAACCCAGAAAAGGTTCTATATCCACCGCTACATAACTTAAAAGTGTTACCCTACTTACCAACTACAAGTCATGGTCCTGCATATGAATCTGCTTTGTACTAATGAGATCCACACAACTCAAACATTAGCAGCATCATTTTGTTTTGGCAATTTCTAGTTTCTTCAACTCAATGTCTGATATTGCATTTTCATTTTCTTGAGTAATAGCTTAATATTCTGGCATTGATTCAAATGTGCTTCCAAAAGCTATCGGAACTAATTTCAGGTTAAAAACTTTGAAGTAACCTAAATATAGTGCCATACAGATTGAATGTCATAGTGACTCAATGTCTGATATTTCTTTTTCTTTTTCTTAAGTAATAGCTTTATATTCTGACATTGATTCAATTATGCTTAGAAAAACTATAAGAATTAATTCCGGGGTACAAACTTCGAAATAACCTGAATATAGTGCCATAAAATTGAATGCCATAGTGGGCTTCCATAACATATAACAGGAATACAGATGATGCTTAATTTGTTGACTAATGGGGATAAGAAAAGTGGACAAGGAATTTCATGAGACATAAGTCCAGGTTGCAGTAAAGTCCTTGCCATTATAGTTTATGGTTGGATATGTATTTAATGGCCAGATCAGTGGGGAAATCATCTTAGAAGGTTTTATTGATATGCAACTGCTACTAAATGCGGACATCTGGAGCTACATAGTTCACAGAAAAACTTACGTCTTTCCCTTGCTTCAATAGACAGAATCTGGGTAAGCATAAGCTGTCTACGTTCTTCTGCTTCACTGGTTCACAAAATTTTAGTTAGATCATTGTAAATCTCAAATCTTTTTTTTTTTGAGAAGAAAATCTCAAATCATTTAAAGATATTTTTATAGACCATTAAAACATATCTTCAGACGCAGAAGCTGCAGCCATACCTCTTTGCATCTTCTTGTGCTTTCTGCTGCCCACTATTTTGCTGGTTGCCCTGATATGAAGAACACACAGGCCGCAAAAATAAATTCAACCCTGAAAAGACACTTAGAACATTCAAATTCGTCTTCTGGGGTTACTTACAACGCCATGCTGCCCCATCAACTCTTGCATCCTTCTTTGCCTAATGGCTTGGAGCTCTGGATCATCCTGGAAAGGAAAAGGCAATGCATATACTCTTTTAACTCTACCCGTATTTTGCACCGCAGAATTTAAGCAAATCTTACACCGTCGTTTTCTCAACAAGTGCGATAGGAGAAATCATATCAATGCGCTATAGCAGCAAACAAAGAAAAGAAAAGAAAAGAAAGAAAAAACACGAGACAGAAGATAATGTTAACCTGTGATTATAGGATATATGCCCCCTGAGCATCATAATAGCAAAAGCTTCCACCTTTCACATTTTCACAAGGTTATCTTTTTTTTTTTTTTTTTCTTTCTTTGATTTCACAAGGACGAATCCAGCAACAAAAAACTAATAAACCAAATAAAATGGGAGAGGATAAAAGCGAAAATACCGAAATTTGGGGGAAGATGTTAAAGATGGTAAAAACTAAGCAAATTTCATTGGAAAAAATCAGCAAAAAGAATCAACAAAATAAGCCGAAGAAATCAATTTTTACTAAACCCTAGAAAAAGATGAATCGGGGAGAGTTCCCTGCGTTTGATCGCTGCATACCATGTCGAATCTTGGAGCTGAGATCGAATCCTCCTCGGACAACGACGACTATGGCGATCTCGCAGCGTTTGCAACTTTGCAGCTGCTCCTTTCTACTACTTTTTCGTCAATTTGACGCCAATCCCCGACATGACCTTCTTTTATATTCATAAATAAAACAATAAAAAAAGCTAATGACGTGTATACAGCAATTGGTGTCATTTGGCTTTCAATTTTTTTTCCTTTTCCAGAAAAAAATATTTCATATTAGTTTTGATTATGCTAATAAAATTAAGATAAGTCTGTGTGGTGCTTAAATAATAAGCTTTTTTTTCAAGACTTTTTTTACAAAACAAATTTATATTTTTAGCCTGATGATTTTATCTAATCATCTGAAAAGTGTGAGGGCAAATATTAAAATTAGTCATTCTTTTTTCCTTTTCCAATGATTATATAATCGTTAGGGATGTTCAGCGGGTCGAGTTGACCTGATAAACCAAACCGACCCAAACTTAATTGGATCGTTTCTGATCAGAGGTCGGGTCGACTCTGTCTCGGCCCGTCGTAGACTCGATAACATATGGGTCGAGTTCGAATTCAAAAATTCTGACTCGAGTGAATCCGACCCGACCCGTGGACCCGATCAAAATTATTACATTCATCCGATCTGTAGGTTGATGAGAATGGATGATTAGATGATTGTCGATTCGATTCAGTTGGATGGTTCATTTATTTCTTTATCAGGGACAACCAGACAGGACTAGGGCCTTAGATCTAGAAATCTCAAATCTAATTTCATTCCTCTTGAATCCTCTTCGCCTCTTTGGCTCGACGGCTCTTTGACCTTGTCATCTCTCTCGTCGGATCGTCGTTCATCTTCGACGATGTCACCATCCTCGCCTCAGTCCTCATCAACTTGTTCATTGCCCATCGGTGATCAATGTGCTCTCTCCTCTCCTTATTCCTCACTTTTCAGCAGGCTTCTTCGCCATTAGCCCTAGCATTAGGAGAAAACTCCAAATGACTTTGTATTGTTTTGCCACTTTTGCAACTTCTGTGCATTAGCTCCTCGATGGCTCGACATCAAGAAGCCAACAACCAACGAGAAGTTGAACTACAGCCTAAAGAGGTCTTCAGATTTCTACAACCTTTCTTGTTTTTTTTTTGTTCTTTCTTGATCTGCATATGCATGGCCTGTCTCCTTAAGTCCTTCTAATATGATTTTGTGGTGCCCTCTTTCTCTCTAACGAAGACGATACTGTCTGCATAATTTAAGAGTTAAGATAGCAATTCTTTTAGCATTTGGAATGCGATCTTGCTCAAATTTTTCTATATGGGGTTAAAAAGTTGATGAAATGTATTATATATATATGGCAGAGTTGGCATTTTGTGCACCAAAAAGCATCTTGGGAAATTTATTAATTTGGTTTGATAAAATCTTAGAAACGAGAATTCCCTTTTTATTTTTGAAAACATCAGTAGATCTATTACTAGTCATTTGATTTCTTGGGGAATTTGTCAGGTAACTGTTAAAACTTGTTTGGTGTTTGCTGCAAGTCGTATGTCCAACTACTCTTTGTCACTTTATGACATTATATTAAGTTATTACCGCTCTCTATGACATTATACAATTTGCACAAAACACTTTACTAATTCAATGATTTTAGTAAAATGTATTGTATACTTTTGTGCTTTTAGATATATTTAGTTCCTTTTAATGTTAATTTGTACATTCAATTCTTTAAGGAAACTTAAATGAAAAGTTGAAAACTGATTATGTCTTTAGTTAGGAAAAAGTCTAATTTTATTATTGTTTGAAATGATTTGCATCATCTTATTTGTTATATTTTACCATTTGTATGGGTTCAAAATTACTATGACAACCCAAAACACAAGGGAAATTCATATTGGAAGTGCACCCACACCTACAAGTTTACAAAGGACTTCTTCCAATGTTTTACAACAATCAACAGGTCCACAATCACCATCAGAAAAAAAAATTACTTCATAAAATGAACAAGAGGTGCTAAAAAAAGGAAACCATCTAGACCTCCTAATGCTTAAAATCATTTTAAAAGAGAAAAAATAGAGCTATTTGTAACTATTGTCAAAAATCTCATGCTTACAATGCTGCTAACCATGGAACTTCAAATATGTTAAAGCATATTAAGAATTGTAAGAGAAATCCGGAGAAGGGCCTTGATCAAAATAAAAAAAAATAGTTGTTATTGACAAGTAGTGTAAGAATGATCCTAACACATGTGTTGGTTTAAAACTTGTTGATTTTAATCAAGAGAGGTGTTGATTTTAAACAAGCAGTGTGAGAATGATCTTAACACATGTATTATGGACGAACTTTCATTTAAATTTCTTGAGAACCAAGGTATTAAAGATTTTATTATTGAATGTCAACCAAGGTTTCAAATTCCTTCTCATATAACTACTGTTATAAATTATACGCAAATGTTTATGCTTGAGAAACAAAAAATGAAAAATTTCTTCTCTAAGAGTCGACAAATGGTATGTTTAACAATAGATACTTAGACATCTATTCAGAATATGAATTATGTGTATTACTGTTCATTACATAGATGACAGGTGGGAATTACACAAAAAAATATTAAGTTTTGATTTGATTGGTGACCATAAAAGTGATACCATTAGAAAAGCTCTAGAAGTATGCATGAAGGATTAGAGGATTCTTAGAGAGACATCTATACCGGACGCCCGACGTACGATCAGATGAACGATATGAACCGGAACGAAAGTTCGGAACTTTTTCGAACAATCGAACTGGAAAATATCGAGACTCGAAAATGATGACGATAATAAGTCAGTCGATCGAAATCTTTTCGGGCGGCCAATATGGATTATCATGGTGGAAGAGCTTCTATAGTCGATAGAAATCCAATCGACTGAGGAAGACAAAGTTGTTTACATCGTGATCAAATAGAAATAGGCTACTACTGGAACACTCCTTATAGAGAATATGTGGCCTGTTGAACCTTAAACCAAGAGAAAGCAAGCGGAGGCTCGAAAGCCTCCACGCGCTTGGAGTTTTCTCGCTTGAACCCATATTGTATATTTTGATGGATAAGAGACCTTTTGCTCTCCAATCACAATCCATAAATCTTCATTGGATTCGCCTAGATTAGCGAACTACCGATCAAGTTTCGGATGACCAAAATTTCTTATCGGAAGTCCGATAACTTCCTCATGTCTTAATGGATGACCGAACCTCTCTCGATCGACAGATTGTATATGGTCTTGAAATGGCCGACGAATGAACTCAGAATAGATGATCGCACTTTTTTGGTCGACCGACAAACATAGACAAAATGGTGTTTGCTCTTTTTTCGGACGACCGCTGAATGAACCTCAATTGGACGACCAGTCGACTTTTGAACATCCGATAAGTGGACAGAAAAAATACGACTATAATATAAACCATTTGATTTGATAAGCATCTGTCCACCTGATTGACACCGACTGACATGAACCTAAAAGATGATTCTGACAACCTTGCTCCTTACAATCTTGATTGATCTAAAGAGAAGCTCGTGATTAATAAAAATAAAAGGAGAGTTACCGTTTGCCTATCTAGATGAAAATTTCTCTCTATAGATAAGGCACGAGGTCATCTTGCCCAACGGAGCGTTGACAGTGGCACCAAGATCCCCTATTGGCCCATCATGGCCTAGGTAATTATACACTTGTATGCTTGCAATAGTATTCCCTAAAAGTGACGAGCTCTTTCAATCCTGAATAAGATGAAAGGCTAAACATGAATGGAAGGACTTTGTCCTTATGAACATAAATAATGAATAAGAATATGAATATGGAAATCAAATAAAATGAAAAGACATGAAACATGATATCTTTATTGATTCTTCATGATAATTCACTCTTATATTTGATATATATGCTTGCTTCATGCATTTTCTATCGGATTACCTTATGACACATATGAACTCACACTTAATTTTATGCTAACGGTTAAACTTGCTATTCTGTGTGATCCCACATGTACATGATATGGATGCGCGCTTAATTGATGTGTGTGCGATGACTACAACTCAAATGGTGCGTGCACATGATTATTATAGAGTTTTGATCGAGTCTTTTTCTTTCTATTGATCGAGATGTATTTGGGACATATGTATGCACATGTAGTGTACATGGACGTTTATATGTCACATATGATATAATCTTTATTTCATCTATTTCAGCTTCCGCATTTCTTAAATTCATCGGTTGTAATATTTTATGATTAAGCCTTTCGTTTACGTGTCGCTCTTCTTGACCATCGAAAGAGTCAAAGAACAATCAAAGAAAATAACGTACGAGAAGATATTTCGTCATGTGGCGGGGTCAAATCTCGAAGCGTTACAGCCCATGGTGGTGGAAAGTTCGCATGTGCATCCTTCAGGAAAGTTAATTAAATTTATTGTTCTGGTAGACTTGCTGCATTTTTCACAAAGTAGCAATTGTCGTAAAGTTACTTCTTGCTTGTTTAGATATATGTACTAGTTGATGCTCTTCCAAAGAGTTAGTCAATTAATTGCCGAACTTTGGCTGTTGCAACTAGATCAATGAATTTTGGCTCTAGTTTTATAAATGAATTCCTTTGACTGCCTTGATTTTCTCTTGAGATTTCTATTTTGTCCGTGAAAAAAAAAACATGTTTACTCATTATTGTTTTTAAATATCGTGTGCATCATGCCATACCATTCCCGAATCATGCACTCCTTTCTTAGCAGTTTATTTTGACTTTCTTGTTAGTTCAATTTACTGAGTTTCCGTATTAGTGAGAGCTAAACATTCTTTGTTAGTCATTCATTTTCTATTATGTAAAAAATATGTTTGTTGCCCTTAGAGTGTCTTTCTTCATTTTTGTCTATTTCAGGAACAAGAATAAGATAGATAATCAAGAGTGGTGATGTGCCCCATCTCATTGAACTACTGAAATATGAGAGAAATGATTTAAGGGAGTTGGCGACTGCAGCAGTGCTGACGCTTTCTGCATCAACACCTAATAAACCAACATTGATTTCATCAGGAGTTGTGCCTCTTCTCGTTCAGATCCTCAGTTCTGGAAATATGCAAGGAAAGGTAGATGCTGTCACAGCATTGTATAATCTTTCTTCTTGCAAGGACAGTTCTGGCTTTGAACTTCCTGCAGAAGCAGTTAAACCTCTTATATATAACTCTACGTAATATGATAAGAGAAGCCAAATGTAACACATTGTGGCGTCAATTCTTGAACGATTAGTGGGAAAACAGTCATCATGGTTAGACATCTGGACTCCAATCTGTCTACAGAAGCAGTTAAACCTCTTCTTACACTTTTAAAGGATGGCAAGCGTTATTCCAAGTTTGCTGAAAAAGCTACTGGTCTTCTTGAGATACTCTCAAAACCTGAACAAGGCAGGACCTCAATTTCAGAATTTGATGGAAGGATGCTGACACTGGTCGAAACTGTTGAAGATGGTTCCCCTCTTAGCAAATTAAGAATATGCTGTCCGAGTGTCACCCTCTATGTGTAGTAGTTGTCGTGACAAGTATAGAAATATTATCCATGCAAATTGTTATTTTTGCCGTCTGAATTCTCCATGCTCATCCGCTTGATCTAAATTCTTCTTGTAGCATATATACCTTTTATTTATTTACTTGTTCCATTATGCTTCTTCATTCATAAAAGAGGAACAAATATAGATTTTGACACCAATCCCCTCAGTCCCCTCAGTCCATGACAATCGGGACTAACTTAGAAGCAAAGTGTGGTATATTCTTCTCACATTGCTACTTACAAGTAAAGCACGGTATCTTTTGACGATGCATGGGGATATACATATATAACAATTACCACGCGGGGTGCCAGAACGCAACATCAATATCGAAATCTCAGAGAAAAAATAGCATTTGCCAAGTTTCATTCTTTCTCCAGATTCTCACTTGACGAGTAGCTAGAATCCTCAATGGTATATCAAAATAAACAAAGGAGACTCGTTTTCTTCCTTTACGATGCTTGACCTTTTTTTCTTCTTCTTCCTTGTTCAAATAGAGCTCGATTGCAAATCAGGAGCTTGTCATCAAGGTGGGACTGCGAGGGGATCTCACCGGCCGGAATGTAGAGTGGAACGAGTCAAGTTACGGCCGTGGGAGAACATCACAAGCGTCAGTGGGCGTTACAGTCGCAACGACAACTGAGGTGCCATCATCATCAGATCCCTCACGTTCGAAATCATATATAACAATTGTCATGCTATGTGCCAGAACGCAACATCGAAATCTCACAGAAAAAATAGCATTTGCCAAGTTTCATTCTTTCTCCAGATTCTCACTTGATGAGTAGCTAGAATCCTTAATGGTATATCAAAATAAACATAGGAGATCACTCATTTTCTTGCTTTACGATGCTTGACCTTTTTTTCTTCTTCTTCCTTGTTCAAATAGAGCCCGATTGCGAATCAGGAGTTTGTCGTCAAGGTGGGACCACGAGGGGATCTCACCGGCCGGAATGTGGAGTGGAACGAGTCGGGTTACGGGAGCGTCAGGCAGATCCTAATAGCCCATGGGGAGGCCATCAACTCTCTCCAAGTGCTCTACGATCTGAACGGAACTTTGGCGCTCGCACACAGGCACGGCGGGGATGGTGATTACTTCGACAGCGTCAGCTCTCTCTCTCTCTCATTTCCTAGAAGTTCACCCTTCAAGCTATTTATATATATACATGTTCACAGTTTAGCTTAGAGCCGTGGGAGAACATCACATGCGTCAGTGGGTGTTACAGCCCCATCGACAACAGAGGTGCCGTCATCATCAGATCCCTCACGTTCGTGACCAACCGGACCAGCTACGGACCATTCGGCCGAGAAGAAGGCACCCGATTCTGCTTCAACCTGCAACCGAAGCTGGAGTTCGGGGGCTTCCATGGACGCTCAAATGGGGGTTACCTCTGCACCATTGGACTCTACGCCAAGTGCAGCGACCTCAAGCACCACTTCGAGCCCCCTCCGCCCAAACAATTCACTGCACCACCGGGATTGTGTTCCGCCGCACAGGATTCACCACCAAACAATGGCTGCATGAGCTGTAGCATCAGCAACATTTGTACCCACTAGAGCAGATAAGAAGGCAACAATGGCACAGGATTCACGTCATGGCTAGTACTACTACAACAACAACCACATCAATCTAGAAAGAAAACAGAAAATAACTCGGCTCACTGATATCAGCACCATCTCTCTCTGACTCACTTTGGGACTAAGCTTGCAAAGTGGCAGCCATCTTATACTACTACTACTACTACTACTTTCTATAGGCTTTCAATGGAATAAATGATCGGTAGCTGTTCTTTAGAATTGTTCCAAGAGAAGTAAGAAACATTTATCATATTATATATATATAAAGGAACTTTATCACATGTTCTCAGCCAAAAGCCGAATCGTTATTTTTTTTAAATATCTTATGCATCATGCCATACCATTCCCGAATCATGAACTCCTTTCTTAGCAGTTTATTTTGACTTTCTTGTTTACTTCATTTACTGAGTCTCCGTACTGGTGAGAGCTAAACATTCTTTGCTACTCATTCATTTTCTATTATGTAAAAAATATGTTTGTTGCCCTTAGAGTGTCTTTCTTCATTTTTGTCTATTTCTGAAACAATAATAAGATAATCAAGAGTGGTGCTGTTCCCCGTCTCATTGAACTACTAAAATATGAGAGAAATGGTTTAAGTAGATTGCCTCTGCTCTGTCTCGCTTTAGTAGAGTGTCGAGAAGTGGAGCGCAAGCTTGGAGATGACACCCGGACAAGTTGCATGGAAACAGTGTCACAGGGGTAAAAATGACCTTTCAACTTTCGATATTCAAGACGAACCAAACGGCGAGCGAGAATAGGATACCACCTTATCGAGATGTGTGCGACGGAGTAGAAGATATTCACCGGGTTAAATGGCGCTATTCCTGAAGACATATTCTTGAACCAAACAGGCCTTAAAGGATGACAAGCATTATTCCAAGTTTGCAGAAAAAGCGACTGGTCTTCTTGAGATACTCTCAAAACCTGAACAAGGCATGATCTCAATTTCAGAATTTGACGAAGGGATACTGACACTGGTCAAAACTGTTGAAGATGGTTCTCCGGTTAGCAAAGAACAACGTTATTAAAACCGGACCGGACCGGCCAGTTCAACCGGTTCAACCACGAACCGGCCGGTGATCCGGTCCGGTTAGGCCTTCAAAACTATTTTAGCATTGAACTAGGCAAAACCGATTGAACTGGCTGATTGAACGGGGCTGGTTGAACCGGTTCAATGCAGATTTTGAAAAAAAAATATTAAAAAAATGATAAAAATAGGAAAGTTAAATGATAAAAAAGGAAAGAAATATAAGAAAATTTAAAGAGGATGGAATATCATATGTATACATTAAATAGGAATTAAAATAAAAAAGGCCAGTATTTGAAATTGAATAATATTAGAATAGAAACTTATTAAAGGGTATAAAATAAAAGAAATAAAAAGGAAAGTGTTAAACAAAAAAAGAAATAAGAATAATTTAAGATAAAATTTATTAATATAACATCTATCGTCATTAAATTGATAATAAATTATTAATAATCTGTTTATACTATCATTATAAAACTTTTAATTAATAAAAATTATGTTATATTATTTTTTAGTATTTTTAATAAGTCATTAGTATAATATTCATATACTATATCATATAATTTATACTATATCTTTATAATTATTATAAATAATATTATTTTAATAAAATCTTGTTCAATCTGTCAAACCCGATCTGACCGATTCAACCGCGATCCAATAATGAGTTCGGTCCGGTCGTCGGTCCGATTCTAAAAATATTGGCAAAAAATATGCTGTCGGAGTGTTGCTCTCTCTATGTAGTAGTTGTCGTGGCAAATATAGAAATATTATCCTCGATGAAGGGCCGATAACAGTCGAAGGCACGAAGAAGGCACAAGATAAAGCTCGTAAGCTTTTGGATCTGCTGAGGGATAATTCTTGTCCAAAAAGACTTAGGGAATTCGAAACAATAATTAATGAGATTAACTTCATTTTCTTGTATCAAATCATTGTTTTTTTTTTCTTTTTTTGGGTTTGCGAATTGTAATTTTTGCCGTCTGAATTCTCCATGCTCATCCGCTTGATCTAAGTTCTTCTTGTAGCATATATACCTTTTATTTATTTACTTGTTCCATTATGCTTCTTCATTCATAAAAGAGGAACAAATATAGATTTGGACACCAATCCCCTCAGTCCCCTCAGACCATGACAATCGGGACTAACTTAGAAGCAAAGTGTGGTATATTCTTCTCACATTGCTACTTACAAGTAAAGCACAGTATCTTTTGACGATGCATGGGGATATACATATATAACAATTGTCATGCTGTGTGCCAGAACGCAACATCGAAATCTCAGAGAAAAAATAGCATTTGCCAAGTTTCATTCTTTCTCCAGATTCTTACTTGACGAGTAGCTAGAATCCTCAATGGTATATCAAAATAAACATAGGAGATCACTCGTTTTCTTCCTTTACGATGCTTGACCTTTTTTTCTTCTTCTTCCTTGTTCAAATAGATTGCGAATCAGGAGTTCGTCGTTAAGGTGGGACCACGAGGGGATCTCACCGGCCGGAATGTGGAGTGGAACGAGTCGGGTTACGGGAGCGTCAGGCAGATCCTAATAGCCCATGGGGAGGCCATCAACTCTCTCCAAGTGCTCTACGATCTGAACGGAACTTTGGCGCTCGCACACAGGCACGGCGGGGATGGTGATCACTTCGACAGCGTCAGCTCTCTCTCTCTCTCTCTCACACTTCAAGCTATTTATATATATACATGTTCACAGTTTAGCTTAGAGCCGTGGGAGAACATCACATGCGTCAGTGGGCGTTACAGCCCCATCGACAACAGAGGTGCCGTGATCATCAGATCCCTCACGTTCGTGACCAACCGGACCAGCTACGGACCATTCGGCCGAGAAGAAGGCACCGATTCTGCTTCAACCTGCAACCGAAGCTCGAGTTCGGAGGCTTCCATGGACGCTCCAATGGGGGTTACCTCTGCGCCATTGGACTCTACGCCAAGTGCAGCGACCTCGAGCACCACTTCGAGCCCCCTCCGCCCAAACAATTCACTGCACCACCGGGATTGTGTTCAGCCGAACAGGATTAACGTCATGGCTAGTACTACTACAACAACAACAAAAACATCAATCTATAAAGAAAACAGAAAATAACTCGGCTCACTGATATCAACACCATCTCTCTCTGACTCACTTTGGACTAAGCTTGCAAAGTGGCAGCCAACTTATACTACTACTTTCAAATGGTTTCCACGGGAATAAATGATCGGTAGCTGTTCTTTAGAAGTAAGAAACATTTATCATATTATATATATATATATATATATATATATATATAAAGGAACTTTATCACATGTTCTCAGCCAAAAGCCGAATGTGCAGCAAACACCAGCATAATAATCCCTTATTAGACGACCAACATAGTGGCAATGATATGATAAGGGGGAGACTCTCATTTCAACTTCCACTCTTCACACTGCTACGTAACTTCATAAATCAAACACTTAAATTGGCCTGAATAGCTCCCCCTGCATTCGTTTTCGAAGCTAACTGAATATTGTGTTGTTTAACACTCAACTGATCAGTAAACAGTAGATCCCTCATGTATTGTAACTGCAATCTCTCTTTCTCCAACACTAGCTCCTCGCAGTGCAGAATCTTATCCTGAATTCCTTTTGTTGGAAGTTAATGCCCTTATGGAGTTATGCCCACTGCACGTGAATGTGGTTATGGAAACACACATGTATGCACATTATAAAAGATCAAACCGGCGCTCGTCTTTCGGATTAAATCCTTCCTGAAAGCCTTGTGTGGCCGAAGGCACGTGAAATCCATTTGCAAGTGCTGTCCGACAATGACCGCCGCGTGGTTGTCAGATTCCGATGAGGCATATGAATCGTGAACAAGTGTTATTCTTTCTCATAATCGAGTTTCCGATAATGAAACTGAAATAATATAAAAAAATCTTCGACGATTTGTTCTTCCGTTCAGACGTACCGATAATACCTCTATTTCTTAAAGTCTAAGCTTTTCTCGTTAAAGATGTTTGGAATAAAAAGAAAATTGTTTTTGTGTTGACCTTTCGTCTTTCCATTGTCATGTGAAATGGGCCGATAAGTCGATAACCGTTTGCATGTATTCTCTTTTACTATTATTGCATGTGTGCAAGTTGCTGTAATATCTGGAATTTCTTTTACTATTATTACGATTGTTCGCCGAAGTGCCGAGGCACGTTCTTTTCTCTCACGACGACTCGGTGCATACAAACGTAACAGTGCATGGCTGGCCACTTGCGACAATGTTTGGACGTTGTTTTATTGTTGTTTACAGCATGTTTTTTTCTTTGTGCCATGTTATCTCAACTCAATTTCAAACGAGAGACCTTGCATGAATGGCAGCAAATTTTTTGTTTGAAGTGGAAATCTAACCTCATGTGCATGTGTTCGTAACGTAGACACCTAATAGCCATGCATAGAAAGGCCACATTTTTTAGTGACGCACCGCAGTAGTCATGCACAGATACACGATCTGTTAAATAAAAAAATTGCTACCGTGCTATACTTGCTCGCGTGGGCCAGTGGCCCGCTGCCGCTGCGGGGAACGCGCGAGCGCGCAGGCCTGTGGCCCGTGGTACTCGGCACGTGCAAGAGCGAGCGAGTGGGAGGAGAGGCATCATGAGTAGACATCTGACTTCAATGTATGCAGTGTTATGAGTTTATGACATACACTTCTTCAGTAGGAGTCTCAACTGCAGTACTTGATTATGAACCTAATATGCTAAGTCGACACTGAGACTTGATGAATACTTTATAATTTTTCATCAAAGTGTGAGTTTTTAAGGACCGAATAAGTCTGGAGATTGTCCTTACACTCTTGACTATATTTCAAAGTAATGAGTTAGTGTTACTACTTTAGTAAGACGCTCAAAGGCTAAAATTGTATCTAAAAAATATGAGGGTGAGAGAAATATTCACGGGTGCTGCATGATATTTGTAATTCAATTGACCAAATATCTAAGCATGCAAATACGAAGAAATCAAAATCGTGCACGAGAAGACGTGTATCGTCTGGAGTATGCATGCAATATGTTTTTAAGACAAAACGAGTAGCATAAATGTTTGAGCAACTATATATTGATAAATCATAGTCTTGACTCAAATGATAGTTGGTTGCTATATATCGTTGAAAAGATATATAGCATGAGTTTGAACAGTTATGTGATTATAACTTTTGGCTCTCAAATTGGTCGAGCAACTATGTGTTATTAACATGTTGGATGACTATGTATTCTTAATATGTCATAGTTCTCTCTAAGTTGTGAACGTACTCGTAGGTCACACGATCCATTTACCATAACAAACATTTAATAGGAATCAAATAAGTATGGATAATGGCCCATAAAGTGCGAGTGGGAGATTGTTGAAAGTTAACGCCCTTACGGGCCAAATGGAGTTGTGCTAATTGCGTACCTACAGCTATGCGAACTGCACATGAATGTGGTTATGGAAGCCATACATGTATGCACACTATAAAAGATGAAGCCGGTGCTCTTCTTTCGAAGTGTATCCTGCCTGAGAGCCATGTGTGGTCGAAGGCACGTGAAATCCATTTGTGAGTGTTGTCCAACAATTACGACGATGTTCGTGGTATATGGATTGTGAGCAAGTGTTCTCTTTTCTCGCGATCGAGTTCCCGACAATGAGTTTGAAATAATGTAGAAAAGTCTTCAACGATCCATTCTTTCGCTGTGAGGTATTTCGAAAATATCCTCTATTTATTTGTATCAATTCCTTCACCTTTCGTCTGTCAATTTGTACACAAAAAATCTATGAATACACCCAGGTGGAAAAAAATAAAATAAAAACATAATGCTAAACCAATTCAACAATCTTATCCAAAATTTCAATCGATACATTGGGAGAATACATTGAATATTAGCTATACCTGAATTTCAATAATATTAGATAAGTTGCTCTATATCTTTTTCTTCCTCTTTGGATTGTGAATATCCGTGTTGGAAAACTTCATTGATTACCTCAACATTAGATTGACACGCTTCTGCTTATGATTATCATAAAAGGAAGATCCATAAAATCTAGGAATTTAGAACAGTAAAAAATAATAATACAGATAAGTCAATGAACTACATAACTTAATAAAAGTAGAAGAAAAAGACCAATTGGTGCATATTGATCGGACAAAAAATAGGACTTTTATGGCTACAATTGTTGTACCTTCTTCCACTGCTTTGTTAATTGCAACGCCACCGGGAATGCCATCGCCAGTCACTTTATGCAAAGCTCTAATGGCAGCATGAGTTGTAGAATCAGCAACATTTGTACCCACTAGAACAAATAAGAAGGCAACCTGAAATGAAGTACTAAGTGTATTACGACAAGAATGGAGCAAAACACTATACTGAGGAGTAAAATATATTATGATAGAAAATTCTACCATAGAAATTTCACGCATACTTTCTTGCATAAAGCCATATTATCATGAACTACATGAAAGTTGACTGTATATGGCTACCATGAAAGCAATTGATCTAAGTGGGTACATTGCACACAAACAAACTACAACAAATTAAGTTGTCATAATTTCCAATGAGATCATAGTGGCACTTCTATTGGATACTCAGTTACACAACAAATAAAGTTATCATAATTTATAAATTGAACATTGTCTGCATATCATGACGGAACGAGCTTGATTTTTTGTGCACAAAATTACTGAGAACCTAGGAAAATTAAATAACATTAATTGCTTTAAAGAATTATATGGATAGCATTTATTACCCATGATTTCTTTGTCATTGTACTAATTAATACCCATGTAACACACCGAAAATCCATATAATTCAAAATTGTAAAATATTGCTGATGTCGGACTATCAGGCGATCGAACACCTATCGAATGCTCGTTATCGAGATGATGATGGCAACTCAACCAACACACTACTGAACAACCAAAACACTTTCAGACGTCCAGAAGTGCAACAAGTGAGAGGACCTCAGTTTTGATCTTCCTCTCTCCTCATTACACCACCATTACACCCCCAAGATTTGTAACCTCCCCACTCACAATCTCAAGAAGTAAATGGCCGAATAACTTCACCCATTCTAAAACTCCCGGCCCATCCATTATTCTCCTATCACTCTTCCATCTCATTTTCATTCTCCTCATTCTGTGTTCTTCTTCCTTTTGATTGCGGCCAGAAGGTTTTGAAGGAACATCTACATATGAGAATTGAGAGGAGGAGGTAGGAGGAAGAGGAGGATGCGGCCACAACATAAACCAATGAAGGTCCAAACGAAAATTAGCAAAAACATGTGTGTTTTCAAGATTTGGGTAATGGGGTCATTCTAGACAAACTTTGCATTTAAGGATCATGCTTTATGAGGGTAGTATGCATGCACTAAGGTTTTATTTTGAATTTACAATCTATCATGTTTGAAAAATGGTAGTTCAGATTAGCTCTATGATTTGATTTACATGAATGATGATTACCGTATTATAGCTCCATTCTTGAATGTTGCTTGACCGATCCAAGAGATATAAATTACCATGAAATGACTCGGATATTATGGATTTAAATCTGGATAGAAAAGGATTAGTAGAATGTTGTTGATAAAATAATGTTGTAGAGTAAGATTTATTGGATCTAAAATTCATATGATAAAATAGATTTGATCATGTGGAAATCTTTACTTATGTATCGACCATGTTAGTAGGAATAATGTAGTATATAGTTAGATCTTCTCATTGCGTAAGTAAAGTTGATTGAAAACTTAAGGATCCGCAATGACCTACGACACTGTCAAGCTGAAGCCGACGATCGAAAATCTTTCGAGCGTCCGATTCAGCTCAGCAAGAGTAGAGAGACATCTATACCGGACGCCCGAAGTACGATCGAATGACCGATATGAACCAGAACAAAAGTTCGGAACTTTTTCGAACAATCAAACTGGAAAATATCGAGACTCGAAAATAATGACGATAATAAGTCAGTCGGTCAAAATCTTTTCGGGCGGCCAATCTGGATTATCATGGTGGAAGAGCTTCTATAGTCGATAGAAATCCAATCGACTGAGGAAGACAAAGTTGTTTACAGCGTGATCAAATAGAAGCAGGCTACTCCTGGAACACTCCTTATAGAGAATATGTGGCCTGTTGAACCTTAAACCAAGAGAAAGCAAGCGGAGGCTCGAAAGCCTCCACGCGCTAGGGCGCTTGGAGTTTTCTCGCTTGAACCCGTATTGTATATTTTGATGGATAAGAGACCTTTTGCTCTCTAATCACAATCCATAAATCTTCATTGGATTCGCCTAGATTAGCGGACTACCGATCAAGTTTCGGATGACCAAAATTTCTTATCGGAAGTCCGATAACTTCCTCATGTCTTAATGGATGACCGAACCTCTCTCGATCGACAGATTGTATATGGTCTTGAAATGGCCGACGAATGAACTCAGAATAGATGATCGCACTTTTTTGGTCGACCGACAAACATAGACAAAATGGTGTTTGCTCTTTTTTCGGACGACCGCTGAATGAACCTCAATTGGACGACCAGTCGACTTTTGAACATCCGATAAGTGGACAGAAAAAATACGACTATAATATAAACCATTTGATTTGATAAGCATCTGTCCACCTGATTGACACCGACTGACATGAACCTAAAAGATGATTCTGACAACCTTGCTCCTTACAATCTTGATTGATCTAAAGAGAAGCTCGTGATTAATAAAAATAAAAGGAGAGTTACCGTTTGCCTATCTAGATGAAAATTTCTCTCTATAGATAAGGCACGAGGTCATCTTGCCCAACGGAGCGTTGACAGTGGCACCAAGATCCCCTATTGGCCCATCATGGCCTAGGTAATTATACACTTGTATGCTTGCAATAGTATTCCCTAAAAGTGACGAGCTCTTTCAATCCTGAATAAGATGAAAGGCTAAACATGAATGGAAGGACTTTGTCCTTATGAACATAAATAATGAATAAGAATATGAATATGGAAATCAAATAAAATGAAAAGACATGAAACATGATATCTTTATTGATTCTTCATGATAATTCACTCTTATATTTGATATATATGCTTGCTTCATGCATTTTCTATCGGATTACCTTATGACACATATGAACTCACACTTAATTTTATGCTAACGGTTAAACTTGCTATTCTGTGTGATCCCACATGTACATGATATGGATGCGCGCTTAATTGATGTGTGTGCGATGACTACAACTCAAATGGTGCGTGCACATGATTATTATAGAGTTTTGATCGAGTCTTTTTCTTTCTATTGATCGAGATGTATTTGGGACATATGTATGCACATGTAGTGTACATGGACGTTTATATGTCACATATGATATAATCTTTACTTCATCTATTTCAGCTTCCGCATTTCTTAAATTCATCGGTTGTAATATTTTATGATTAAGCCTTTCGTTTACGTGTCGCTCTTCTTGACCATCGAAAGAGTCAAAGAACAATCAAAGAAAATAACGTACGAGAAGATATTTCGTCATGTGGCGGGGTCAAATCTCGAAGCGTTACAGCCCATGGTGGTGGAAAGTTCGCATGTGCATCCTTCAGGAAAGTTAATTAAATTTATTGTTCTGGTAGACTTGCTGCATTTTTCACAAAGTAGCAGTTGTCGTAAAGTTACTTCTTGCTTGTTTAGATATATGTACTAGTTGATGCTCTTCCAAAGAGTTAGTCAATTAATTGCCGAACTTTGGCTGTTGCAACTAGATCAATGAATTTTGGCTCTAGTTTTATAAATGAATTCCTTTGACTGCCTTGATTTTCTCTTGAGATTTCTATTTTGTCCGTGAAAAAAAAAACATGTTTACTCATTATTGTTTTTAAATATCGTGTGCATCATGCCATACCATTCCCGAATCATGCACTCCTTTCTTAGCAGTTTATTTTGACTTTCTTGTTAGTTCAATTTACTGAGTTTCCGTATTAGTGAGAGCTAAACATTCTTTGTTAGTCATTCATTTTCTATTATGTAAAAAATATGTTTGTTGCCCTTAGAGTGTCTTTCTTCATTTTTGTCTATTTCAGGAACAAGAATAAGATAGATAATCAAGAGTGGTGATGTGCCCCATCTCATTGAACTACTGAAATATGAGAGAAATGATTTAAGGGAGTTGGCGACTGCAGCAGTGCTGACGCTTTCTGCATCAACACCTAATAAACCAACATTGATTTCATCAGGAGTTGTGCCTCTTCTCGTTCAGATCCTCAGTTCTGGAAATATGCAAGGAAAGGTAGATGCTGTCACAGCATTGTATAATCTTTCTTCTTGCAAGGACAGTTCTGGCTTTGAACTTCCTGCAGAAGCAGTTAAACCTCTTATATATAACTCTACGTAATATGATAAGAGAAGCCAAATGTAAGACATTGTGGCGTCAATTCTTGAATGATTAGTGGGAAAACAGTCATCATGGTTAGACATCTGGACTCCAATCTGTCTACAGAAGCAGTTAAACCTCTTCTTACACTTTTAAAGGATGGCAAGCGTTATTCCAAGTTTGCTGAAAAAGCTACTGGTCTTCTTGAGATACTCTCAAAACCTGAACAAGGCAGGACCTCAATTTCAGAATTTGATGGAAGGATGCTGACACTGGTCGAAACTGTTGAAGATGGTTCCCCTCTTAGCAAATTAAGAATATGCTGTCCGAGTGTCACCCTCTATGTGTAGTAGTTGTCGTGACAAGTATAGAAATATTATCCATGCAAATTGTTATTTTTGCCGTCTGAATTCTCCATGCTCATCTGCTTGATCTAAATTCTTCTTGTAGCATATATACCTTTTATTTATTTACTTGTTCCATTATGCTTCTTCATTCATAAAAGAGGAACAAATATAGATTTTGACACCAATCCCCTCAGTCCCCTCAGTCCATGACAATCGGGACTAACTTAGAAGCAAAGTGTGGTATATTCTTCTCACATTGCTACTTACAAGTAAAGCACGGTATCTTTTGACGATGCATGGGGATATACATATATAACAATTACCACGCGGGGTGCCAGAACGCAACATCAATATCGAAATCTCAGAGAAAAAATAGCATTTGCCAAGTTTCATTCTTTCTCCAGATTCTCACTTGACGAGTAGCTAGAATCCTCAATGGTATATCAAAATAAACAAAGGAGACTCGTTTTCTTCCTTTACGATGCTTGACCTTTTTTTCTTCTTCTTCCTTGTTCAAATAGAGCTCGATTGCAAATCAGGAGCTTGTCATCAAGGTGGGACTGCGAGGGGATCTCACCGGCCGGAATGTAGAGTGGAACGAGTCAAGTTACGGCCGTGGGAGAACATCACAAGCGTCAGTGGGCGTTACAGTCGCAACGACAACTGAGGTGCCATCATCATCAGATCCCTCACGTTCGAAATCATATATAACAATTGTCATGCTATGTGCCAGAACGCAACATCGAAATCTCACAGAAAAAATAGCATTTGCCAAGTTTCATTCTTTCTCCAGATTCTCACTTGATGAGTAGCTAGAATCCTTAATGGTATATCAAAATAAACATAGGAGATCACTCATTTTCTTGCTTTACGATGCTTGACCTTTTTTTCTTCTTCTTCCTTGTTCAAATAGAGCCCGATTGCGAATCAGGAGTTTGTCGTCAAGGTGGGACCACGAGGGGATCTCACCGGCCGGAATGTGGAGTGGAACGAGTCGGGTTACGGGAGCGTCAGGCAGATCCTAATAGCCCATGGGGAGGCCATCAACTCTCTCCAAGTGCTCTACGATCTGAACGGAACTTTGGCGCTCGCACACAGGCACGGCGGGGATGGTGATTACTTCGACAGCGTCAGCTCTCTCTCTCTCTCTCTCTCTCATTTCCTAGAAGTTCACCCTTCAAGCTATTTATATATATACATGTTCACAGTTTAGCTTAGAGCCGTGGGAGAACATCACATGCGTCAGTGGGTGTTACAGCCCCATCGACAACAGAGGTGCCGTCATCATCAGATCCCTCACGTTCGTGACCAACCGGACCAGCTACGGACCATTCGGCCGAGAAGAAGGCACCCGATTCTGCTTCAACCTGCAACCGAAGCTGGAGTTCGGGGGCTTCCATGGACGCTCAAATGGGGGTTACCTCTGCACCATTGGACTCTACGCCAAGTGCAGCGACCTCAAGCACCACTTCGAGCCCCCTCCGCCCAAACAATTCACTGCACCACCGGGATTGTGTTCCGCCGCACAGGATTCACCACCAAACAATGGCTGCATGAGCTGTAGCATCAGCAACATTTGTACCCACTAGAGCAGATAAGAAGGCAACAATGGCACAGGATTCACGTCATGGCTAGTACTACTACAACAACAACCACATCAATCTAGAAAGAAAACAGAAAATAACTCGGCTCACTGATATCAGCACCATCTCTCTCTGACTCACTTTGGGACTAAGCTTGCAAAGTGGCAGCCATCTTATACTACTACTACTACTACTACTTTCTATAGGCTTTCAATGGAATAAATGATCGGTAGCTGTTCTTTAGAATTGTTCCAAGAGAAGTAAGAAACATTTATCATATTATATATATATAAAGGAACTTTATCACATGTTCTCAGCCAAAAGCCGAATCGTTATTTTTTTTAAATATCTTATGCATCATGCCATACCATTCCCGAATCATGAACTCCTTTCTTAGCAGTTTATTTTGACTTTCTTGTTTACTTCATTTACTGAGTCTCCGTACTGGTGAGAGCTAAACATTCTTTGCTACTCATTCATTTTCTATTATGTAAAAAATATGTTTGTTGCCCTTAGAGTGTCTTTCTTCATTTTTGTCTATTTCTGAAACAATAATAAGATAATCAAGAGTGGTGCTGTTCCCCGTCTCATTGAACTACTAAAATATGAGAGAAATGGTTTAAGTAGATTGCCTCTGCTCTGTCTCGCTTTAGTAGACTGTCGAGAAGTGGAGCGCAAGCTTGGAGATGACACCCGGACAAGTTGCATGGAAACAGTGTCACAGGGGTAAAAATGACCTTTCAACTTTCGATATTCAAGACGAACCAAACGGCGAGCGAGAATAGGATACCACCTTATCGAGATGTGTGCGACGGAGTAGAAGATATTCACCGGGTTAAATGGCGCTATTCCTGAAGACATATTCTTGAACCAAACAGGCCTTAAAGGATGACAAGCATTATTCCAAGTTTGCAGAAAAAGCGACTGGTCTTCTTGAGATACTCTCAAAACCTGAACAAGGCATGATCTCAATTTCAGAATTTGACGAAGGGATACTGACACTGGTCAAAACTGTTGAAGATGGTTCTCCGGTTAGCAAAGAACAACGTTATTAAAACCGGACCGGACCGGCCAGTTCAACCGGTTCAACCACGAACCGGCCGGTGATCCGGTCCGGTTAGGCCTTCAAAACTATTTTAGCATTGAACTAGGCAAAACCGATTGAACTGGCTGATTGAACGGGGCTGGTTGAACCGGTTCAATGCAGATTTTGAAAAAAAATATTAAAAAAATGATAAAAATAGGAAAGTTAAATGATAAAAAAGGAAAGAAATATAAGAAAATTTAAAGAGGATGGAATATCATATGTATACATTAAATAGGAATTAAAATAAAAAAGGCCAGTATTTGAAATTGAATAATATTAGAATAGAAACTTATTAAAGGGTATAAAATAAAAGAAATAAAAAGGAAAGTGTTAAACAAAAAAAGAAATAAGAATAATTTAAGATAAAATTTATTAATATAACATCTATCGTCATTAAATTGATAATAAATTATTAATAATCTGTTTATACTATCATTATAAAACTTTTAATTAATAAAAATTATGTTATATTATTTTTTAGTATTTTTAATAAGTCATTAGTATAATATTCATATACTATATCATATAATTTATACTATATCTTTATAATTATTATAAATAATATTATTTTAATAAAATCTTGTTCAATCTGTCAAACCCGATCTGACCGATTCAACCGCGATCCAATAATGAGTTCGGTCCGGTCGTCGGTCCGATTCTAAAAACATTGGCAAAAAAATATGCTGTCGGAGTGTTGCTCTCTCTATGTAGTAGTTGTCGTGGCAAATATAGAAATATTATCCTCGATGAAGGGCCGATAACAGTCGAAGGCACGAAGAAGGCACAAGATAAAGCTCGTAAGCTTTTGGATCTGCTGAGGGATAATTCTTGTCCAAAAAGACTTAGGGAATTCGAAACAATAATTAATGAGATTAACTTCATTTTCTTGTATCAAATCATTGTTTTTTTTTCTTTTTTTGGGTTTGCGAATTGTAATTTTTGCCGTCTGAATTCTCCATGCTCATCCGCTTGATCTAAGTTCTTCTTGTAGCATATATACCTTTTATTTATTTACTTGTTCCATTATGCTTCTTCATTCATAAAAGAGGAACAAATATAGATTTTGACACCAATCCCCTCAGTCCCCTCAGACCATGACAATCGGGACTAACTTAGAAGCAAAGTGTGGTATATTCTTCTCACATTGCTACTTACAAGTAAAGCACAGTATCTTTTGACGATGCATGGGGATATACATATATAACAATTGTCATGCTGTGTGCCAGAACGCAACATCGAAATCTCAGAGAAAAAATAGCATTTGCCAAGTTTCATTCTTTCTCCAGATTCTTACTTGACGAGTAGCTAGAATCCTCAATGGTATATCAAAATAAACATAGGAGATCACTCGTTTTCTTCCTTTACGATGCTTGACCTTTTTTTCTTCTTCTTCCTTGTTCAAATAGATTGCGAATCAGGAGTTCGTCGTCAAGGTGGGACCACGAGGGGATCTCACCGGCCGGAATGTGGAGTGGAACGAGTCGGGTTACGGGAGCGTCAGGCAGATCCTAATAGCCCATGGGGAGGCCATCAACTCTCTCCAAGTGCTCTACGATCTGAACGGAACTTTGGCGCTCGCACACAGGCACGGCGGGGATGGTGATCACTTCGACAGCGTCAGCTCTCTCTCTCTCTCTCTCTCTCTCTCATTTCCTAGAAGCTCACACTTCAAGCTATTTATATATATACATGTTCACAGTTTAGCTTAGAGCCGTGGGAGAACATCACATGCGTCAGTGGGCGTTACAGCCCCATCGACAACAGAGGTGCCGTGATCATCAGATCCCTCACGTTCGTGACCAACCGGACCAGCTACGGACCATTCGGCCGAGAAGAAGGCACCGATTCTGCTTCAACCTGCAACCGAAGCTCGAGTTCGGAGGCTTCCATGGACGCTCCAATGGGGGTTACCTCTGCGCCATTGGACTCTACGCCAAGTGCAGCGACCTCGAGCACCACTTCGAGCCCCCTCCGCCCAAACAATTCACTGCACCACCGGGATTGTGTTCAGCCGAACAGGATTAACGTCATGGCTAGTACTACTACAACAACAACAAAAACATCAATCTATAAAGAAAACAGAAAATAACTCGGCTCACTGATATCAACACCATCTCTCTCTGACTCACTTTGGACTAAGCTTGCAAAGTGGCAGCCAACTTATACTACTACTTTCAAATGGTTTCCACGGGAATAAATGATCGGTAGCTGTTCTTTAGAAGTAAGAAACATTTATCATATTATATATATATATATATATATATATATATATATATATAGGAACTTTATCACATGTTCTCAGCCAAAAGCCGAATGTGCAGCAAACACCAGCATAATAATCCCTTATTAGACGACCAACATAGTGGCAATGATATGATAAGGGGGAGACTCTCATTTCAACTTCCACTCTTCACACTGCTACGTAACTTCATAAATCAAACACTTAAATTGGCCTGAATAGCTCCCCCTGCATTCGTTTTCGAAGCTAACTGAATATTGTGTTGTTTAACACTCAACTGATCAGTAAACAGTAGATCCCTCATGTATTGTAACTGCAATCTCTCTTTCTCCAACACTAGCTCCTCGCAGTGCAGAATCTTATCCTGAATTCCTTTTGTTGGAAGTTAATGCCCTTATGGAGTTATGCCCACTGCACGTGAATGTGGTTATGGAAACACACATGTATGCACATTATAAAAGATCAAACCGGCGCTCGTCTTTCGGATTAAATCCTTCCTGAAAGCCTTGTGTGGCCGAAGGCACGTGAAATCCATTTGCAAGTGCTGTCCGACAATGACCGCCGCGTGGTTGTCAGATTCCGATGAGGCATATGAATCGTGAACAAGTGTTATTCTTTCTCATAATCGAGTTTCCGATAATGAAACTGAAATAATATAAAAAAATCTTCGACGATTTGTTCTTCCGTTCAGACGTACCGATAATACCTCTATTTCTTAAAGTCTAAGCTTTTCTCGTTAAAGATGTTTGGAATAAAAAGAAAATTGTTTTTGTGTTGACCTTTCGTCTTTCCATTGTCATGTGAAATGGGCCGATAAGTCGATAACCGTTTGCATGTATTCTCTTTTACTATTATTGCATGTGTGCAAGTTGCTGTAATATCTGGAATTTCTTTTACTATTATTACGATTGTTCGCCGAAGTGCCGAGGCACGTTCTTTTCTCTCACGACGACTCGGTGCATACAAACGTAACAGTGCATGGCTGGCCACTTGCGACAATGTTTGGACGTTGTTTTATTGTTGTTTACAGCATGTTTTTTTCTTTGTGCCATGTTATCTCAACTCAATTTCAAACGAGAGACCTTGCATGAATGGCAGCAAATTTTTTGTTTGAAGTGGAAATCTAACCTCATGTGCATGTGTTCGTAACGTAGACACCTAATAGCCATGCATAGAAAGGCCACATTTTTTAGTGACGCACCGCAGTAGTCATGCACAAATACACGATCTGTTAAATAAAAAAATTGCTACCGTGCTATACTTGCTCGCGTGGGCCAGTGGCCCGCTGCCGCTGCGGGGAACGCGCGAGCGCGCAGGCCTGTGGCCCGTGGTACTCGGCACGTGCAAGAGCGAGCGAGTGGGAGGAGAGGCATCATGAGTAGACATCTGACTTCAATGTATGCAGTGTTATGAGTTTATGACATACACTTCTTCAGTAGGAGTCTCAACTGCAGTACTTGATTATGAACCTAATATGCTAAGTCGACACTGAGACTTGATGAATACTTTATAATTTTTCATCAAAGTGTGAGTTTTTAAGGACCGAATAAGTCTGGAGATTGTCCTTACACTCTTGACTATATTTCAAAGTAATGAGTTAGTGTTACTACTTTAGTAAGACGCTCAAAGGCTAAAATTGTATCTAAAAAATATGAGGGTGAGAGAAATATTCACGGGTGCTGCATGATATTTGTAATTCAATTGACCAAATATCTAAGCATGCAAATACGAAGAAATCAAAATCGTGCACGAGAAGACGTGTATCGTCTGGAGTATGCATGCAATATGTTTTTAAGACAAAATGAGTAGCATAAATGTTTGAGCAACTATATATTGATAAATCATAGTCTTGACTCAAATGATAGTTGGTTGCTATATATCGTTGAAAAGATATATAGCATGAGTTTGAACAGTTATGTGATTATAACTTTTGGCTCTCAAATTGGTCGAGCAACTATGTGTTATTAACATGTTGGATGACTATGTATTCTTAATATGTCATAGTTCTCTCTAAGTTGTGAACGTACTCGTAGGTCACACGATCCATTTACCATAACAAACATTTAATAGGAATCAAATAAGTATGGATAATGGCCCATAAAGTGCGAGTGGGAGATTGTTGAAAGTTAACGCCCTTACGGGCCAAATGGAGTTGTGCTAATTGCGTACCTACAGCTATGCGAACTGCACATGAATGTGGTTATGGAAGCCATACATGTATGCACACTATAAAAGATGAAGCCGGTGCTCTTCTTTCGAAGTGTATCCTGCCTGAGAGCCATGTGTGGTCGAAGGCACGTGAAATCCATTTGTGAGTGTTGTCCAACAATTACGACGATGTTCGTGGTATATGGATTGTGAGCAAGTGTTCTCTTTTCTCGCGATCGAGTTCCCGACAATGAGTTTGAAATAATGTAGAAAAGTCTTCAACGATCCATTCTTTCGCTGTGAGGTATTTCGAAAATATCCTCTATTTATTTGTATCAATTCCTTCACCTTTCGTCTGTCAATTTGTACACAAAAAATCTATGAATACACCCAGGTGGAAAAAAATAAAATAAAAACATAATGCTAAACCAATTCAACAATCTTATCCAAAATTTCAATCGATACATTGGGAGAATATATTGAATATTAGCTATACCTGAATTTCAATAATATTAGATAAGTTGCTCTATATCTTTTTCTTCCTCTTTGGATTGTGAATATCCGTGTTGGAAAACTTCATTGATTACCTCAACATTAGATTGACACGCTTCTGCTTATGATTATCATAAAAGGAAGATCCATAAAATCTAGGAATTTAGAACAGTAAAAAATAATAATACAGATAAGTCAATGAACTACATAACTTAATAAAAGTAGAAGAAAAAGACCAATTGGTGCATATTGATCGGACAAAAAATAGGACTTTTATGGCTACAATTGTTGTACCTTCTTCCACTGCTTTGTTAATTGCAACGCCACCGGGAATGCCATCGCCAGTCACTTTATGCAAAGCTCTAATGGCAGCATGAGTTGTAGAATCAGCAACATTTGTACCCACTAGAACAAATAAGAAGGCAACCTGAAATGAAGTACTAAGTGTATTACGACAAGAATGGAGCAAAACACTATACTGAGGAGTAAAATATATTATGATAGAAAATTCTACCATAGAAATTTCACGCATACTTTCTTGCATAAAGCCATATTATCATGAACTACATGAAAGTTGACTGTATATGGCTACCATGAAAGCAATTGATCTAAGTGGGTACATTGCACACAAACAAACTACAACAAATTAAGTTGTCATAATTTCCAATGAGATCATAGTGGCACTTCTATTGGATACTCAGTTACACAACAAATAAAGTTATCATAATTTATAAATTGAACATTGTCTGCATATCATGACGGAACGAGCTTGATTTTTTGTGCACAAAATTACTGAGAACCTAGGAAAATTAAATAACATTAATTGCTTTAAAGAATTATATGGATAGCATTTATTACCCATGATTTCTTTGTCATTGTACTAATTAATACCCATGTAACACACCGAAAATCCATATAATTCAAAATTGTAAAATATTGCTGATGTCGGACTATCAGGCGATCGAACACCTATCGAATGCTCGTTATCGAGATGATGATGGCAACTCAACCAACACACTACTGAACAACCAAAACACTTTCAGACGTCCAGAAGTGCAACAAGTGAGAGGACCTCAGTTTTGATCTTCCTCTCTCCTCATTACACCACCATTACACCCCCAAGATTTGTAACCTCCCCACTCACAATCTCAAGAAGTAAATGGCCGAATAACTTCACCCATTCTAAAACTCCCGGCCCATCCATTATTCTCCTATCACTCTTCCATCTCATTTTCATTCTCCTCATTCTGTGTTCTTCTTCCTTTTGATTGCGGCCAGAAGGTTTTGAAGGAACATCTACATATGAGAATTGAGAGGAGGAGGTAGGAGGAAGAGGAGGATGCGGCCACAACATAAACCAATGAAGGTCCAAACGAAAATTAGCAAAAACATGTGTGTTTTCAAGATTTGGGTAATGGGGTCATTCTAGACAAACTTTGCATTTAAGGATCATGCTTTATGAGGGTAGTATGCATGCACTAAGGTTTTATTTTGAATTTACAATCTATCATGTTTGAAAAATGGTAGTTCAGATTAGCTCTATGATTTGATTTACATGAATGATGATTACCGTATTATAGCTCCATTCTTGAATGTTGCTTGACCGATCCAAGAGATATAAATTACCATGAAATGACTCGGATATTATGGATTTAAATCTGGATAGAAAAGGATTAGTAGAATGTTGTTGATAAAATAATGTTGTAGAGTAAGATTTATTGGATCTAAAATTCATATGATAAAATAGATTTGATCATGTGGAAATCTTTACTTATGTATCGACCATGTTAGTAGGAATAATGTAGTATATAGTTAGATCTTCTCATTGCGTAAGTAAAGTTGATTGAAAACTTAAGGATCCGCAATGACCTACGACACTGTCAAGCTGAAGCCGACGATCGAAAATCTTTCGAGCGTCCGATTCAGCTCAGCAAGAGTAGAGAGACATCTATACCGGACGCCCGAAGTACGATCGAATGACCGATATGAACCAGAACAAAAGTTCGGAACTTTTTCGAACAATCAAACTGGAAAATATCGAGACTCGAAAATAATGACGATAATAAGTCAGTCGGTCGAAATCTTTTCGGGCGGCCAATCTGGATTATCATGGTGGAAGAGCTTCTATAGTCGATAGAAATCCAATCGACTGAGGAAGACAAAGTTGTTTACAGCGTGATCAAATAGAAGCAGGCTACTCCTGGAACACTCCTTATAGAGAATATGTGGCCTGTTGAACCTTAAACCAAGAGAAAGCAAGCGGAGGCTCGAAAGCCTCCACGCGCTAGGGCGCTTGGAGTTTTCTCGCTTGAACCCGTATTGTATATTTTGATGGATAAGAGACCTTTTGCTCTCTAATCACAATCCATAAATCTTCATTGGATTCGCCTAGATTAGCGGACTACCGATCAAGTTTCGGATGACCAAAATTTCTTATCGGAAGTCCGATAACTTCCTCATGTCTTAATGGATGACCGAACCTCTCTCGATCGACAGATTGTATATGGTCTTGAAATGGCCGACGAATGAACTCAGAATAGATGATCGCACTTTTTTGGTCGACCGACAAACATAGACAAAATGGTGTTTGCTCTTTTTTCGGACGACCGCTGAATGAACCTCAATTGGACGACCAGTCGACTTTTGAACATCCGATAAGTGGACAGAAAAAATACGACTATAATATAAACCATTTGATTTGATAAGCATCTGTCCACCTGATTGACACCGACTGACATGAACCTAAAAGATGATTCTGACAACCTTGCTCCTTACAATCTTGATTGATCTAAGTGATCTAAAGAGAAGCTCGTGATTAATAAAAATAAAAGGAGAGTTACCGTTTGCCTATCTAGATGAAAATTTCTCTCTATAGATAAGGCACGAGGTCATCTTGCCCAACGGAGCGTTGACAGTGGCACCAAGATCCCCTATTGGCCCATCATGGCCTAGGTAATTATACACTTGTATGCTTGCAATAGTATTCCCTAAAAGTGACGAGCTCTTTCAATCCTGAATAAGATGAAAGGCTAAACATGAATGGAAGGACTTTGTCCTTATGAACATAAATAATGAATAAGAATATGAATATGGAAATCAAATAAAATGAAAAGACATGAAACATGATATCTTTATTGATTCTTCATGATAATTCACTCTTATATTTGATATATATGCTTGCTTCATGCATTTTCTATCGGATTACCTTATGACACATATGAACTCACACTTAATTTTATGCTAACGGTTAAACTTGCTATTCTGTGTGATCCCACATGTACATGATATGGATGCGCGCTTAATTGATGTGTGTGCGATGACTACAACTCAAATGGTGCGTGCACATGATTATTATAGAGTTTTGATCGAGTCTTTTTCTTTCTATTGATCGAGATGTATTTGGGACATATGTATGCACATGTAGTGTACATGGACGTTTATATGTCACATATGATATAATCTTTATTTCATCTATTTCAGCTTCCGCATTTCTTAGCAGTTTATTTTGACTTTCTTGTTAGTTCAATTTACTGAGTTTCCGTATTAGTGAGAGCTAAACATTCTTTGTTACTCATTCATTTTCTATTATGTAAAAAATATGTTTGTTGCCCTTAGAGTGTCTTTCTTCATTTTTGTCTATTTCAGGAACAAGAATAAGATAGATAATCAAGAGTGGTGATGTGCCCCATCTCATTGAACTACTGAAATATGAGAGAAATGATTTAAGGGAGTTGGCGACTGCAGCAGTGCTGACGCTTTCTGCATCAACACCTAATAAACCAACATTGATTTCATCAGGAGTTGTGCCCCTTCTCGTTCAGATCCTCAGTTCTGGAAATATGCAAGGAAAGGTTGATGCTGTCACAGCATTGTATAATCTTTCTTCTTGCAAGGACAGTTCTGGCTTTGAACTTCCTGCAGAAGCAGTTAAACCTCTTATATATAACTCTACGTAATATGATAAGAGAAGCCAAATGTAAGACATTGTGGCGTCAATTCTTGAACGATTAGTGGGAAAACAGCATGGTTAGACATCTGGACTCCAATCTGTCTACAGAAGCAGTTAAACCTCTTCTTACACTTTTAAAGGATGGCAAGCGTTATTCCAAGTTTGCTGAAAAAGCTACTGGTCTTCTTGAGATACTCTCAAAACCTGAACAAGGCAGGACCTCAATTTCAGAATTTGATGGAAGGATGCTGACACTGGTCGAAACTGTTGAAGATGGTTCCCCTCTTAGCAAATTAAGAATATGCTGTCCGAGTGTCACCCTCTATGTGTAGTAGTTGTCGTGACAAGTATAGAAATATTATCCATGCAAATTGTTATTTTTGCGGTCTGAATTCTCCATGCTCATCCGCTTGATCTAAATTCTTCTTGTAGCATATATACCTTTTATTTATTTACTTGTTCCATTATGCTTCTTCATTCATAAAAGAGGAACAAATATAGATTTTGACACCAATCCCCTCAGTCCATGACAATCGGGACTAACTTAGAAGCAAAGTGTGGTATATTCTTCTCACATTGCTACTTACAAGTAAAGCACGGTATCTTTTGACGATGCATGGGGATATACATATATAACAATTGCCACGCTGGGTGCCAGAATGCAACATCAATATCGAAATCTCAGAGAAAAAATAGCATTTGCCAAGTTTCATTCTTTCTCCAGATTCTCACTTGACGTGTAGCTAGAATCCTCAATGGTATATCAAAATAAACAAAGGAGACTCGTTTTCTTCCTTTACGATGCTTGACCTTTTTTTCTTCTTCTTCCTTGTTCAAATAGAGCTCGATTGCAAATCAGGAGCTTGTCATCATGGTGGGACTGCGAGGGGATCTCACCGGCCGGAATGTAGAGTGGAACGAGTCAAGTTACGGCCGTGGGAGAACATCACAAGCGTCAGTGGGCGTTACAGTCGCAACGACAACTGAGGTGCCATCATCATCAGATCCCTCATGTTCGAAATCATATATAACAATTGTCATGCTGTGTGCCAGAACGCAACATCGAAATCTCACAGAAAAAATAGCATTTTCCAAGTTTCATTCTTTCTCCAGATTCGCACTTGACGAGTAGCTAGAATCCTCAATGGTATATCAAAATAAACATAGGAGATCACTCGTTTTCTTGCTTTACGATGCTTGACCTTTTTTTCTTCTTCTTCCTTGTTCAAATAGAGCTCGATTGCGAATCAGGAGTTTGTCGTCAAGGTGGGACCACGAGGGGATCTCACCGGCCGGAATGTGGAGTGGAACGAGTCGGGTTACGGGAGCGTCAGGCAGATCCTAATAGCCCATGGGGAGGCCATCAACTCTCTCCAAGTGCTCTACGATCTGAACGGAACTTTGGCGCTCGCACACAGGCACGGCGGGGATGGTGATTACTTCGACAGCGTCAGCTCTCTCTCTCTCTCTCTCTCATTTCCTAGAAGTTCACCCTTCAAGCTATTTATATATATACATGTTCACAGTTTAGCTTAGAGCCGTGGGAGAACATCACATGCGTCAGTGGGTGTTACAGCCCCATCGACAACAGAGGTGCCGTGATCATCAGATCCCTCACGTTCGTGACCAACCGGACCAGCTACGGACCATTCGGCCGAGAAGAAGGCACCCGATTCTGCTTCAACCTGCAACCGAAGCTGGAGTTCGGGGGCTTCCATGGACGCTCAAATGGGGGTTACCTCTGCACCATTGGACTCTACGCCAAGTGCAGCGACCTCAAGCACCACTTCGAGCCCCCTCCGCCCAAACAATTCACTGCACCACCGGGATTGTGTTCCGCCGCACAGGATTCACCACCAAACAATGGCTGCATGAGCTGTAGCATCAGCAACATTTGTACCCACTAGAGCAGATAAGAAGGCAACAATGGCACAGGATTCACGTCATGGCTAGTACTACTACAACAACAACCACATCAATCTAGAAAGAAAACAGAAAATAACTCGGCTCACTGATATCAGCACCATCTCTCTCTGACTCACTTTGGGACTAAGCTTGCAAAGTGGCAGCCATCTTATACTACTACTACTTTCTATAGGCTTTCAATGGAATAAATGATCGGTAGCTGTTCTTTAGAATTGTTCCAAGAGAAGTAAGAAACATTTATCATATTATATATATATAAAGGAAATTTATCACATGTTCTCAGCCAAAAGCCGAATCTGCAGCAAACACCAACATAATAATCCCTTATTAGACGACCAACATAGTGGCAATGATATGATAAGGGGGAGACTCTCATTTCAACTTCCACTCTTCACACTGCAACATAACTTCATAAATCAAACACTGCTATAATTTCTTAAACCATGCAATTATTAAGCGTTCTTTTCTCTCACGACGACTCGGTGCATACAAACGTAACAGTGTATGGCTGGCCACTTGCGACAATGTGTTGGACGTTGTTTTATTTGTTGTTTATAGCAAATTCTTTTTTGTGCCATGTTATCTCAACTCAATTTCAAACGAGAGACCTTGCATAAATGGCAGCAAATTTTTTGTTTGAAGTGGAAATCTAACCTCATGTGCATGTGTTGGTTAAGTACAACAATATTGCGATTTTGCGATGGATTGATTCATCGCAAAACCTTCAAAATCTGTCACAAATATGTGTTTGCGATGGATTTTTATTTTTCGACGGATAGGGGTTAGTTGGAAATTTTGTCGTCGCAAATTATTTTCGACGGTCCTCAAATATCCCTTCGAACATTTTGACGGACGTTTGCGATGAAAAAATCGCTTTCGAAATTTTTAGAGACTAAATTCCGTTGAAAGTTCCGAAGGAACGGTCATCCTTCATAACTTCCTCCGGATTTTGCTGTCGAAAGGTCCTAATCCGGCTGCCGGTGCCAGCCGAGGCCGGAGGAAGAATTGATAGCCCCTTCACAAGTTTCCATGGTTTTCGACGGGAGAACCTGTGGATAATTCCGATGGACCAATACTCGTTGAAACCTTCGACGGGTAAAAGCCGTCAGAGACTTCGGCGGGTGCAACGCGTCGAAGGCTTCGGCGGCGTTCTCCTATCGAAGGGCAACACCGACGGATACGTCCGTCGAAAAGTTAAAAAAATTTCAAAAAATAGGCCGCCAGCTACCGGATCGACTGTGCAGCCGATCTGGCGCAGGCGGCCGGAATCGAGATACAGAGAGCCAGCATCGGATCCGGCCCCCCGAGCATCGGATCCGCCCGAGCGCCGGATCTGGCCGCCCAGGCGCCGGATCCGGCTGCCCTAGTGCCAGATCCAGCCGCCCGAGGGCCGGATCCGGCCTCCTGAGCGCGGGATCCGTGCCCGAGCGTGATCCGCGCCAAAGAGCCGGATCCGGCCGCCCAATCACCAGATCCGATGACCAGAGTGGGGGAGAGCAATCGGAATCATCGTGGGAGTCGCCGCCGCCGTCGCATGTCGCCGCCTTGGGAGAGAGAGAGGAGGAGGAGAGAGGGGACGGCGAAGGAGAAGGAGAGAGGGGACGGCGAAGGAGAAGGAGAGAGGCGGAGAAGGATTAGAAGGAGAGAGGAGGGTGAGAAATAATAAATATAGAGAGGGGACACGGGAAGGAGAAGGTGGGTGGGGGGGGGGAGGGGGGGAGGGAAAGTAGGCGGGAAAATATTTGAGTTAGCGACGGATATATCTGAAGGTAGTATCCATCGGTAATAATATATCATTATTTATATAAGAAATTTTTTTATTAAACATTATAGTAATATATATAATATATATATTGATAATTAATATAATCTAATTAGACATTAATAATTATCTAATTGTATTAAACATTAATATATATCAATATATCTAATTATCAATATATATATATTGATAATTAATATATCTAATTAATATATATTAAACATTAATATATCTAATTAGAAACATTAATAATATCATATTATATTGATAATAAATGATACTATTTTAATTACCGACGGGTATTTTCATCGATAATTTTGAAGACATTATCCTTTGGTAATTACCGACGAGTAATGTCCTTCAAAATTATCGATGGATTCTAAATCCTTCGTTAGTTGCGCCAGCACTATCCTTCGGTAAATAAAATAATAATATATTATTAATGTCTTTAATTATCGAAGGAAAGCTCCTTCGAAATTACCGAAGGAACATACCCATCAATAAATAAAATAATATCATAGTAAAACCTTATATTAACAATAATAATATTATATGAATTAATATATATGAATATAAACATGAATAATATCATATTATAATTATGAATATTTTAAGTAAATGGAAGAGATATGTATTATATTATAAACATTAATAATAAATTATTATTTCAATTACCGAAGGACATAATATCCGTCGGTAATTGCGAAGGAAAATATCCCTCGGTAATTAAAATAATATTATTCATTATCACTTTTTATAATTCATGTCTATCTTTTTATATACTCTTTTCTTAATGCATTAATAAATATTATGACTGTAATTATGTAGAAGGATATATATAATTAATATCAATACATATACTATTATTAATGTTTAATAATATTATTATTATAGATATTACCAAAGGATATTTCCTTTGAAATTATCGATGGCCTTCAATAATTACCGATGGGTAACGTCATTCGAAATTACCAACGGATGCTAAATCCTTCGGTAACTACGAAGGCACCATCCTTCGGTAAATAAAATAGTATATTATTAATGTAATTATAATATTTATAATATATGTAATATAAATATTATAATATAACACATCTCTTTATTACAATTTCATAAAATATTTATAATATAACATAATATCACTAATGATGTAATTATATAGAAGAATATATATAATTAATATCAATACATATACTATTATTAATGTTTAATAATAATATTATTATATATATTACCAAAGGATAATGCCTTCGAAATTACATATGGATGCAAATTTCTCGACAATTTCGAAGGCATTTTCCTTCGGTAATTATCGATGGGTGGTCCTTCGAAATTACCGACGGATCTCGAATCTTTTAGTAATTGTGAAGGTACTATCCTGTGGTAAATAAAATAATAATTTTATAATAAAATACTGAATATATATTTATATTATATTATATATATATTGTTATAAATATAATTACCGGCGGGTATTTCCTTCGAAATTACCGACGAATGTAAATCCTTTGATAATTCCGAAGGCTATACCCGTCGGTAATTTATCGACGGGGGTTTTTCGTCCGTAATAACAAAGGTCGTCTTGGCCTTACAATAATTCGGAAGGAGTTTCATATCCGTCGTAACTGTCGTCAATAAATGAGAAGGATTCATTTCCTTCGAAAAATGTCCGTTGCAAATTCGTCCTTTTCTTGTAGTGGTAACGTAGACACCTCATAGCCATGCATAGAAAGGCCATGTTTTTTAGTGACGCACCACAATAGTCATGCACAGATACATGAAACGATCTGTTAAAAAAAAGTTGCATATATAAAATTATGTTACATATTTGTTATGTGAATTTGTGAGTAATTAATTCACATAGTTATATTCAGTTATGCACAAAATATTTATGTCACATTTATTTAAAGTTTCATGTGAAATATGCACAACAATTCACTACAAGAAAAATGCATATTACGTAATTTGCCGAAAACCATCGAAAATTATGATTTTCGACGGAACCGATTCGGCGAAAAAAATGGTCGTCGCAAATCATTTTGCGATGGTCGAAAAAAACTTGTCGATAGTTTCAACGGTTGTGACCGTCGCAAATGTTCTGCGGTCGCAACCATCGAAACTTTCGACGGTCGCAACCGTCGCAAAAAAAGTTTATAATATAAAAAACATTAGCCCGCTACCAGCGACCGGATCCGGCAGGATTCCCCCCCCCCCCCCCCCCCCCCCGCGACCGATCTGGCCGCGCGGGCTGGAGAGAGAGAGAGGGGGAGAGGGTCGCCATACGGGAAAGAGAGCATCACCAGCGGGAGAGCGTCGTCCGGGAGGGAGGGCGTCGCCAGCAAAATAGGAGAGGGAGAGAGAGGGGAGAGTGGGGGAAAGAAATAGAGTGGATAGAGGGGAAAATAAGATATATATATTTATATAGGGGTGAAAGATGGGAAAGAGGGAAAAAAAATAGAGGGAGAGTGATTTTTTAATTACTGACGACCATGACCGGTAGAAATTAAGAAAATATTAATAATATATATTATTATGTTATATAAGAAAGGTCATCTTGCCCGACGGAGCGTTGACAGTGGCACCAAGATCCCCTATTGGCCCATCATGGCCTAGGTAATTATACACTTGTATGCTTGCAATGGTATTCCCTAAAATTGACGAGCTCTTTCAATCATGAATAAGATGAAATGCTAAACATGAATGGAAGGACTTTGTCCTTATGAACATAAATAATGAATAAGAATATGAATATGGAAATCAAATAAAATGAAAAGACATGAAACATGATATATTTATTGATTTTTCATGATAATTCACTATTATATTTGATATATATGCTTGCTTCATGCATTTTCTAACGGATTACCTTATGACACATATGAACTCACACTTAGTTTTATGCTAACGGTTAAACTTGTTATTCTGTGTGATCCCACATGTACATGATATGGATGCGCGCTTGATTGATGTGTGTGCGATGACTACAACTCAGATGGTGCGTGCACATGATTATTATAAAGTTTTGATGGAGTCTTTTTCTTTCTATTGATCGAGATGTATTTGGGACATATGTATGCACATGTAGTGTACATGGACGTTTATATGTCACATATGATATAATCTTTATTTTATCTATTTCAGCTTCCGCATTTCTTAAATTCATCGATTGTAATATTTTATGATTAAGCCTTTCGTTTACGTGTCGCTCTTCTTGACCATCGAAAGAGTCAAAGAACAATCAAAGAAAATAACATACGAGGAGATATTTCGTCATGTGGCGGGGTCAAATCTCGAAGCGTTACAGCCCATGGTGGTGGAAAGTTCGCATGTGCATCCTTCAGGAAAGTTAATTAAATTTAATGTTCTGGTAGACTTGCTGCATTTTTCACAAAGTAGCAGTTGTCGTAAAGTTACTTCGTGCCTGTTTAGATATAAATATATGTACTAGTTGATGCTCTTCCAAAGAGTTAGTCAATTAATTTCGGAACTTTGGCTCTTGCAACTAGTTCAATGAATTTTGGCTCTAGTTTTATAAATGAACAGCTCTTCCTTAGACTGCCTTGATTTTCTCTGGGGATTTCTATTTTGGCCGTAAAAAAAAACATGCTTACTCATTATTGTTTTTAAATATCTTGTGCATCATGCCATACCATTCCTGAATCATGCACTCCTTTCTTAGCAGTTTATTTTGACTTTCTTCTTACTTCAATTAACTGAGTTTCCGTATTGGTGAGAGATAAACTTTCTTTGCTACTCATTAATTTTCTATTGTGTAAAAAATATGTTTCTTGCCCTTAGAGTGTCTTTCTTCATTTTTGTTTATTTCAGGAACAAGAATAAGATAGATAATCAAGAGTGGTGATGTGCCCCATCTCATTGAACTACTGAAATATGAGAGAAATGGTTTAAGGGAGTTGGCGACTGCAGCAGTCTGACGCTTTCTACATCAACACCTAATAAACCAACATTGATTTCATCAGAAAAGCACGGTATCTTTTGACGATGCATGGGGATATACATATATGACAATTGTCATGCTGTGTGCCAGAACGCAACATCGAAATCTCACAGAAAAAGTAGCATTTGCCAAGTTTCATTCTTTCTCCAGATTCTCACTTGACGAGTAGCTAGAATCCTCAATGGTATATCAAAATAAACATAGGAGACTCGTTTTCTTCCTTTAAGATGCTTGACCTTTTTTTCTTCTTCTTCCTTGTTCAAATAGAGCTCGATTGCAAATCAGGAGTTTGTCATCAAGGTGGGACCGCGAGTGGATCTCACCGGCCGGAATGTAGAGTGGAACGAGTCAGGTTACGGCCGTGGGAGAACATCACAAGCGTCAGTGGGCGTTACAGTCGCAACGACAACAGAGGTGCCGTCATCATCAGATCCCTGACGTTCGCGACCAACCGGACCAGCTACGGACCATTCGGCCGAGAAGAAGGCACCCGATTCTGCTTCAACCTGCAACCGAAGCTCGAGTTCGGGGGCTTCCATGGATGCTCCAATGGGGGTTACCTCTGCGCCATTGGGCTCTACGCCAAGTGCAGCGACCTCAAGCACCACTTCGAGCCCCTCCGCCGAAACAATTCACTGCACCACCGGGATTGTGCTCCACCGCACAGGATTCACGTCATGGCTAGTACTACTACAACAACACCAACAACATCAATCTACAAAGGAAACAGAAAATAACTCAGCTCACTGATATCAACACTTTGGACTAAGCTTGCAAAGTGGCAGCCATCTTATACTACTACTACTACTTTCTATAGGCTTTCAAGGGAATAAATGATCGGTAGCTGTTCTTTAGAATTGTTTTATCATATTATATATATATATATGTGTGTGTGTAAACGAACTTTATCACATGTTCTCAGCCAAAAGCCCAATCTGCAGCAAACACCAACGTAATAATCCCTGCTGCCGCTGCAGGGATCGCGCGAGCACGCAGGCCTGTGGCCCGCAGTATTTGATGCGTGCAAGAGTGAGCCAGTTGGCCCGCTGCGCAACTGATTAATGAGTTATATGATGAAAATTTATTACACGTGAAATGATTTGCATAAATTTATATGATGAAAATTTATGTAATATTGTGCATGATATTATGAGTTATTTATTTATGTACATAATTGGGACTTACGTGAAATAAATGTTGAGTTATACATGTAATAATAATCATGTGATAATGGTCGAGTATGTTTTTTGTTACAATAAGTATGTCATTATTGTTTGATAAAAAAGATAGACCGTTAAGGAAAACATATTAATGTTTAGTATGTCATGACAATGTGAAGAAGATACGATTGATGAATACATATTAGTATGAGATACTTATTAATCCATTTTTTACTAACGCATTAACATGCACAAGGCTTATTAATGTATTTTAAAATCTTCATACGATGAATGAAAATATGAAATTGTGTTATTTTTATTATGGAGGAGTTAATTAATGTTTTTTTATAATGCATGTAGAATATGACAATCAGGTATGAAATTATCAATCACACAGATAATCGCCTCGACGCTTATTGTATAGCGAACGGAGATGAAATGATATAGATCCATATATATGATTTAAGATTGTCCTAATATGTTCAGGAGGATGCCATGAGTTTATATATAACTATATGTAGTATGATAAGAGAAGTCAGATTAAGACATCATGACGTCGATTTTTGGGCAACTAGTGGAAAAATAGTCAACATGACTAGACATCTGGACTTCAATCTGTGCAGTGTTATGAGTTTATGACATGCGCTTTTTCAGTGGAAATCTCAACCGTAGTACTTGGTTACTAAAGTGGACGACCAAAAATTTTTCGAGCGTCCGAGTCAGCTCAGCTAGAGTAGAGAGACATTTATACCGGACGCCCGAAGTTCGATTGGATGACCGATATGGACCAAAATGGAAGTTCGAAACTTTTTCGAACAATCGAATTGAAAAATATCGAGATTTAAAAATGATGACGATAATAAGTCAGTTGATCAAAATTTTTTCGGACGGCCGATCTGGATTATCATGCTGGAAGAGCTTCTATAGTCGATGGAAATCCAATCAACCGAGGAAGACGAAATTATTTCCAGCGTGATCAAATAGAAGCAAGCTACTCCTGGAACATTCCTCATAGAGAATCCGTAGCCTGCTGAACCTTAAATCAAGAGAAAGCAAGCGGAGGCTCGAAAGCCTCCACATGCTAGGGCGCTTGGAGTTTTCTCGCTTGAACCCATATTGTATATTCTTGATAGGTAAGAGACCTTTTGCTCTCCAATCATAATCCATAAATCTTCATTGGATTCGCCCAGATCAGTGGACTACCGATCATGTTTCGGACGACCAAAACTTCTGATCGGAAGTCAAAAAATCTCCTCATGCCATAATGGATGACGGAACCTCTCTCAATCGACAGATTGTATATGGTCTTGGAATGGCTGACGAGTGAACTCAGAACAGACGACCACACTTTTTCGGATGACCGACAAACATAGACAAAATGGTGTCTGCTCTTTTTTTGGACTACCGCTGAATAAACCTCAATTGACCAGTCGACTTTCAAACATTTGATAAGTGGACAGGAAGAATACGACTATAATATAAACCATTTGATTTGAAAAGCTTCTGTCCACCTAATTGACACCGACTGAAATGAACCTAAAAGATGATTTAGAACACCTTGCTCCTTACAATCTTGATTGATCTAAGTGATTGAAAGAGAAGCTCATGATTAATAAGATAAAAGGAGAGTTACCGTTTGTCTATCTAGATGAAAGTTTTTCTCTATAGATGTTTTCATCTTGCTCAAGGTCATCTTGCCCGACGGAGCATTGATCGTGGCACCAAGATCCCCTATCAGCCATCATGGCCTATGTAATTATACTCTTGTATGTTTACAATGGTATTCTTTAAAAATGGAGAGCTCTTTTAAGATTGAAAGGGTAAACATGAATGGAAGGACTTTGTCCTTATGAACATAAATAATGAACAAGAATATGAATATGGAAATGAAATAAAATGAAAAGACATGAAACATGATCTCTTTATTGATTCTTCATGATAATTCACTCTTATATTTGATTTATATGCTTGCTTCATGCATTTTCTAAAAGATTACCTTATGACTTATATAAACTCACACTTGCTATTATGTGTGATCCCACATGTACATGATATGGATGCGCGCTTGATTGATGTGCGTGCAGCGACTACAACTCAGATGGTGCATGCACATATTATCATAGAGTTTAGATGGAGTCTTTTTTTTCTATTGATCGAGTTGTATTTGGGACATATGTATGCACATGTAGTGTGACATGGATGTTTATATGTCACATATGATATAATCTTTATTTCATCTATTTCAGCTTTCGCATTTCTTAAATTCATCTGTTGTAATATTTTATGATTAAATATTTCGTTTATGTATTACTCTTCTTTGACCATCGAAAAAGTAAAAAACAATCAAAGAAAATAACATATGAGAATATTTCATCATGTGACGGGGTCAAATCTCAAGACGTTACAGCCCACGGTGGTGAAAAGTTCACAAGTTCATCCTTTATTAAAATTAATTAAATTTATTTTTCTAGTAGACTTGCTGCATTTTTCACAAAGTAGCAATTGTCGTAAAGTTACTTATTGCTTGTTTAGTTATATGTACTTGTTGATGCTCTTCCAAAGAGTTAGTTAATTAATTGTCGAACTTTGGGTGTTAGCAACTAGATCAATGAATTTTGGCTCTAGTTTTATAAATGAACAGCTCTTCCTTTGACTGCCTTGATTTTCTCTGACGATTTCTATTTTGGCCGTGAAAAAAAACATGTTTAATCATTATTGTTTTTAAATATCTTATGCATCATGCCATACCATTCCCGAATCATGAACTCCTTTCTTAGCAGTTTATTTTGACTTTCTTGTTTACTTCATTTACTGAGTTTCCGCACTGGTGAACATTCTTTGCTACTCATTCATTTTCTATTATGTAAAAAATATGTTTGTTGCCCTTAGAGTGTCTTTCTTCATTTTCGTCTAAGTAGATTGCCCTTAGAGTTTCCGCACTGGTTTAAGTAGATTGCCTCTGCTCTGTCTCGCTTTAGTAGACCGTCGAGAAGTGGAGTGCAAGCTTGGAGATGACACCCGGACAAGTTGCATGGAAACAGTGTCACAGGGGTAAAAATGACCTTTCAACTTTCGATATTCAAGACGAACCAAACGGTGAGCGAGAATAAGATACCACGTTATCGAGATGTGTGCGACGGAGTAGAAGATATTCACCGGGTTAAATGGCGCTATTCCTGAAGACATATTCTTGAACCAAGCAGGCCTTAAAGGATGGCAAGCATTATTCCAAGTTTGCAGAAAAAGCGACTGGCCTTCTTGAGATACTCTCAAAACCTGAACAAGACATGATCTCAATTTCAGAATTTGACGAAGGGATACTGACACTGGTCAAAACTGTAGAAGATGGTTCTCCGGTTAGCAAAGAACAACGTTATTAAAATCGGACCGGACCGGCCAGTTCAACCGGTTCAACCACGAACCGGCCGGTGATCCGGTCCGGTTAGGCCTTCAAAATTGTTTTAGCATTGAACTAGGCAAAACCGATTGAATTGGCTGGTTGAACCGGGCTGGTTGAACTGGTTCAATGCAGATTTTGAAAAAAAAATATTAAAAAAATGATAAAAATAGGAAAGTTAAATGATAAAAAAGGAAAGAAATATAAGAAAATTTAAAGAGGATGGAATATCATATGTATACATTAAATAGGAATTAAAATAAAAAAGGTCAGTATTTGAAATTGAATAATATTAGAATAGAAACTTATTAAAGGGTATAAAATAAAAGAAATAAAAAGGAAAGTGTTAAACAAAAAAAGAAATAAGAATAATTTAAGATAAAATTTATTAATATAACATCTATCGTCATTAAATTGATAATAAATTATTAATAATCTGTTTATACTATCATTATAAAACTTTTAATTAATAAAAATTATGTTATATTATTTTTTAGTATTTTTAATAAGTCATTAGTATAATATTCATATACTATATCATATAATTTATAATATATCTTTATAATTATTATAAATAATATTATTTTAATAAAATCTTGTTCAATCTGTCAAACCCGCTCCGACCGATTCAACCGCAACCCAATAATGAGTCCGGTCCGGTCGTCGGTCCGGTTCTAAAAACATTGGCAAAACATATGCTGTCGGAGTGTTGCTCTCTCTTTTTAGTAGTTGTCGTGGCAAATATAGAAATATTATCCTCGATGAAGGGCCGATAACAGTCGAAGGCATGAAGAAGGCACAAGATAAAGCTCGTAAGCTTTTGGATCTGCTGAGGGATAATTCTTGTCCAAAAAGACTTAGGGAATTCGAAACAATAATTAATGAGATTAACTTCATTTTCTTGTATCAAATCATTGTTTTTTTTCTTTTTTTGGGTTTGCGAATTGTTATTTTTGCCGTCTGAATTCTCCATGCTCATCCGCTTGATCTAAGTTCTTCTTGTAGCATATATACCTTTTATTTATTTACTTGTTCCATTATGCTTCTTCATTCATAAAAGATGAACAAATATAGATTTTGACACCAATCCCCTCAGTCCCCTCAGACCATGACAATCGGGACTAACTTAGAAGCAAAGTGTGGTATATTCTTCTCACATTGCTACTTACAAGTAAAGCACGGTATCTTTTGACGATGCATGGGGATATACATATATAACAATTACCACGCGGGGTGCCAGAACGCAACATCAATATCGAAATCTCAGAGAAAAAATAGCATTTGCCAAGTTTCATTCTTTCTCCAGATTCTCACTTGACGAGTAGCTAGAATCCTCAATGGTATATCAAAATAAACATAGGAGATCACTCGTTTTCTTCCTTTATGATGCTTGACCTTTTTTTTCTTCTTCCTTGTTCAAATAGAGCTCGATTGCGAATCAGGAGTTTGTCTCAAGGTGGGACCGCGAGGGGATCTCACCAGCCGGAATGTGGAGTGGAACGAGTTGGGTTACGGGAGCGTCAGGCAGATCCTAATAGCCCATGGGGAGGCCATCAACTCTCTCCAAGTGCTCTACGATCTGAACGGAACTTTGGCGCTCGCACACAGGCACGGCGGGGATGGTGATCACTTCGACAGCGTCAGCTCTCTCTCTCTCTCTCTCTCTCTCTCTCATTTCCTAGAAGCTCACACTTCAAGCTATTTATATATATACATGTTCACAGTTTAGCTTAGAGCCGTGGGAGAACATCACATGCGTCAGTGGGCGTTACAGCCCCATCGACAACAGAGGTGCCGTCATCATCAGATCCCTCACGTTCGTGACCAACCGGACCAGCTACGGACCATTCGGCCGAGAAGAAGGCACCCGATTCTGCTTCAACCTGCAACCGAAGCTCGAGTTCGGAGGCTTCCATGGACGCTCCAATGGGGGTTACCTCTGAGCCATTGGACTCTACGCCAAGTGCAGCGACCTCGAGCACCACCTCGAGCCCCCTCCGCCCAAACAATTCACTGCACCACCGGGATTGTGTTCCGCCGAACAGGATTAACGTCATGGCTAGTACTACTACAACAACAACATCAATCTATAAAGAAAACAGAAATAACTCGGCTCACTGATATCAACACCATCTCTCTCTGACTCACTTTGGACTAAGCTTGCAAAGTGGCAGCCAACTTATACTACTACTTTCAATAGGTTTCCACGGGAATAAATGATCGGTAGCTGTTCTTTAGAAGTAAGAAACATTTATCATATTATATATATATGATATCATGTGAAATGGGCCGATAAGCCGATAAGTCGACCTTTCGTCTTTCCATTGTCATGTGAAATGGGCCGATAAGTCGATAACCGTTTGCATGTATTCTCTTTTACTATTATTGCATGTGTGCGAGTTGCTGTAATATCTGGAATTTCTTTTACTATTATTACGATTTTTCGCCGAAGTGCCGAGGCGCGTTCTTTTCTCTCACGACGACTCGGTGCATACAAACGTAACAGTGCAAGGCTGGCAACTTGCGACAATGTTTGGACATTGTTTTATTGTTGTTTAAAGCATGTTTTTTTCCTTGTGCCACGTTATCTCAACTCAATTTCAAACGAGAGACCTTGCATGAATGGCAGCAAATTTTTTGTTTGAAGTGGAAATCTAACCTCATGTGCATGTGTTCGTAACGTAGACACCTAATAGCCATGCATAGAAAGGCCACATTTTTTAGTGACGCACCGCAATAGTCATGCACAGATACACGATCTGTTAAATAAAAAAATTTGCTACCGTGCTATACTTGCTCGCGTGGGCCAGTGGCCCGCTGCCGCTGCGGGGAATGCGCGAGCGCGCAGGCCTGTGGCCTGTGGTACTCGGCACGTGCAAGAGCGAGCGAGTGGGAGGAGAGGCATCATGAGTAGACATCTGACTTCAATGTATGCAGTGTTATGAGTTTATGACATACACTTCTTCAGTAGGAGTCTCAACTGCAGTACTTGATTATGAACCTAATATGCTAAGTCGACACTGAGACTTGATGAATACTTTATAATTTTTCATCAAAGTGTGAGTTTTTAAGGACCGAATAAGTCTGGAGATTGTCCTTACACTCTTGACTATATTTCAAGGTAATGAGTTAGTGTTACTACTTTAGTAAGACGCTCAAAGGCTAAAATTGTATCTAAAAAAATATGAGGGTGAGAGAAATATTCACGGGTGTTGCATGATATTTGTAATTCAATTGACCAAATATCTAAGCATACAAATCCGAAGAAATCAAAATCGTGCACGAGAAGACGTGTATCGTCTGGAGTATGCATGCAATATGTTTTTAAGACAAAACGAGTAGCATAAATGTTTGAGCAACTATATATTGATAAATCATAGTCTTGACTCAAATGATAGTTGGTTGCTATATATCGTTGAAAAGTTATATAGCATGAGTTTGAGCAGTTATGTGATTATAACTTTTGGCTCTCAAATTGGTCGAGCAACTATGTGTTATTAACATGTTGGATGACTATGTATTCTTAATATGTCATAGTTCTCTCTAAGTTGTGAACGTACTCGTAGGTCACACGATCCATTTACCATAACAAACATTTAATAGGAATCAAATAAGTATGGATAATGGCCCATAAAGTGCGAGTGGGAGATTGTTGAAAGTTAACGCCCTTACGGGCCAAATGGAGTTGTGCGAATTGCGTACCTACAGCTATGCGAACTGCACATGAATGTGGTTATGGAAGCCATACATGTATGCACACTATAAAAGATGAAGCCGGTGCTCTTCTTTCGAAGTGTATCCTGCCTGAGAGCCATGTGTGGTCGAAGGCACGTGAAATCCATTTGTGAGTGTTGTCCAACAATGACCGTTGCATGGCTGCCGAATTACGACGATGTTCGTGGTATATGGATTGTGAACAAGTGTTCTCTTTTCTCGCGATCGAGTTCCCGACTATGAGTTTGAAATAATGTAGAAAACTCTTCAACGATCCATTCTTTCACTGTGAGGTATTCCGAAAATATCCTCTATTTATTTGTATCAATTCCTTCACCTTTCATCTGTCAATTTGTACACAAAAAATCTATGAATACACCCAGGTGGAAAAAAATAAAATAAAAACATAATGCTAAACCAATTCAACAATCTTATCCAAAATTTAAATCGATACATTGGGACAATACATTGAATATTAGCTATACCTGAATTTCAATAATATTAGATAAGTTGCTCTATATCTTTTTCTTCCTCTTTGGGTTGTGAATGTCCGTGTTGCAAAACTTTATTGATTACCTCAACATTAGATTGACACGCTTCTGCTTATGATTATCATAAAAGGAAGATCCATAAAATCTAGGAATTTAGAACAGTAAAAAATAATAATACAGATAAGTCAATGAACTACATAACTTAATAAAAGTAGAAGAAAAAGACCAATTGGTGCATATTGATCGGACAAAAAATAGGAATTTTATGGCTACAATTGTTGTACCTTCTTCCACTGCTTTGTTAATTGCAACGCCACCGGGAATGCCATCGCCAGTCACTTTATGCAAAGCTCTAATGGCAGCATGAGTTGTAGAATCAGCAACATTTGTACCCACTAGAACAAATAAGAAGGCAACCTGAAATGAAGTACTAAGTGTATTACGACAAGAATGGAGCAAAACACTATACTGAGGAGTAAAATATATTATGATAGAAAATTCTACTATAGAAATTTCACGCATACTTTCTTGCATAAAGCCATATTATCATGAACTACATGAAAGTTGACTGTATATGGCTACCATGAAAGCAATTGATCTAAGTGGGTACATTGCACACAAACAAACTACAACAAATTAAGTTATCATAATTTCCAATGAGATCATAGTGGCACTTCTATTGGATACTCAGTTACACAACAAATAAAGTTATCATAATTTATAAATTGAACATTGTCTGCATATCATGACGGAACGAGCTTGATCTTTTGTGCACAAAATTACTGAGAACCTTGGAAAATTAAATAACATTAATTGCTTTAAAGAATTATATGGATAGCATTTATTACCCATGATTTCTCTGTCATTGTACTAATTAATACCCATGTAACACACCGAAAATCCATATAATTCAAAATTGTAAAATATTGCTGATGTCGGACTATCAGGCGATCGAACACCTATCGAATGCTCGTTATCGAGATGATGATGGCAACTCAACCAACACACTACTGAACAACCAATGAATGTCCAACCGAAAATTAGCAAAAACATTTGTGTTTTCAAGATTTGGGTAATGGGGTCATTCTAGACAAACTTTGCATTTAAGGATCATGCTTTATGAGGGTAGTATGCATGCACTAAGGTTTTATTTTGAATTTACAATCTATCATGTTTGAAAAATGGTAGTTCAGATTAGCTCTATGATTTGATTTACATGAATGATGATTGCCGTATTATAGCTCCATGCTTGAATGTTGCTTGACCGATCCAAGAGATATAAATTACCATGAAATGACTCGGATATTATGGATTTAAATCCGGATAGAAAAGGATTAGTAGAATGTTGTTGATAAAATAATGTTGTAGAGTAAGATTTATTGGATCTAAAATTCATATGATAAAATAGATTTGATCATGTGGAAATCTTTACTTATGTATCGACCATGTTAGTAGGAATAATGTAGTATATAGTTAGATCTTCTCATTGCGTAAGAAAAGTTGATTGAAAACTTAAGGATCCGCAATGACCTACGACACTGTCGAGCTGAAGCGGACGATCGAAACTCTTTCGAGCGTCCGATTCAGCTCAGCAAGAGTAGAGAGACATCTATACCGGACTCCCGAAGTACGATCGGATGACCGATATGAACCAGAACGAAAGTTTGGAACTTTTTTGAACAATCGAACTGGAAAATATCGAGACTCGAAAATGATGACGATAATAAGTCAGTCGGTCGAAATCTTTTCGGGCGGCCAATCTGGATTATCATGGTGGAAGAGCTTCTATAGTCGATAGAAATCCAATCGACTGAGGAAGACAAAGTTGTTTACAGCGTGATCAAATAGAAGCAGGCTACTTCTGGAACACTCCTTATAGAGAATCTGTGGCCTGCTGAACCTTAAACCAAGAGAAAGCAAGCGGAGGCTCGAAAGCCTCCACGCGCTAGGGCGCTTGGAGTTTTCTCGCTTGAACCCATATTGTATATTTTGATGGATAAGAGACCTTTTGCTCTTCAATTACAATCCATAAATCTTCATTGGATTCGCCTAGATTTGTGGACTACCGATCAAGTTTCGGATGACCAAAATTTCTTATCGACCGGTTCAATATCAAATCTATACCAAAATTTCGGATGAATGGAAGGACTTTGTCCGTATGAACATAAATAATGAATAAGAATATGAATATGGAAATCAAATAAAATGAAAAGACATGAAACATGATATCTTTATTGATTCTTCATGATAATTCACTATTATATTTGATATATATGCTTGCTTCATGCATTTTCTATCGGATTACCTTATGACACATATGAACTCACACTTAATTTTATGCTAACGGTTAAACTTGCTATTCTGTGTGATCCCACATGTACATGATATGGATGCGCGCTTAATTGATGTGTGTGCGATGACTACAACTCAGATGGTGCGTGCACATGATTATTATAGAGTTTTGATCGAGTCTTTTTCTTTCTATTGATCGAGATGTATTTGGGACATATGTATGCACATGTAGTGTACATGGACGTTTATATGTCACATATGATATAATCTTTATTTTATCTATTTCAGCTTCCCCATTTCTTAAATTCATCGGTTGTAATATTTTATGATTAAGCCTTTCGTTTACGTGTCGCTCTTCTTGACCATCGAAAGAGTCAAAGAACAATCAAAGAAAATAACGTACGAGGAGATATTTCGTCATGTGGCGGGGTCAAATCTCGAAGCGTTACAACCCATGGTGGTGGAAAGTTCGCATGTGCATCCTTCAGGAAAGTTAATTAAATTTATTGTTCTAGTAGACTTGCTGCATTTTTCACAAAGTAGCAGTTGTCGTAAAGTTACTTCTTGCTTGTTTAGATATATGTACTAGTTGATGCTCTTCCAAAGAGTTTGTCAATTAATTACCGAACTTTGGCTGTTGCAACTAGATCAATGAATTTTGGCTCTAGTTTTATAAATGAATTCGTTTGACTGCCTTGATTTTCTCTGGAGATTTCTATTTTGTCCGTGAAAAAAAAACATGTTTACTCATTATTGTTTTTAAATATCGTGTGCATCATGCCATACCATTCCCGAATCATGCACTCCTTTCTTAGCAGTTTATTTTGACTTTCTTGTTAGTTCAATTTACTGAGTTTCCGTATTAGTGAGAGCTAAACATTCTTTGTTACTCATTCATTTTCTATTATGTAAAAAATATGTTTGTTGCCCTTAGAGTGTCTTTCTTCATTTTTGTCTATTTCAGGAACAAGAATAAGATAGATAATCAAGAGTGGTGATGTGCCCCATCTCATTGAACTACTGAAATATGAGAGAAAAGATTTAAGGGAGTTGGCGACTGCAGCAGTGCTGACGCATTCTGCATCAACGCCTAATAAACCAACATTGATTTCATCAGGAGTTGTGCCTCTTCTCGTTCAGATCCTCAGTTCTGGAAATATGCAAGGAAAGGTTGATGCTGTCACAGCATTGTATAATCTTTCTTCTTGCAAGGACAGTTCTGGCTTTGAACTTCCTGCAGAAGCAGTTAAACCTCTTATATATAACTCTACGTAATATGATAAGAGAAGCCAAATGTAAGACATTGTGGCGTCAATTCTTGAATGATTAGTGGGAAAACAGTCATCATGGTTAGACATCTGGACTCCAATCTGTCTACAGAAGCAGTTAAACCTCTTCTTACACTTTTAAAGGATGGCAAGCGTTATTCCAAGTTTGCTGAAAAAGCTACTGGTCTTCTTGAGATACTCTCAAAACCTGAACAAGGCAGGACCTCAATTTCAGAATTTGATGGAAGGATGCTGACACTGGTCGAAACTGTTGAAGATGGTTCCCCTCTTCGCAAATTAAGAATATGCTGTCCGAGTGTCACCCTCTATGTGTGGTAGTTGTCGTGACAAGTATAGAAATATTATCCATGCAAATTGTTATTTTTGCCGTCTGAATTCTCCATGCTCATCCCCTTGATCTAAATTCTTCTTTTAGCATATATACCTTTTATTTATTTACTTGTTCCATTATGCTTCTTCATTCATAAAAGAGGAACAAATATAGATTTTGACACCAATCCCCTCAGTCCCCTCAGTCCATGACAATCAGGACTAACTTAGAAGCAAAGTGTGGTATATTCTTCTCACATTGCTACTTACAAGTAAAGCACGGTATCTTTTGACGATGCATGGGGATATACATATATAACAATTGCCACGCTGGGTGCCAGAATGCAACATCAATATCGAAATCTCAGAGAAAAAATAGCATTTGCCAAGTTTCATTCTTTCTCCAGATTCTCACTTGACGTGTAGCTAGAATCCTCAATGGTATATCAAAATAAACAAAGGAGACTCGTTTTCTTCCTTTACGATGCTTGACCTTTTTTTCTTCTTCTTCCTTGTTCAAATAGAGCTCGATTGCAAATCAGGAGCTTGTCATCAAGGTGGGACTGCGAGGGGATCTCACCGGCCGGAATGTAGAGTGGAACGAGTCAAGTTACGGCCGTGGGAGAACATCACAAGCGTCAGTGGGCGTTACAGTCGCAACGACAACTGAGGTGCCATCATCATCAGATCCCTCACGTTCGAAATCATATATAACAATTGTCATGCTGTGTGCCAGAACGCAACATCGAAATCTCACAGAAAAAATAGCATTTTCCAAGTTTCAATCTTTCTCCAGATTCGCACTTGACGAGTAGCTAGAATCCTCGATGGTATATCAAAATAAACATAGGAGATCACTCGTTTTCTTGCTTTACGATGCTTGACCTTTTTTTCTTCTTCTTCCTTGTTCAAATAGAGCTCGATTGCGAATCAGGAGTTTGTCGTCAAGGTGGGACCGCGAGGGGATCTCACCGGCCGGAATGTGGAGTGGAACGAGTCGGGTTACGGGAGCGTCGATCCTAATAGCCCATGGGGAGGCCATCAACTCTCTCCAAGTGCTCTACGATCTGAACGGAACTTTGGCGCTCGCACACAGGCACGGCGGGGATGGTGATTACTTCGACAGCGTCAGCTCTCTCTCTCTCTCTCTCTCTCTCATTTCCTAGAAGTTCACCCTTCAAGCTATTTATATATATACATGTTCACAGTTTAGCTTAGAGCCGTGGGAGAACATCACAAGCGTCAATGGGCGTTACAGTCGCATAGACAACAGAGGTGCCATCATCATCAGATGCCTCACGTTCGCGACCAACCGGACCAGCTACGGACCATTCGGCCGAGAAGAAGGCACCCGATTCTGCTTCAACCTGCAACCGAAGCTGGAGTTCGGGGGCTTCCATGGACGCTCAAATGGGGGTTACCTCTGCGCCATTGGACTCTACGCCAAGTGCAGCGACCTCAAGCACCACTTCGAGCCCCCTCCGCCCAAACAATTCACTGCACCACCGGGATTGTGTTCCGCCGCACAGGATTCACCACCAAACAATGGCTGCATGAGCTGTAGCATCAGCAACATTTGTACCCACTAGAGCAGATAAGAAGGCAACAATGGCACAGGATTCACGTCATGGCTAGTACTACTAAAACAACAACCACATCAATCTAGAAAGAAAACAGAAAATAACTCGGCTCACTGATATCAGCACCATCTCTCTCTGACTCACTTTGGGACTAAGCTTGCAAAGTGGCAGCCATCTTATACTACTACTACTTTCTATAGGCTTTCAATGGAATAAATGATCGGTAGCTGTTCTTTAGAATTGTTCCAAGAGAAGTAAGAAACATTTATCATATTATATATATATATAAAGGAACTTTATCACATGTTCTCAGCCAAAAGCCGAATCTGCAGCAAACACCAACATAATAATCCCTTATTAGACGACCAACATAGTGGCAATGATATGATAAGGGGGAGACTCTCATTTCAACTTCCACTCTTCACACTGCTACATAACTTCATAAATCAAACACTGCTATAATTTCTTAAACCATGCAATTATTAAGCGTTCTTTTCTCTCACGACGACTCGGTGCATACAAACGTAACAGTGCATGGCTGGCCACTTGCGACAATGTGTTGGACGTTGTTTTATTTGTTGTTTATAGCAAATTCTTTTTTGTGCCATGTTATCTCAACTCAATTTCAAACGAGAGACCTTGCATGAATGGCAGCAAATTTTTTGTTTGAAGTGGAAATCTAACCTCATGTGCATGTATTGGTTAAGTACAACAATATTGCGATGGATTGATTCGTCGCAAAACCTTCAAAATCCATCACAAATATGTGTTTGCGACGGATTTTTATTTTTCGACGGATAAGGGTTAGTTGGAAATTTTGTCGTTGCAAATTATTTTCGACGGTCCTCAAATATCCCTTCGAACATTTTGACGGACGTTTGCGACCAAAAAATCGCTTTCAAAATTTTTAGAGGCTAAATTCGGTTGAAAGTTCCAAAGGAACGGTCATCCTTCATAACTTCCTTCGGATTTTGCTGTTGAAAGGTCCTAATCCGACTGCCGGTGCCAGCCGAGGCCAGAGGAAGAATTGGTAGCCCCTTCGCAAGTTTCCACGGTTTTCGACAGGAGAACCTGTGGATAATTCCGACGGACCAATACTCGTCGAAACCTTCGACGGGTAAAAGCCGTCGGAGGCTTCGGCGGGTGCAACCCGTCGAAGGCTTCGGCAGCGTTCTCCTATCGAAGGGCAACATGGACGGATACGTCCGTCGAAAAGTTAAAAAAAATTTAAAAAATAGGCTGCCAGCTACCGGATCGACTGTGCAGCCGATCCGGCGCAGGCGGCCGGAATCGAGATACAGAGAGCCAGCACCGGATCCGGCCCCCCGAGCATCGGATCCGCGCCCGAGGGTCGGATCCGGCCGCCCAGGCGCCGAATCCGGCTGCCCGAGCACCAGATCCGGCCGCCCGAGGGCCGGATCCGGCCTCCTGAGCGCAGGATCCGTGCCCGAGGGTGATCCGCGCCAAAGAGCCAGATCCGGCCGCCCAATCGCCAGATCCGACGACCAGAGTGGAGGAGAGCAGTCGAAATCATCGCGGGAGTCGCTGCTGTCGTCGCATGTCGCCGCCTGTCGCCGCCTTGGGAGAGAGAGAGAGGAGGAGAGAAAGAGAGGGAGGAGAAGGAGAGAGGGGACGGCGAAGGAGAAGGAGAGAGGAGGAGAAGGATTAGAAGGAGAGAGGAGGGTGAGAAATAATAAATATAGAGAGGGGACACGGGAAGGAGAAGGTGGGGGGAGGGGGGAGGGAAAGTAGGCGGGAAAATATTTGAGTTAGCGACGGATATATCTGAAGGTAGTATCCATCGGTAATAATATATCATTATTTATATAAGAAATTTTTTTATTAAACATTATAGTAATATATATATATATATATTGATAATTAATATATCTAATTAGACATTAATATATCTAATTAATATATATTAAACATTAATATGTCTAATTAGAAACATTAATAATATCATATTATATTGATAATAAATTATACTAATTATATATATAGATATATTGATAATAAATGATACTATTTTAATTACCGATGGGTATTTTCATCGATAATTTCGAAGACATTATCCTTCGGTAATTACCGACGAGAAATGTCCTTCAAAATTATCAACGAATTAAAATAATATTATTCATTATCACTTTTTTATAATTCATGTCTATCTTTTTATATACTCTTTTCTTAATGCATTAATAAATATTATGACTGTAATTATGTAGAAGGATATATATAATTAATATCAATACATATACTATTATTAAAGTTTAATAATATTATTATTATATATATTACCAAAGGATATTGCCTTTGAAATTATCGATAGATGCAAATCCTTCAATAATTACCGACGGGTAACGTCATTCGAAATTACCGACGGATGCTAAATCCTTCGGTAACTACGAAGACACCATCCTTCGGTAAATAAAATAGTATATTATTAATGTAATTATAATATTTATAATATAAATATTATAATATAACACATCTCTTTATTCCAATTTCATAAAATATTTATAATATAACATAATATTACTAATGATGTAATTATATAGAAGAATATATATAATTAATATCAATACATATACTATTATTAATGTTTAATAATATTATTATTATATATATTACCGAAGGATAATGCCTTCGAAATTACATATGGATGCAAATTCTTCGGCAATTTCGAAGGCATTTTCCTTCGGTAATTACCGATGGGTGAAGTCCTTCGAAATTACCGACGGATCTCGAATCTTTTAGTAATTGTGAAGGCACTATCCTTCGGTAAATAAAATAATAATTTTATAATAAAATACTGAATATATATTTATATTATATTACATATATATTGTTATAAATACAATTACCGGCGGGTATTTCCTTCGAAATTACCGACGGATGTAAATCCTTTGGTAATTCCGAAGGCTATACCCGTCGGTAATTTATCGACGGGGGTTTTTCGTCCGTAATAACAAAGGCCGTCTTGGCCTTCAATAATTCGGAAGGAGTTTCATATCCGTCGTAACTGTCGTCAATAAATGAGAAGGATTCATTTCCTTCGAAAAATGTCCATTGCAAATTCGTCCTTTTCTTGTAGTGGTAACGTAGACACCTCATAGCCATGCATAGAAAGGCCACGTTTTTTAGTGACGCACCACAATAGTCATGCACAGATACATGAAACGATCTGTTAAAAAAAAAGTTGCATATATAAAATTATGTTACATATTTGTTATGTGAATTTGTGAGTAATTAATTCACATAGTTATATTCAGTTATGCACAAAATATTTATGTCACATTTATTTAAAGTTTCATGTGAAATATGCACACCAATTCAAATACAAGAAAAATGCATATTATGTAATTTGCCGAAAACCGTCGGAACCGATTTGGTGAAAAAATGGTCGTCGCAAATCATTTTACGACAGTCGAAAAAACTTGTCGATAGTTTTGACGGTTGTGACCATCGCAAATGTTCGGCGGTCGCAACCATCGAAATTTCGGCGGTCGCAACCGTCGCAAAGAAAGTTTATAATATAAAAAACATTAGCCCGCCACCAGCGACCGAATCCGGCAGCTAGGGCCGGATCCGGCCGCCAGCGGCAGGATTCGCCCCCCCCCCCCCCCTGCCGCCGGTCACATCAGGCCGCTAGCGGCAAGATCGGATTGTGAGGCGGCCGATCCGGCCACCAGGAGGCAAGATCAAATTGCGAGGCGACCGATTTGGCCGTCGACGGCCAGATCGGACTGCGAGGAGGCCGATCGGGCCGCCAGGCGATCGATTTGGCCGCCGACGGCTAGATCAGACTACGAGGTGGCCTATCAGCCGCCCGCGGCCAGATCGGACTATCAGGTGGCCGATTTGGCCGCTGGCGGCTAGATTTGACTGCGAGGCGGCCAAATCCGACTGCCCACAGCTAGATCCGATCGTCAAGCGGCCGATCCCCGCCAGGCGGAAGATCTGACTGCCAGGCGGACAATCCGGCCTCCCGCAACCGATCTGGCCACGCGGGCCGGAGAGAGAGAGAGAGGGGGGAGAGGGTCGCCGTCCGGGAAAGAGAGCATCGCCAGCGGGAGAGCGTCGTCCGGGAGGGAGGGCGTCGCCAGCAAAATAGGAGAGGGAGAGAGAGGGGAGAGAGGGGGAAAGAAATAGAGTGGATAGAGGGAGAAATAAGATATATATATATATATATATATATATATATATATATATATAGGGGGTGAAAGATGGGAAAGAGGGAAAACAAAAAAACAGCAAGAGAGTGATTTCTTAATTACCGACGACCATGACCGGTAGAAATTAAGAAAATATTAATAATATATATTATTATGATATATAAGAGAGGTCATCTTGCCCGACGGAGCGTTGACAGTGGCACCAAGATCCCCTATTGGCCCATCATGGCCTAGGTAATTATACACTTGTATGCTTGCAATGGTATTCCCTAAAATTGACGAGCTCTTTCAATCATGAATAAGATGAAAGGCTAAACATGAATGGAAGGACTTTGTCCTTATAAACATAAATAATGAATATGAATATGAATATGGAAATCAAATAAAATGAAAAGACATGAAACATGATATATTTATTGATTCTTCATTATAATTCACTATTATATTTGATATATATGCTTGCTTCATGCATTTTCTAACGGATTACCTTATGACACATATGAACTCACACTTAATTTTATGCTAACGGTTAAACTTGCTATTCTGTGTGATCCCACATGTACATGATATGGATGCGCGCTTAATTGATGTGTGTGCGATGACTACAACTCAGATGGTGCGTGCACATGATTATTATAGAGTTTTGATCGAGTCTTTTTCTTTCTATTGATCGAGATGTATTTGGGACATATGTATGCACATGTAGTGTACATGGACGTTTATATGTCACATATGATATAATCTTTATTTTATCTATTTCAGCTTCCGCATTTCTTAAATTCATCGATTGTAATATTTTATGATTAAGCCTTTCGTTTACGTGTCGCTTTTCTTGACCATCGAAAGAGTCAAAGAACAATCAAAGAAAATAACGTACGAGGAGATATTTCGTCATGTGGCGAGGTCAAATCTCGAAGCGTTACAGCCCATGGTGGTGGAAAGTTCGCATGTGCATCCTTCAGGAAAGTTAATTAAATTTATTGTTCTGGTAGACTTGCTGCATTTTTCACAAAGTAGCAGTTGTCGTAAAGTTACTTCGTGCTTGTTTAGATATAAATATATGTACTAGTTGATGCTCTTCCAAAGAGTTAGTCAATTAATTTCGGAACTTTGGCTCTTGCAACTAGTTCAATGAATTTTGGCTCTAGTTTTATAAATGAACAGCTCTTCCTAAGACTGCCTTGATTTTCTCTGGGGATTTCTATTTTGGCCGTAAAAAAAACATGCTTACTCATTATTGTTTTTAAATATCTTGTGCATCATGCCATACCATTCCTGAATCATGCAATCCTTTCTTAGCAGTTTATTTTGACTTTCTTCTTACTTCAATTTACTGAGTTTCCGTATTGGTGAGAGCTAAACTTTCTTTGCTACTCATTCATTTTCTATTGTGTAAAAAATATGTTTCTTGCCCTTAGAGTGTCTTTCTTCATTTTTGTTTATTTCAGGAACAAGAATAAGATAGATAATCAAGAGTGGTGATGTGCCCCATCTCATTGAACTACTGAAATATGAGAGAAATGGTTTAAGGGAGTTGGCGACTGCTGCAGTCTGACGCTTTCTACATCAACACCTAATAAACCAACATTGATTTCATCAGAAAAGCACGGTATCTTTTGACGATGCATGGGGATATACATATATAACAATTGTCATGCTGTGTGCGAACATCGAAATCTCACAGAAAAAACAGCATTTGCCAAGTTTCATTCTTTCTCCAGATTCTCACTTGACGAGTAGCTAGAATCCACAATGGTATATCAAAATAAACATAGGAGACTCGTTTTCTTCCTTTTACGATGCTTGACCTTTTTTTCTTCTTCTTCCTTGTTCAAATAGAGCTCGATTGCAAATCAGGAGTTTGTCATCAAGGTGGGACCGCGAGGGGATCTCACCGGCCGGAATGTAGAGTGGAACGAGTCAGGTTACGGCCGTGGGAGAACATCACAAGCGTCAGTGGGCGTTACAGTCGCAACAACAACAGAGGTGCCGTCATCATCAGATCCCTGACGTTGGCGACCAACCGGACCAGCTACGGACCATTCGGCCGAGAAGAAGGCACCCGATTCTGCTTCAACCTGCAACCGAAGCTCGAGTTCGGGGGCTTCCATGGATGCTCCAATGGGGGTTACCTCTGCGCCATTGGGCTCTACGCCAAGTGCAGCGACCTCAAGCACCACTTCGAGCCCCTCCGCCGAAACAATTCACTGCACCACCGGGATTGTGCTCCACCGCACAGGATTCACGTCATGGCTAGTACTACTACAACAACAACAACAACATCAATCTACAAAGGAAACAGAAAATAACTCAGCTCACTGATATCAACACTTTGGACTAAGCTTGCAAAGTGGCAGCCATCTTATACTACTACTACTACTTTCTATAGGCTTTCAAGGGAATAAATGATCGGTAGCTGTTCTTTAGAATTGTTCCAAGAGAAGTAAGAAACATTTATCATATTATATATATATGTGTGTGTAAAGGAACTTTATCACATGTTCTCAGCCAAAAGCCCAATCTGCAGCAAACACCAACGTAATAATCCCTGCTGCCGCTGCAGGGATCGCGCGAGCACGCAGGCCTGTGGCCCGCAGTATTTGATGCGTGCAAGAGTGAGCCAGTTGGCCCGCTGCGCAACTGATTAATGAGTTATATGATGAAAATTTATTACACGTGAAATGATTTGCATAAATTTATATGATGAAAATTTATGTAATATTGTGCATGATATTATGAGTTATTTATTTATGTACATAATTGGGACTTACGTGAAATAAATGTTGAGTTATACATGTAATAATAATCATGTGATAATGGTCGAGTATGTTTTTTGTTACAATAAGTATGTCATTATTGTTTGATAAAAAAGATAGACCGTTAAGGAAAACATATTAATGTTTAGTATGTCATGACAATGTGAAGAAGATACGATTGATGAATACATATTAGTATGAGATACTTATTAATCCATTTTTTACTGACGCATTAACATGCACAAGGCTTATTAATGTATTTTAAAATCTTCATACGATGAATGAAAATATGAAATTGTGTTATTTTTATTATGGAGGAGTTAATTAATGTTTTTTTTATAATGCATGTAGAATATGACAATCAGGTATGAAATTATCAATCACACGGATAATCGCCTCGACGCTTAGTGTATAGCGAACGGAGATGAAATGATGTAGACCCATATATATGATTTAAGATTGTCCTAACATGTTCAGGAGGATGCCATGAGTTTATATATAACTATATGTAGTATGATAAGAGAAGTCAGATGTAAGACATCATAGCGTCAATTTTTGGGCAACTAGTGGAAAAATAGTCAACATGATTAGACATCTGGACTTCAATCTGTGTAGTGTTATGAGTTTATGACATACGCTTCTTCAGTGGGAATCTCAATCGTAGTACTTGGTTACTAAAGTGGACGACCGAAAATCTTTCGAGCGTCCGAGTCAGCTCAGCTAGAGTAGAGAGACATTTATACCGGACGCCCGAAGTTCGATTCAATGACCGATATGGACCAAAATGGAAGTTTGAAACTTTTTCGAACAATCGAATTGAAAAATATCGAGATTTAAAAATGATGACGATAATAAGTCAGTTGATCAAAATTTTTTCGGACGGCCGATCTGGATTATCATGCTGGAAGAGCTTCTATAGTCGATGGAAATCCAATCGACCGAGGAAGACGAAATTATTTCCAGCGTGATCAAATAGAAGCAAGCTACTCCTGGAACATTCCTCATAGAGAATCCGTAGCCTGCTGAACCTTAAATCAAGAGAAAGCAAGCGGAGGCTCGAAAGCCTCCACATGCTAGGGAGCTTGGAGTTTTCTCGCTTGAACCCATATTGTATATTCTTGATAGGTAAGTGACCTTTTGCTCTCCAATCATAATCCATAAATCTTCATTGGATTCGCCCAGATCAGTGGACTACCGATCATGTTTCGGACGACCAAATCTTCTGATCGGAAGTCAAAAAATCTCCTCATGCCATAATGGATGACGGAACCTCTCTCGATCGACAGATTGTATATGTTCTTGGAATGGCTGACGAATGAACTCAGAACAGACGACCACACTTTTTCGGATGACCGACAAACATAGACAAAATGGTGTCTGCTCTTTTTTTGGACGACCGCCGAATAAACCTCAATTGACCAGTCGACTTTCAAACATCCGATAAGTGGACAGGAAGAATACGACTATAATATAAACCATTTGATTTGAAAAGCTTCTGTCCACCTAATTGACACCGACTGAAATGAACCTAAAAGATTATTTAGAGCACCTTGCTCCTTACAATCTTGATTGATCTAAGTGATTGAAAGAGAAGCTCATGATTAATAAAATAAAAGGAGAGTTACCGTTTGTCTATCTAGATGAAAGTTTTTCTCTACAGATGTTTTCATCTTGCTCAAGGTCATCTTGCCCGACGGAGCATTGATCGTGGCACCAAGATCCCCTATCGGCCATCATGGCCTAGGTAATTATACTCTTGTATGTTTACAATGGTATTCTTTAAAAATGGAGAGCTCTTTTAAGATTGAAAGGGTAACCATGAATGGAAGGACTTTGTCCTTATGAACATAAATAATGAACAAGAATATGAATATGGAAATGAAATAAAATGAAAAGACATGAAACATGATCTCTTTATTGATTCTTCATGATAATTCACTCTTATATTTGATTTATATGCTTGCTTCATGCATTTTCTAAAAGATTACCTTATGACTTATATAAACTCACACTTGCTATTCTGTGTGATCCCACATGTACATGATATGGATGCGCGCTTGATTGATGTGCGTGCAGCGACTACAACTCAGATGGTGCATGCACATATTATCATAGAGTTTAGATGGAGTATTTTTTTTTCTATTGATCGAGTTGTATTTGGGACATATGTATGCACATGTAGTGTGACATGGATGTTTATATGTCACATATGATATAATCTTTATTTCATCTATTTCAGCTTTCGCATTTCTTAAATTCATCTGTTGTAATATTTTATGATTAAATATTGCGTTTATGTGTTACTCTTCTTTGACCATCGAAAAAGTAAAAAACAATCAAAGAAAATAACATACGAGAGAATATTTCGTCATGTGACGGGGTCAAATCTCAAGACGTTACAGCCCACGGTGGTGAAAAGTTCACAAGTTCATCCTTTATTAAAGTTAATTAAATTTATTTTTCTAGTAGACTTGCTGCATTTTTCACAAAGTAGCAATTGTCGTAAAGTTACTTATTGCTTGTTTAGATATATGTACTTGTTGATGCTCTTCCAAAGAGTTAGTTAATTAATTGTCGAACTTTGGGTGTTAGCAACTAGATCAATGAATTTTGGCTCTAGTTTTATAAATGAACAGCTCTTCCTTTGACTGCCTTGATTTTCTCTGACGATTTCTATTTTGGTCGTGAAAAAAAAACATGTTTAATCATTATTGTTTTTAAATATCTTATGCATCATTCCATACCATTCCCGAATCATGAACTCCTTTCTTAGCAGTTTATTTTGACTTTCTTGTTTACTTCATTTACTGAGTTTCCGCACTGGTGAGAGCTAAACATTCTTTGCTACTCATTCATTTTCTATTATGTAAAAAATATGTTTGTTGCCCTTAGAGTGCCTTTCTTCATTTTTGTCTATTTCTGAAACAATAATAAGATAATCAAGAGTGGTGTTGTTCCCCGTCTCATTGAACTACTGAAATATGAGAGATGGTTTAAGTAGATTGCCTCAGCTCTGTCTCGCTTTAGTAGACCATCGAGAAGTGGAGCGCAAGCTTGGAGATGACACCCGGACAAGTTGCATGGAAACAGTGGCACAGGGGTAAAAATTACCTTTCAACTTTCGATATTCAAGACGAACCAAACGGCGAGCGAGAATAGGATACCACCTTATCGAGATGTGTGCGACGGAGTAGAAGATATTCACCGGGTTAAATGGCGCTATTCCTGAGGACATATTCTTGAACCAAACAGGCCTTAAAGGATGGCAAGCATTATTCCAAGTTTGCAGAAAAAGCGACTGGTCTTCTTGAGATACTCTCAAAACCTGAACAAGGCATGATCTCAATTTCAGAATTTGACGAAGGGATACTAACACTGGTCAAAACTGTTGAAGATGGTTCTCCGGTTAGCAAAGAACAACATTATTAAAATCGGACCGGACCGGCCAGTTCAACCGGTTCAACCACGAACCAGCCGGTGATCCGGTCCGGTTAGGCCTTCAAAACTGTTTTAGCATTGAACTAGGCAAAACCGATTGAACTGGCTGGTTGAACCGGGCTGGTTGAACCGGTTCAATGCAGATTTTGAAAAAAAATATTAAAAAAATGATAAAAATAAGAAAGTTAAATGATAAAAAAGGAAAGAAATATAAAAAAATTTAAAGAGGATGGAATATCATATGTATACATTAAATAGGAATTAAAATAAAAAAGGTCAGTATTTAAAATTGAAGAATATTAGAATAGAAACTTATTAAAGGGTATAAAATAAAAGAAATAAAAAGGAAAGTGTTAAACAAAAAAAGAAATAAGAATAATTTAAGATAAAATTTATTAATATAACATCTATCATCATTAAATTGATAATAAATTATTAATAATTTGTTTATACTATCATTATAAAACTTTTAATTAATAAAAATTATGTTATATTATTTTTTAGTATTTTTAATAAGTCATTAGTATAATATTCATATACTATATCATATAATTTATAATATATCTTTATAATTATTATAAATAATATTATTTTAATAAAATCTTGTTCAATCTGTCAAACCCGCTCCGACCGATTCAACCGCAACCCAATAATGAGTCCGGTCCGGTCGTCGGTCCGGTTCTAAAAACATTGGCAAAACATATGCTGTCGGAGTGTTGCTCTCTCTTTTTAGTAGTTGTCGTGGCAAATATAGAAATATTATCCTCGATGAAGGGCCGATAACAGTCGAAGGCATGAAGAAGGCACAAGATAAAGCTCGTAAGCTTTTGGATCTGCTGAGGGATAATTCTTGTCCAAAAAGACTTAGGGAATTCGAAACAATAATTAATGAGATTAACTTCATTTTCTTGTATCAAATCATTGTTTTTTTTCTTTTTTTGGGTTTGCGAATTGTTATTTTTGCCGTCTGAATTCTCCATGCTCATCCGCTTGATCTAAGTTCTTCTTGTAGCATATATACCTTTTATTTATTTACTTGTTCCATTATGCTTCTTCATTCATAAAAGATGAACAAATATAGATTTTGACACCAATCCCCTCAGTCCCCTCAGACCATGACAATCGGGACTAACTTAGAAGCAAAGTGTGGTATATTCTTCTCACATTGCTACTTACAAGTAAAGCACGGTATCTTTTGACGATGCATGGGGATATACATATATAACAATTGTCATGCTGTGTGCCAGAACGCAACATCGAAATCTCAGAGAAAAAATAGCATTTGCCAAGTTTCATTCTTTCTCCAGATTCTTACTTGACGAGTAGCTAGAATCCTCAATGGTATATCAAAATAAACATAGGAGATCACTCGTTTTCTTCCTTTATGATGCTTGACCTTTTTTTTCTTCTTCCTTGTTCAAATAGAGCTCGATTGCGAATCAGGAGTTTGTCTCAAGGTGGGACCGCGAGGGGATCTCACCAGCCGGAATGTGGAGTGGAACGAGTTGGGTTACGGGAGCGTCAGGCAGATCCTAATAGCCCATGGGGAGGCCATCAACTCTCTCCAAGTGCTCTATGATCTGAACGGAACTTTGGCGCTCGCACACAGGCACGGCGGGGATGGTGATCACTTCGACAGCGTCAGCTCTCTCTCTCTCTCTCTCTCTCTCTCATTTCCTAGAAGCTCACACTTCAAGCTATTTATATATATACATGTTCACAGTTTAGCTTAGAGCCGTGGGAGAACATCACATGCGTCAGTGGGCGTTACAGCCCCATCGACAACAGAGGTGCCGTCATCATCAGATCCCTCACGTTCGTGACCAACCGGACCAGCTACGGACCATTCGGCCGAGAAGAAGGCCCCCGATTCTGCTTCAACCTGCAACCGAAGCTCGAGTTCGGAGGCTTCCATGGACGCTCCAATGGGGGTTACCTCTGTGCCATTGGACTCTACGCCAAGTGCAGCGACCTCGAGCACCACCTCGAGCCCCCTCCGCCCAAACAATTCACTGCACCACCGGGATTGTGTTCCGCCGAACAGGATTAACGTCATGGCTAGTACTACTACAACAACAACATCAATCTATAAAGAAAACAGAAATAACTCGGCTCACTGATATCAACACCATCTCTCTCTGACTCACTTTGGACTAAGCTTGCAAAGTGGCAGCCAACTTATACTACTACTTTCAATAGGTTTCCACGGGAATAAATGATCGGTAGCTGTTCTTTAGAAGTAAGAAACATTTATCATATTATATATATATGATATCATGTGAAATGGGCCGATAAGCCGATAAGTCGACCTTTCGTCTTTCCATTGTCATGTGAAATGGGCCGATAAGTCGATAACCGTTTGCATGTATTCTCTTTTACTATTATTGCATGTGTGCGAGTTGCTGTAATATCTGGAATTTCTTTTACTATTATTACGATTTTTCGCCGAAGTGCCGAGGCGCGTTCTTTTCTCTCACGACGACTCGGTGCATACAAACGTAACAGTGCAAGGCTGGCAACTTGCGACAATGTTTGGACATTGTTTTATTGTTGTTTAAAGCATGTTTTTTTCCTTGTGCCACGTTATCTCAACTCAATTTCAAACGAGAGACCTTGCATGAATGGCAGCAAATTTTTTGTTTGAAGTGGAAATCTAACCTCATGTGCATGTGTTCGTAACGTAGACACCTAATAGCCATGCATAGAAAGGCCACATTTTTTAGTGACGCACCGCAATAGTCATGCACAGATACACGATCTGTTAAATAAAAAAATTTGCTACCGTGCTATACTTGCTCGCGTGGGCCAGTGGCCCGCTGCCGCTGCGGGGAATGCGCGAGCGCGCAGGCCTGTGGCCTGTGGTACTCGGCACGTGCAAGAGCGAGCGAGTGGGAGGAGAGGCATCATGAGTAGACATCTGACTTCAATGTATGCAGTGTTATGAGTTTATGACATACACTTCTTCAGTAGGAGTCTCAACTGCAGTACTTGATTATGAACCTAATATGCTAAGTCGACACTGAGACTTGATGAATACTTTATAATTTTTCATCAAAGTGTGAGTTTTTAAGGACCGAATAAGTCTGGAGATTGTCCTTACACTCTTGACTATATTTCAAGGTAATGAGTTAGTGTTACTACTTTAGTAAGACGCTCAAAGGCTAAAATTGTATCTAAAAAAATATGAGGGTGAGAGAAATATTCACGGGTGTTGCATGATATTTGTAATTCAATTGACCAAATATCTAAGCATACAAATCCGAAGAAATCAAAATCGTGCACGAGAAGACGTGTATCGTCTGGAGTATGCATGCAATATGTTTTTAAGACAAAACGAGTAGCATAAATGTTTGAGCAACTATATATTGATAAATCATAGTCTTGACTCAAATGATAGTTGGTTGCTATATATCGTTGAAAAGTTATATAGCATGAGTTTGAGCAGTTATGTGATTATAACTTTTGGCTCTCAAATTGGTCGAGCAACTATGTGTTATTAACATGTTGGATGACTATGTATTCTTAATATGTCATAGTTCTCTCTAAGTTGTGAACGTACTCGTAGGTCACACGATCCATTTACCATAACAAACATTTAATAGGAATCAAATAAGTATGGATAATGGCCCATAAAGTGCGAGTGGGAGATTGTTGAAAGTTAACGCCCTTACGGGCCAAATGGAGTTGTGCGAATTGCGTACCTACAGCTATGCGAACTGCACATGAATGTGGTTATGGAAGCCATACATGTATGCACACTATAAAAGATGAAGCCGGTGCTCTTCTTTCGAAGTGTATCCTGCCTGAGAGCCATGTGTGGTCGAAGGCACGTGAAATCCATTTGTGAGTGTTGTCCAACAATGACCGTTGCATGGCTGCCGAATTACGACGATGTTCGTGGTATATGGATTGTGAACAAGTGTTCTCTTTTCTCGCGATCGAGTTCCCGACTATGAGTTTGAAATAATGTAGAAAACTCTTCAACGATCCATTCTTTCACTGTGAGGTATTCCGAAAATATCCTCTATTTATTTGTATCAATTCCTTCACCTTTCATCTGTCAATTTGTACACAAAAAATCTATGAATACACCCAGGTGGAAAAAAATAAAATAAAAACATAATGCTAAACCAATTCAACAATCTTATCCAAAATTTAAATCGATACATTGGGACAATACATTGAATATTAGCTATACCTGAATTTCAATAATATTAGATAAGTTGCTCTATATCTTTTTCTTCCTCTTTGGGTTGTGAATGTCCGTGTTGCAAAACTTTATTGATTACCTCAACATTAGATTGACACGCTTCTGCTTATGATTATCATAAAAGGAAGATCCATAAAATCTAGGAATTTAGAACAGTAAAAAATAATAATACAGATAAGTCAATGAACTACATAACTTAATAAAAGTAGAAGAAAAAGACCAATTGGTGCATATTGATCGGACAAAAAATAGGAATTTTATGGCTACAATTGTTGTACCTTCTTCCACTGCTTTGTTAATTGCAACGCCACCGGGAATGCCATCGCCAGTCACTTTATGCAAAGCTCTAATGGCAGCATGAGTTGTAGAATCAGCAACATTTGTACCCACTAGAACAAATAAGAAGGCAACCTGAAATGAAGTACTAAGTGTATTACGACAAGAATGGAGCAAAACACTATACTGAGGAGTAAAATATATTATGATAGAAAATTCTACTATAGAAATTTCACGCATACTTTCTTGCATAAAGCCATATTATCATGAACTACATGAAAGTTGACTGTATATGGCTACCATGAAAGCAATTGATCTAAGTGGGTACATTGCACACAAACAAACTACAACAAATTAAGTTATCATAATTTCCAATGAGATCATAGTGGCACTTCTATTGGATACTCAGTTACACAACAAATAAAGTTATCATAATTTATAAATTGAACATTGTCTGCATATCATGACGGAACGAGCTTGATCTTTTGTGCACAAAATTACTGAGAACCTTGGAAAATTAAATAACATTAATTGCTTTAAAGAATTATATGGATAGCATTTATTACCCATGATTTCTTTGTCATTGTACTAATTAATACCCATGTAACACACCGAAAATCCATATAATTCAAAATTGTAAAATATTGCTGATGTCGGACTATCAGGCGATCGAACACCTATCGAATGCTCGTTATCGAGATGATGATGGCAACTCAACCAACACACTACTGAACAACCAATGAATGTCCAACCGAAAATTAGCAAAAACATTTGTGTTTTCAAGATTTGGGTAATGGGGTCATTCTAGACAAACTTTGCATTTAAGGATCATGCTTTATGAGGGTAGTATGCATGCACTAAGGTTTTATTTTGAATTTACAATCTATCATGTTTGAAAAATGGTAGTTCAGATTAGCTCTATGATTTGATTTACATGAATGATGATTGCCGTATTATAGCTCCATGCTTGAATGTTGCTTGACCGATCCAAGAGATATAAATTACCATGAAATGACTCGGATATTATGGATTTAAATCCGGATAGAAAAGGATTAGTAGAATGTTGTTGATAAAATAATGTTGTAGAGTAAGATTTATTGGATCTAAAATTCATATGATAAAATAGATTTGATCATGTGGAAATCTTTACTTATGTATCGACCATGTTAGTAGGAATAATGTATATAGTTAGATCTTCTCATTGCGTAAGAAAAGTTGATTGAAAACTTAAGGATCCGCAATGACCTACGACACTGTCGAGCTGAAGCGGACGATCGAAACTCTTTCGAGCGTCCGATTCAGCTCAGCAAGAGTAGAGAGACATCTATACCGGACTCCCGAAGTACGATCGGATGACCGATATGAACCAGAACGAAAGTTTGGAACTTTTTCGAACAATCGAACTGGAAAATATCGAGACTCGAAAATGATGACGATAATAAGTCAGTCGGTCGAAATCTTTTCGGGCGGCCAATCTGGATTATCATGGTGGAAGAGCTTCTATAGTCGATAGAAATCCAATCGACTGAGGAAGACAAAGTTGTTTACAGCGTGATCAAATAGAAGCAGGCTACTCCTGGAACACTCCTTATAGAGAATCTGTGGCCTGCTGAACCTTAAACCAAGAAAAAGCAAGCGGAGGCTCGAAAGCCTCCACGCGCTAGGGCGCTTGGAGTTTTCTCGCTTGAACCCATATTGTATATTTTGATGGATAAGAGACCTTTTGCTCTTCAATTACAATCCATAAATCTTCATTGGATTCGCCTAGATTTGTGGACTACCGATCAAGTTTCGGATGACCAAAATTTCTTATCGACCGGTTCAATATCAAATCTATACCAAAATTTCGGATGAATGGAAGGACTTTGTCCGTATGAACATAAATAATGAATAAGAATATGAATATGGAAATCAAATAAAATGAAAAGACATGAAACATGATATCTTTATTGATTCTTCATGATAATTCACTATTATATTTGATATATATGCTTGCTTCATGCATTTTCTATCGGATTACCTTATGACACATATGAACTCACACTTAATTTTATGCTAACGGTTAAACTTGCTATTCTGTGTGATCCCACATGTACATGATATGGATGCGCGCTTAATTGATGTGTGTGCGATGACTACAACTCAGATGGTGCGTGCACATGATTATTATAGAGTTTTGATCGAGTCTTTTTCTTTCTATTGATCGAGATGTATTTGGGACATATGTATGCACATGTAGTGTACATGGACGTTTATATGTCACATATGATATAATCTTTATTTTATCTATTTCAGCTTCCCCATTTCTTAAATTCATCGGTTGTAATATTTTATGATTAAGCCTTTCGTTTACGTGTCGCTCTTCTTGACCATCGAAAGAGTCAAAGAACAATCAAAGAAAATAACGTACGAGGAGATATTTCGTCATGTGGCGGGGTCAAATCTCGAAGCGTTACAGCCCATGGTGGTGGAAAGTTCGCATGTGCATCCTTCAGGAAAGTTAATTAAATTTATTGTTCTAGTAGACTTGCTGCATTTTTCACAAAGTAGCAGTTGTCGTAAAGTTACTTCTTGCTTGTTTAGATATATGTACTAGTTGATGCTCTTCCAAAGAGTTTGTCAATTAATTACCGAACTTTGGCTGTTGCAACTAGATCAATGAATTTTGGCTCTAGTTTTATAAATGAATTCGTTTGACTGCCTTGATTTTCTCTGGAGATTTCTATTTTGTCCGTGAAAAAAAAAACATGTTTACTCATTATTGTTTTTAAATATCGTGTGCATCATGCCATACCATTCCCGAATCATGCACTCCTTTCTTAGCAGTTTATTTTGACTTTCTTGTTAGTTCAATTTACTGAGTTTCCGTATTAGTGAGAGCTAAACATTCTTTGTTACTCATTCATTTTCTATTATGTAAAAAATATGTTTGTTGCCCTTAGAGTGTCTTTCTTCATTTTTATCTATTTCAGGAACAAGAATAAGATAGATAATCAAGAGTGGTGATGTGCCCCATCTCATTGAACTACTGAAATATGAGAGAAAAGATTTAAGGGAGTTGGCGACTGCAGCAGTGCTGACGCATTCTGCATCAACGCCTAATAAACCAACATTGATTTCATCAGGAGTTGTGCCTCTTCTCGTTCAGATCCTCAGTTCTGGAAATATGCAAGGAAAGGTTGATGCTGTCACAGCATTGTATAATCTTTCTTCTTGCAAGGACAGTTCTGGCTTTGAACTTCCTGCAGAAGCAGTTAAACCTCTTATATATAACTCTACGTAATATGATAAGAGAAGCCAAATGTAAGACATTGTGGCGTCAATTCTTGAATGATTAGTGGGAAAACAGTCATCATGGTTAGACATCTGGACTCCAATCTGTCTACAGAAGCAGTTAAACCTCTTCTTACACTTTTAAAGGATGGCAAGCGTTATTCCAAGTTTGCTGAAAAAGCTACTGGTCTTCTTGAGATACTCTCAAAACCTGAACAAGGCAGGACCTCAATTTCAGAATTTGATGGAAGGATGCTGACACTGGTCGAAACTGTTGAAGATGGTTCCCCTCTTCGCAAATTAAGAATATGCTGTCCGAGTGTCACCCTCTATGTGTAGTAGTTGTCGTGACAAGTATAGAAATATTATCCATGCAAATTGTTATTTTTGCCGTCTGAATTCTCCATGCTCATCCCCTTGATCTAAATTCTTCTTTTAGCATATATACCTTTTATTTATTTACTTGTTCCATTATGCTTCTTCATTCATAAAAGAGGAACAAATATAGATTTTGACACCAATCCCCTCAGTCCCCTCAGTCCATGACAATCAGGACTAACTTAGAAGCAAAGTGTGGTATATTCTTCTCACATTGCTACTTACAAGTAAAGCACGGTATCTTTTGACGATGCATGGGGATATACATATATAACAATTGCCACGCTGGGTGCCAGAATGCAACATCAATATCGAAATCTCAGAGAAAAAATAGCATTTGCCAAGTTTCATTCTTTCTCCAGATTCTCACTTGACGTGTAGCTAGAATCCTCAATGGTATATCAAAATAAACAAAGGAGACTCGTTTTCTTCCTTTACGATGCTTGACCTTTTTTTCTTCTTCTTCCTTGTTCAAATAGAGCTCGATTGCAAATCAGGAGCTTGTCATCAAGGTGGGACTGCGAGGGGATCTCACCGGCCAGAATGTAGAGTGGAACGAGTCAAGTTACGGCCGTGGGAGAACATCACAAGCGTCAGTGGGCGTTACAGTCGCAACGACAACTGAGGTGCCATCATCATCAGATCCCTCACGTTCGAAATCATATATAACAATTGTCATGCTGTGTGCCAGAACGCAACATCGAAATCTCACAGAAAAAATAGCATTTTCCAAGTTTCAATCTTTCTCCAGATTCGCACTTGACGAGTAGCTAGAATCCTCGATGGTATATCAAAATAAACATAGGAGATCACTCGTTTTCTTGCTTTACGATGCTTGACCTTTTTTTCTTCTTCTTCCTTGTTCAAATAGAGCTCGATTGCGAATCAGGAGTTTGTCGTCAAGGTGGGACCGCGAGGGGATCTCACCGGCCGGAATGTGGAGTGGAACGAGTCGGGTTACGGGAGCGTCGATCCTAATAGCCCATGGGGAGGCCATCAACTCTCTCCAAGTGCTCTACGATCTGAACGGAACTTTGGCGCTCGCACACAGGCACGGCGGGGATGATGATTACTTCGACAGCGTCAGCTCTCTCTCTCTCTCTCTCTCTCTCATTTCCTAGAAGTTCACCCTTCAAGCTATTTATATATATACATGTTCACAGTTTAGCTTAGAGCCGTGGGAGAACATCACAAGCGTCAATGGGCGTTACAGTCGCATAGACAACAGAGGTGCCATCATCATCAGATGCCTCACGTTCGCGACCAACCGGACCAGCTACGGACCATTCGGCCGAGAAGAAGGCACCCGATTCTGCTTCAACCTGCAACCGAAGCTGGAGTTCGGGGGCTTCCATGGACGCTCAAATGGGGGTTACCTCTGCGCCATTGGACTCTACGCCAAGTGCAGCGACCTCAAGCACCACTTCGAGCCCCCTCCGCCCAAACAATTCACTGCACCACCGGGATTGTGTTCCGCCGCACAGGATTCACCACCAAACAATGGCTGCATGAGCTGTAGCATCAGCAACATTTGTACCCACTAGAGCAGATAAGAAGGCAACAATGGCACAGGATTCACGTCATGGCTAGTACTACTAAAACAACAACCACATCAATCTAGAAAGAAAACAGAAAATAACTCGGCTCACTGATATCAGCACCATCTCTCTCTGACTCACTTTGGGACTAAGCTTGCAAAGTGGCAGCCATCTTATACTACTACTACTACTTTCTATAGGCTTTCAATGGAATAAATGATCGGTAGCTGTTCTTTAGAATTGTTCCAAGAGAAGTAAGAAACATTTATCATATTATATATATATATAAAGGAACTTTATCACATGTTCTCAGCCAAAAGCCGAATCTGCAGCAAACACCAACATAATAATCCCTTATTAGACGACCAACATAGTGGCAATGATATGATAAGGGGGAGACTCTCATTTCAACTTCCACTCTTCACACTGCTACATAACTTCATAAATCAAACACTGCTATAATTTCTTAAACCATGCAATTATTAAGCGTTCTTTTCTCTCACGACGACTCGGTGCATACAAACGTAACAGTGCATGGCTGGCCACTTGCGACAATGTGTTGGACGTTGTTTTATTTGTTGTTTATAGCAAATTCTTTTTTGTGCCATGTTATCTCAACTCAATTTCAAACGAGAGACCTTGCATGAATGGCAGCAAATTTTTTGTTTGAAGTGGAAATCTAACCTCATGTGCATGTATTGGTTAAGTACAACAATATTGCGATGGATTGATTCGTCGCAAAACCTTCAAAATCCATCACAAATATGTGTTTGCGACGGATTTTTATTTTTCGACGGATAAGGGTTAGTTGGAAATTTTGTCGTTGCAAATTATTTTCGACGGTCCTCAAATATCCCTTCGAACATTTTGACGGACGTTTGCGACCAAAAAATCGCTTTCAAAATTTTTAGAGGCTAAATTCGGTTGAAAGTTCCAAAGGAACGGTCATCCTTCATAACTTCCTTCGGATTTTGCTGTTGAAAGGTCCTAATCCGACTGCCGGTGCCAGCCGAGGCCAGAGGAAGAATTGGTAGCCCCTTCGCAAGTTTCCACGGTTTTCGACAGGAGAACCTGTGGATAATTCCGACGGACCAATACTCGTCGAAACCTTCGACGGGTAAAAGCCGTCGGAGGCTTCGGCGGGTGCAACCCGTCGAAGGCTTCGGCAGCGTTCTCCTATCGAAGGGCAACATGGACGGATACGTCCGTCGAAAAGTTAAAAAAAATTTAAAAAATAGGCTGCCAGCTACCGGATCGACTGTGCAGCCGATCCGGCGCAGGCGGCCGGAATCGAGATACAGAGAGCCAGCACCGGATCCGGCCCCCCGAGCATCGGATCCGCGCCCGAGGGTCGGATCCGGCCGCCCAGGCGCCGAATCCGGCTGCCCGAGCACCAGATCCGGCCGCCCGAGGGCCGGATCCGGCCTCCTGAGCGCAGGATCCGTGCCCGAGGGTGATCCGCGCCAAAGAGCCAGATCCGGCCGCCCAATCGCCAGATCCGACGACCAGAGTGGAGGAGAGCAGTCGAAATCATCGCGGGAGTCGCTGCTGTCGTCGCATGTCGCCGCCTGTCGCCGCCTTGGGAGAGAGAGAGGAGGAGAGAAAGAGAGGGAGGAGAAGGAGAGAGGGGACGGCGAAGGAGAAGGAGAGAGGAGGAGAAGGATTAGAAGGAGAGAGGAGGGTGAGAAATAATAAATATAGAGAGGGGACACGGGAAGGAGAAGGTGGGGGGAGGGGGGAGGGAAAGTAGGCGGGAAAATATTTGAGTTAGCGACGGATATATCTGAAGGTAGTATCCATCGGTAATAATATATCATTATTTATATAAGAAATTTTTTTATTAAACATTATAGTAATATATATATATATATTGATAATTAATATATCTAATTAGACATTAATATATCTAATTAATATATATTAAACATTAATATGTCTAATTAGAAACATTAATAATATCATATTATATTGATAATAAATTATACTAATTATATATATAGATATATTGATAATAAATGATACTATTTTAATTACCGACGGGTATTTTCATCGGTAATTTCGAAGACATTATCCTTCGGTAATTACCGACGAGAAATGTCCTTCAAAATTATCAACGAATTAAAATAATATTATTCATTATCACTTTTTTATAATTCATGTCTATCTTTTTATATACTCTTTTCTTAATGCATTAATAAATATTATGACTGTAATTATGTAGAAGGATATATATAATTAATATCAATACATATACTATTATTAAAGTTTAATAATATTATTATTATATATATTACCAAAGGATATTGCCTTTGAAATTATCGATAGATGCAAATCCTTCAATAATTACCGACGGGTAACGTCATTCGAAATTACCGACGGATGCTAAATCCTTCGGTAACTACGAAGACACCATCCTTCGGTAAATAAAATAGTATATTATTAATGTAATTATAATATTTATAATATAAATATTATAATATAACACATCTCTTTATTCCAATTTCATAAAATATTTATAATATAACATAATATTACTAATGATGTAATTATATAGAAGAATATATATAATTAATATCAATACATATACTATTATTAATGTTTAATAATATTATTATTATATATATTACCGAAGGATAATGCCTTCGAAATTACATATGGATGCAAATTCTTCGGCAATTTCGAAGGCATTTTCCTTCGGTAATTACCGATGGGTGAAGTCCTTCGAAATTACCGACGGATCTCGAATCTTTTAGTAATTGTGAAGGCACTATCCTTCGGTAAATAAAATAATAATTTTATAATAAAATACTGAATATATATTTATATTATATTACATATATATTGTTATAAATACAATTACCGGCGGGTATTTCCTTCGAAATTACCGACGGATGTAAATCCTTTGGTAATTCCGAAGGCTATACCCGTCGGTAATTTATCGACGGGGGTTTTTCGTCCGTAATAACAAAGGCCGTCTTGGCCTTCAATAATTCGGAAGGAGTTTCATATCCGTCGTAACTGTCGTCAATAAATGAGAAGGATTCATTTCCTTCGAAAAATGTCCATTGCAAATTCGTCCTTTTCTTGTAGTGGTAACGTAGACACCTCATAGCCATGCATAGAAAGGCCACGTTTTTTAGTGACGCACCACAATAGTCATGCACAGATACATGAAACGATCTGTTAAAAAAAAAGTTGCATATATAAAATTATGTTACATATTTGTTATGTGAATTTGTGAGTAATTAATTCACATAGTTATATTCAGTTATGCACAAAATATTTATGTCACATTTATTTAAAGTTTCATGTGAAATATGCACACCAATTCACTACAAGAAAAATGCATATTATGTAATTTGCCGAAAACCGTCGGAACCGATTTGGTGAAAAAATGGTCGTCGCAAATCATTTTACGACAGTCGAAAAAACTTGTCGATAGTTTTGACGGTTGTGACCATCGCAAATGTTCGGCGGTCGCAACCATCGAAATTTCGGCGGTCGCAACCGTCGCAAAGAAAGTTTATAATATAAAAAACATTAGCCCGCCACCAGCGACCGAATCCGGCAGCTAGGGCCGGATCCGGCCGCTAGCGGCAGGATTCGCCCCCCCCCCCCCCCCTGCCGCCGGTCACATCAGGCCGCTAGCGGCAAGATCGGATTGTGAGGCGGCCGATCCGGCCACCAGGAGGCAAGATCAAATTGCGAGGCGACCGATTTGGCCGTCGACGGCCAGATCGGACTGCGAGGAGGCCGATCGGGCCGCCAGGCGATCGATTTGGCCGCCGACGGCTAAATCAGACTACGAGGTGGCCTATCAGCCGCCCGCGGCCAGATCGGACTGTCAGGTGGCCGATTTGGCCGCTGGCGGCTAGATTTGACTGCGAGGCGGCCAAATCCGACTGCCCACAGCTAGATCCGATCGTCAAGCGGCCGATCCCCGCCAGGCGGAAGATCTGACTGCCAGGCGGACAATCCGGCCTCCCGCAACCGATCTGGCCACGCGGGCCGGAGAGAGAGAGAGAGGGGGGAGAGGGTCGCCGTCCGGGAAAGAGAGCATCGCCAGCGGGAGAGCGTCGTCCGGGAGGGAGGGCGTCGCCAGCAAAATAGGAGAGGGAGAGAGAGGGGAGAGAGGGGGAAAGAAATAGAGTGGATAGAGGGAGAAATAAGATATATATATATATATATATATATATATATATATATATAGGGGGTGAAAGATGGGAAAGAGGGAAAACAAAAAAACAGCAAGAGAGTGATTTCTTAATTACCGACGACCATGACCGGTAGAAATTAAGAAAATATTAATAATATATATTATTATGATATATAAGAGAGGTCATCTTGCCCGACGGAGCGTTGACAGTGGCACCAAGATCCCCTATTGGCCCATCATGGCCTAGGTAATTATACACTTGTATGCTTGCAATGGTATTCCCTAAAATTGACGAGCTCTTTCAATCATGAATAAGATGAAAGGCTAAACATGAATGGAAGGACTTTGTCCTTATAAACATAAATAATGAATATGAATATGAATATGGAAATCAAATAAAATGAAAAGACATGAAACATGATATATTTATTGATTCTTCATTATAATTCACTATTATATTTGATATATATGCTTGCTTCATGCATTTTCTAACGGATTACCTTATGACACATATGAACTCACACTTAATTTTATGCTAACGGTTAAACTTGCTATTCTGTGTGATCCCACATGTACATGATATGGATGCGCGCTTAATTGATGTGTGTGCGATGACTACAACTCAGATGGTGCGTGCACATGATTATTATAGAGTTTTGATCGAGTCTTTTTCTTTCTATTGATCGAGATGTATTTGGGACATATGTATGCACATGTAGTGTACATGGACGTTTATATGTCACATATGATATAATCTTTATTTTATCTATTTCAGCTTCCGCATTTCTTAAATTCATCGATTGTAATATTTTATGATTAAGCCTTTCGTTTACGTGTCGCTCTTCTTGACCATCGAAAGAGTCAAAGAACAATCAAAGAAAATAACGTACGAGGAGATATTTCGTCATGTGGCGAGGTCAAATCTCGAAGCGTTACAGCCCATGGTGGTGGAAAGTTCGCATGTGCATCCTTCAGGAAAGTTAATTAAATTTATTGTTCTGGTAGACTTGCTGCATTTTTCACAAAGTAGCAGTTGTCGTAAAGTTACTTCGTGCTTGTTTAGATATAAATATATGTACTAGTTGATGCTCTTCCAAAGAGTTAGTCAATTAATTTCGGAACTTTGGCTCTTGCAACTAGTTCAATGAATTTTGGCTCTAGTTTTATAAATGAACAGCTCTTCCTAAGACTGCCTTGATTTTCTCTGGGGATTTCTATTTTGGCCGTAAAAAAAACATGCTTACTCATTATTGTTTTTAAATATCTTGTGCATCATGCCATACCATTCCTGAATCATGCAATCCTTTCTTAGCAGTTTATTTTGACTTTCTTCTTACTTCAATTTACTGAGTTTCCGTATTGGTGAGAGCTAAACTTTCTTTGCTACTCATTCATTTTCTATTGTGTAAAAAATATGTTTCTTGCCCTTAGAGTGTCTTTCTTCATTTTTGTTTATTTCAGGAACAAGAATAAGATAGATAATCAAGAGTGGTGATGTGCCCCATCTCATTGAACTACTGAAATATGAGAGAAATGGTTTAAGGGAGTTGGCGACTGCTGCAGTCTGACGCTTTCTACATCAACACCTAATAAACCAACATTGATTTCATCAGAAAAGCACGGTATCTTTTGACGATGCATGGGGATATACATATATAACAATTGTCATGCTGTGTGCGAACATCGAAATCTCACAGAAAAAATAGCATTTGCCAAGTTTCATTCTTTCTCCAGATTCTCACTTGACGAGTAGCTAGAATCCACAATGGTATATCAAAATAAACATAGGAGACTCGTTTTCTTCCTTTTACGATGCTTGACCTTTTTTTCTTCTTCTTCCTTGTTCAAATAGAGCTCGATTGCAAATCAGGAGTTTGTCATCAAGGTGGGACCGCGAGGGGATCTCACCGGCCGGAATGTAGAGTGGAACGAGTCAGGTTACGGCCGTGGGAGAACATCACAAGCGTCAGTGGGCGTTACAGTCGCAACAACAACAGAGGTGCCGTCATCATCAGATCCCTGACGTTGGCGACCAACCGGACCAGCTACGGACCATTCGGCCGAGAAGAAGGCACCCGATTCTGCTTCAACCTGCAACCGAAGCTCGAGTTCGGGGGCTTCCATGGATGCTCCAATGGGGGTTACCTCTGCGCCATTGGGCTCTACGCCAAGTGCAGCGACCTCAAGCACCACTTCGAGCCCCTCCGCCGAAACAATTCACTGCACCACCGGGATTGTGCTCCACCGCACAGGATTCACGTCATGGCTAGTACTACTACAACAACAACAACAACATCAATCTACAAAGGAAACAGAAAATAACTCAGCTCACTGATATCAACACTTTGGACTAAGCTTGCAAAGTGGCAGCCATCTTATACTACTACTACTACTTTCTATAGGCTTTCAAGGGAATAAATGATCGGTAGCTGTTCTTTAGAATTGTTCCAAGAGAAGTAAGAAACATTTATCATATTATATATATATGTGTGTGTAAAGGAACTTTATCACATGTTCTCAGCCAAAAGCCCAATCTGCAGCAAACACCAACGTAATAATCCCTGCTGCCGCTGCAGGGATCGCGCGAGCACGCAGGCCTGTGGCCCGCAGTATTTGATGCGTGCAAGAGTGAGCCAGTTGGCCCGCTGCGCAACTGATTAATGAGTTATATGATGAAAATTTATTACACGTGAAATGATTTGCATAAATTTATATGATGAAAATTTATGTAATATTGTGCATGATATTATGAGTTATTTATTTATGTACATAATTGGGACTTACGTGAAATAAATGTTGAGTTATACATGTAATAATAATCATGTGATAATGGTCGAGTATGTTTTTTGTTACAATAAGTATGTCATTATTGTTTGATAAAAAAGATAGACCGTTAAGGAAAACATATTAATGTTTAGTATGTCATGACAATGTGAAGAAGATACGATTGATGAATACATATTAGTATGAGATACTTATTAATCCATTTTTTACTGACGCATTAACATGCACAAGGCTTATTAATGTATTTTAAAATCTTCATACGATGAATGAAAATATGAAATTGTGTTATTTTTATTATGGAGGAGTTAATTAATGTTTTTTTTATAATGCATGTAGAATATGACAATCAGGTATGAAATTATCAATCACACGGATAATCGCCTCGACGCTTAGTGTATAGCGAACGGAGATGAAATGATGTAGACCCATATATATGATTTAAGATTGTCCTAACATGTTCAGGAGGATGCCATGAGTTTATATATAACTATATGTAGTATGATAAGAGAAGTCAGATGTAAGACATCATAGCGTCAATTTTTGGGCAACTAGTGGAAAAATAGTCAACATGATTAGACATCTGGACTTCAATCTGTGTAGTGTTATGAGTTTATGACATACGCTTCTTCAGTGGGAATCTCAATCGTAGTACTTGGTTACTAAAGTGGACGACCGAAAATCTTTCGAGCGTCCGAGTCAGCTCAGCTAGAGTAGAGAGACATTTATACCGGACGCCCGAAGTTCGATTCAATGACCGATATGGACCAAAATGGAAGTTTGAAACTTTTTCGAACAATCGAATTGAAAAATATCGAGATTTAAAAATGATGACGATAATAAGTCAGTTGATCAAAATTTTTTCGGACGGCCGATCTGGATTATCATGCTGGAAGAGCTTCTATAGTCGATGGAAATCCAATCGACCGAGGAAGACGAAATTATTTCCAGCGTGATCAAATAGAAGCAAGCTACTCCTGGAACATTCCTCATAGAGAATCCGTAGCCTGCTGAACCTTAAATCAAGAGAAAGCAAGCGGAGGCTCGAAAGCCTCCACATGCTAGGGAGCTTGGAGTTTTCTCGCTTGAACCCATATTGTATATTCTTGATAGGTAAGAGACCTTTTGCTCTCCAATCATAATCCATAAATCTTCATTGGATTCGCCCAGATCAGTGGACTACCGATCATGTTTCGGACGACCAAATCTTCTGATCGGAAGTCAAAAAATCTCCTCATGCCATAATGGATGACGGAACCTCTCTCGATCGACAGATTGTATATGTTCTTGGAATGGCTGACGAATGAACTCAGAACAGACGACCACACTTTTTCGGATGACCGACAAACATAGACAAAATGGTGTCTGCTCTTTTTTTGGACGACCGCCGAATAAACCTCAATTGACCAGTCGACTTTCAAACATCCGATAAGTGGACAGGAAGAATACGACTATAATATAAACCATTTGATTTGAAAAGCTTCTGTCCACCTAATTGACACCGACTGAAATGAACCTAAAAGATTATTTAGAGCACCTTGCTCCTTACAATCTTGATTGATCTAAGTGATTGAAAGAGAAGCTCATGATTAATAAAATAAAAGGAGAGTTACCGTTTGTCTATCTAGATGAAAGTTTTTCTCTACAGATGTTTTCATCTTGCTCAAGGTCATCTTGCCCGACGGAGCATTGATCGTGGCACCAAGATCCCCTATCGGCCATCATGGCCTAGGTAATTATACTCTTGTATGTTTACAATGGTATTCTTTAAAAATGGAGAGCTCTTTTAAGATTGAAAGGGTAACCATGAATGGAAGGACTTTGTCCTTATGAACATAAATAATGAACAAGAATATGAATATGGAAATGAAATAAAATGAAAAGACATGAAACATGATCTCTTTATTGATTCTTCATGATAATTCACTCTTATATTTGATTTATATGCTTGCTTCATGCATTTTCTAAAAGATTACCTTATGACTTATATAAACTCACACTTGCTATTCTGTGTGATCCTACATGTACATGATATGGATGCGCGCTTGATTGATGTGCGTGCAGCGACTACAACTCAGATGGTGCATGCACATATTATCATAGAGTTTAGATGGAGTATTTTTTTTCTATTGATCGAGTTGTATTTGGGACATATGTATGCACATGTAGTGTGACATGGATGTTTATATGTCACATATGATATAATCTTTATTTCATCTATTTCAGCTTTCGCATTTCTTAAATTCATCTGTTGTAATATTTTATGATTAAATATTGCGTTTATGTGTTACTCTTCTTTGACCATCGAAAAAGTAAAAAACAATCAAAGAAAATAACATACGAGAGAATATTTCGTCATGTGACGGGGTCAAATCTCAAGACGTTACAGCCCACGGTGGTGAAAAGTTCACAAGTTCATCCTTTATTAAAGTTAATTAACTTTATTTTTCTAGTAGACTTGCTGCATTTTTCACAAAGTAGCAATTGTCGTAAAGTTACTTATTGCTTGTTTAGATATATGTACTTGTTGATGCTCTTCCAAAGAGTTAGTTAATTAATTGTCGAACTTTGGGTGTTAGCAACTAGATCAATGAATTTTGGCTCTAGTTTTATAAATGAACAGCTCTTCCTTTGACTGCCTTGATTTTCTCTGACGATTTCTATTTTGGTCGTGAAAAAAAAACATGTTTAATCATTATTGTTTTTAAATATCTTATGCATCATTCCATACCATTCCCGAATCATGAACTCCTTTCTTAGCAGTTTATTTTGACTTTCTTGTTTACTTCATTTACTGAGTTTCCGCACTGGTGAGAGCTAAACATTCTTTGCTACTCATTCATTTTCTATTATGTAAAAAATATGTTTGTTGCCCTTAGAGTGCCTTTCTTCATTTTTGTCTATTTCTGAAACAATAATAAGATAATCAAGAGTGGTGTTGTTCCCCGTCTCATTGAACTACTGAAATATGAGAGAAATGGTTTAAGTAGATTGCCTCTGCTCTGTCTCGCTTTAGTAGACCATCGAGAAGTGGAGCGCAAGCTTGGAGATGACACCCGGACAAGTTGCATGGAAACAGTGGCACAGGGGTAAAAATTACCTTTCAACTTTCGATATTCAAGACGAACCAAACGGCGAGCGAGAATAGGATACCACCTTATCGAGATGTGTGCGACGGAGTAGAAGATATTCACCGGGTTAAATGGCGCTATTCCTGAGGACATATTCTTGAACCAAACAGGCCTTAAAGGATGGCAAGCATTATTCCAAGTTTGCAGAAAAAGCGACTGGTCTTCTTGAGATACTCTCAAAACCTGAACAAGGCATGATCTCAATTTCAGAATTTGACGAAGGGATACTGACACTGGTCAAAACTGTTGAAGATGGTTCTCCGGTTAGCAAAGAACAACGTTATTAAAATCGGACCGGACCGGCCAGTTCAACCACGAACCAGCCGGTGATCCGGTCCGGTTAGGCCTTCAAAACTGTTTTAGCATTGAACTAGGCAAAACCGATTGAACTGGCTGGTTGAACCGGGCTGGTTGAACCGGTTCAATGCAGATTTTGAAAAAAAATATTAAAAAATGATAAAAATAAGAAAGTTAAATGATAAAAAAGGAAAGAAATATAAAAAAATTTAAAGAGGATGGAATATCATATGTATACATTAAATAGGAATTAAAATAAAAAAGGTCAGTATTTAAAATTGAAGAATATTAGAATAGAAACTTATTAAAGGGTATAAAATAAAAGAAATAAAAAGGAAAGTGTTAAACAAAAAAAGAAATAAGAATAATTTAAGATAAAATTTATTAATATAACATCTATCATCATTAAATTGATAATAAATTATTAATAATTTGTTTATACTATCATTATAAAACTTTTAATTAATAAAAATTATGTTATATTATTTTTTAGTATTTTTAATAAGTCATTAGTATAATATTCATATACTATATCATATAATTTATAATATATCTTTATAATTATTATAAATAATATTATTTTAATAAAATCTTGTTCAATCTGTCAAACCCGCTCCGACCGATTCAACCGCAACCCAATAATGAGTCCGGTCCGGTCGTCGGTCCGGTTCTAAAAACATTGGCAAAACATATGCTGTCGGAGTGTTGCTCTCTCTTTTTAGTAGTTGTCGTGGCAAATATAGAAATATTATCCTCGATGAAGGGCCGATAACAGTCGAAGGCATGAAGAAGGCACAAGATAAAGCTCGTAAGCTTTTGGATCTGCTGAGGGATAATTCTTGTCCAAAAAGACTTAGGGAATTCGAAACAATAATTAATGAGATTAACTTCATTTTCTTGTATCAAATCATTGTTTTTTTTCTTTTTTTGGGTTTGCGAATTGTTATTTTTGCCGTCTGAATTCTCCATGCTCATCCGCTTGATCTAAGTTCTTCTTGTAGCATATATACCTTTTATTTATTTACTTGTTCCATTATGCTTCTTCATTTATAAAAGATGAACAAATATAGATTTTGACACCAATCCCCTAATCCCCTCAGACCATGACAATCGGGACTAACTTAGAAGCAAAGTGTGGTATATTCTTCTCACATTGCTACTTACAAGTAAAGCACGGTATCTTTTGACGATGCATGGGGATATACATATATAACAATTGTCATGCTGTGTGCCAGAACGCAACATCGAAATCTCAGAGAAAAAATAGCATTTGCCAAGTTTCATTCTTACTTGACGAGTAGTTAGAATCCTCAATGGTATATCAAAATAAACATAGGAGATCACTCGTTTTCTTCCTTTACGATGCTTGACCTTTTTTTCTTATTCTTCCTTGTTCAAATAGAGCTCGATTGCGAATCAGGAGTTTGTCGTCAAGGTGGGACCGCGAGGGGATCTCACCGGCCGGAATGTGGAGTGGAACGAGTCGGGTTACGGGAGCGTCAGGCAGATCCTAATAGCCCATGGGGAGGCCATCAACTCTCTCCAAGTGCTCTACGATCTGAACGGAACTTTGGCGCTCGCACACAGGCACGGCGGGGATGGTGATCACTTCGACAGCGTCAGCTCTCTCTCTCTCTCTCTCTCTCTCTCTCTCTCTCTCTCTCTCTCTCTCATTTCCTAGAAGCTCACACTTCAAGCTATTTATATATATACATGTTCACAGTTTAGCTTAGAGCCGTGGGAGAACATCACATGCGTCAGTGGGCGTTACAGCCCCATCGACAACAGAGGTGCCATCATCATCAGATCCCTCACGTTCGTGACCAACCGGACCAGCTACGGACCATTCGGCCGAGAAGAAGGCACCGATTCTGCTTCAACCTGCAACCGAAGCTCGAGTTCGGAGGCTTCCATGGACGCTCCAATGGGGGTTACCTCTGTGCCATTGGACTCTATGCCAAGTGCAGCGACCTCGAGCACCACTTCGAGCCCCCTCCGCCCAAACAATTCACTGCACCACCGGGATTGTGTTCCGCCGAACAGGATTAACGTCATGGCTAGTACTACTACAACAACAACAAAAACATCAATCTATAAAGAAAACAGAAAATAACTCGGCTCACTGATATCAACACCATCTCTCTCTGACTCACTTTGGACTAAGCTTGCAAAGTGGCAGCCAACTTATACTACTACTTTAAATAGGTTTCCACGGGAATAAATAATGGGTAGCTGTTCTTTAGAAGTAAGAAACATTTATCATATTATATATATATATATATATATATATATATATATATATATATATAAAGGAACTTTATCACATGTTCTCAGCCAAATGCCGAATGTGCAAACTGCGTACCTGCAGTTATGCCAACTTCACGTGAATGTGGTTATGGAAACACACACGTATGCACATTATAAAAGATCAAACCGGTGCTCGTCTTTAGGATTAAATCCTTCCTGAAATCCATTTGCGAGTGCTGTCCGACAATGACCGCCGCGTGGTTGTCAGATTCCGATGAGGCATATGAATCATGAACAAGTGTTATTCTTTCTCATAATCGAGTTTCCGATAATGAAACTGAAATAATATAAAAAAATCTTCGACGATTCATTCTTCCGTTCAGACGTACCGATAATACCTCTATTTCTTTATACCAATTTCTTAAAGTCCAAGCTTTTCTCGTTAAAGATGTTTGGAATAAAAAGAAAATTGTTTTTGTGTCGACCTTTCGTCTTTCAGTTGTCATGTGAAATGGGTCGATAAGTCGATAACCGTTTGCATGTATTCTCTTTTACTATTATTGCATGTGTAAGAGTTGTCGTAATATCTGGAATTTCTTTTACTATTATTACGATTGTTCGCCGAAGTGCCGAGGCACGTTCTTTTCTCTCACCACGACTCGGTGCATACAAACGTAACAGTGCATGGCTGGCCACTTGCGACAATGTTTGGACGTTGTTTTATTGTTGTTTAAAGCATGTTTTTTTCTTTGTGCCATGTTATCTCAACTCAATTTCAAACGAGAGACCTTGCATGAATGGCAGCAAATTTTTTGTTTGAAGTGGAAATCTAACCTCATGTGCATGTGTTTGTAACGTAGACACCTAATAGCCATGCATAGAAAGGCCACATTTTTTAGTGACGCACCGCAATAGTCATGCACAGATACACGATCTGTTAAATAAAAAAAAATTGCTACCGTGCTATACTTGCTCGCGTGGGCCAGTGGCCCGCTGCCGCTGCGGGGAACGCGCGAGCGCGCAGGCCTGTTGCCCGTGGTACTCGGCACGTGCAAGAGCGAGCGAGTGGGAGGAGAGGCATCATGAGTAGACATCTGACTTCAATGTATGCAGTGTTATGAGTTTATGACATACACTTCTTCAGTAAGAGTCTCAACTGCAGTACTTGATTATGAACCTAATATGCTAAGTCGACACTGAGAGTAGGAGTTTTTAAGGACCGAATAAGTCTGGAAATTATCCTTACACTCTTGACTATATTTCAAGGTAATGAGTTAGTGTTACTACTTTAGTAAGACGCTCAAAGGCTAAAATTGTATCTAAAAAAATATGAGGGTGAGAGAAATATTCACGGGTGCTGCATGATATTTGTAATTCAATTGACCAAATATCTAAGCATACAAATATGAAGAAATCAAAATCGTGCACGAGAAGACGTGTATCGTCTGGAGTATGCATGCAATATGTTTTTAAGACAAAATGAGTAGCATAAATGTTTGAGCAACTATATATTGATAAATCATAGTCTTGACTCAAATGATAGTTGGTTGCTATATATCGTTGAAAAGATATATAGCATGAGTTTGAGCAGTTATGTGATTATAACTTTTGGCTCTCAAATTGGTCGAGCAACTATGTGTTATTAACATGTTGGATGACTATGCATTCTTAATATGTCATAGTTCTCTCTAAGTTGTGAACGTACTCGTAGGTCACACGATCCATTTACCATAACAAACATTTAATAAGAATCAAATAAGTATGGATAATGGCCCATAAAGTGCGAGTGGGAGATTGTTGAAAGTTAACGCCCTTACGGGCCAAATGGAGTTGTGCGAATTGCGTACCTACAGCTATGCTAACTGCAAATGAATGTGGTTATGGAAGCCATACATGTATGCACACTATAAAAGATGAAGCCGGTGCTCTTCTTTCGAAGTGTATCCTGCCTGAGAGCCATGTGTGGTCGAAGGCACGTGAAATCCATTTGTGAGTGTTGTCCAACAATGACCGTTGCATGGCTGCCGAATTACGACGATGTTCGTGGTATATGGATTGTGAACAAGTGTTCTCTTTTCTCGCGATCGAGTTCCCGACTATGAGTTTGAAATAATGTAGAAAACTCTTCAACGATCCATTCTTTCGCTGTGAGGTATTCCGAAAATATCCTCTATTTATTTATATCAATTCCTTCACCTTTCATCTGTCAATTTGTACACAAAAAATCTATGAATACACCCAGGTGGAAAAAAATAAAATAAAAACATAATGCTAAACCAATTCAACAATCTTATCCAAAATTTAAATCGATACATTGGGATAATACATTGAATATTAGCTATACCTGAATTTCAATAATATTAGATAAGTTGCTCTATATCTTTTTCTTCCTCTTTGGGTTGTGAATGTCCGTGTTGGAAAACTTCATTGATTACCTCAACATTAGATTGACACGCTTCTGCTTATGATTATCATAAAAGGAAGATCCATAAAATCTAGGAATTTAGAACAGTAAAAAATAATAATACAGATAAGTCAATGAACTACATAACTTAATAAAAGTAGAAGAAAAAGACCAATTGGTGCATATTGATCGGACAAAAAATAGGACTTTTATGGCTACAATTGTTGTACCTTCATCCACTGCTTTGTTAATTGCAACGCCACCGGGAATGCCATCGCCAGTCACTTTATGCAAAGCTCTAATGGCAGCATGAGTTGTAGAATCAGCAACATTTGTACCCACTAGAACAAATAAGAAGGCAACCTGAAATGAAGTACCAAGTGTATTACGACAAGAATGGAGCAAAACACTATACTGAGGAGTAAAATATATTATGATAGAAAATTCTACTATAGAAATTTCACGCATACTTTCTTGCATAAAGCCATATTATCATGAACTACATGAAAGTTGACTGTATATGGCTACCATGAAAGCAATTGATCTAAGTGGGTACATTGCACACAAACAAACTACAACAAATTAAGTTATCATAATTTCCAATGAGATCATAGTGGCACTTCTATTGGATACTCAGTTACACAACAAATAAAGTTATCATAATTTATAAATTGAACATTGTCTGCATATCATGACGGAACGAGCTTGATCTTTTGTGCACAAAATTACTGAGAACCTAGGAAAATTAAATAACATTAATTGCTTTAAAGAATTATATGGATAGCATTTATTACCCATGATTTCTTTGTCATTGTACTAATTAATACCCATGTAACACACCAAAAATCCATATAATTCAAAATTGTAAAATATTGTTGATGTCGGACTATCAGGCGATCGAACACCTATCGAATGCTCGTTATCGAGATGATGATGGCAACTCAACCAACACATTACTGAACAACCAAAACACTTTCAGACGTCCAGAAGTGCAACAAGTGAGAGGACCTCAGTTTTGATCTTCCTCTCTCCTCATTACACCACCATTACACCCCCAAGATTTGTAACCTCCCCACTCACAATCTCAAGAAGTAAATGGCCAAATAACTTCACCCATTCTAAAACTTTCGGCCCATCCATTATTCTCCTATCACTCTTCCATCTCATTTTCATTCTCCTCATTCTGTGTTCTTCTTCCTTTTGATTGCTGCCAGAAGGTTTTGAAGGAACATCTACATATGAGAATTGAGAGGAGGACGTAGGAGGAAGAGGAGGATGCGGCCACAACATAAACCAATGAAGGTCCAATCGAAAATTAGCAAAAACATGTGTGTTTTCAAGATTTGGGTCATGGGGTCATTCTAGACAAACTTTGCATTTAAGGATCATGCTTTATGAGGGTAGTATGCATGCCCTAAGGTTTTATTTTGAATTTACAATCTATCATGTTTGAAAAATGGCAGTTCAGATTAGCTCTATGATTTGATTTACATGAATGATGATTACCGTATTATAGCTCCGTGCTTGAATGTTGCTTGACCGATCCAAGAGATATAAATTACCATGAAATGACTCGGATATTATGGATTTAAATCTGGATAGAAAAGGATTAGTAGAATGTTGTTGATAAAATAATGTTGTAGAGTAAGATTTATTGGATCTAAAATTCATATGATAAAATAGATTTGATCATGTGGAAATCTTTACTTATATATCGACCATGTTAGTAGGAATAATGTAGTATATAGTTAGATCTTCTCATTGCGTAAGAAAAGTTTATTGAAAACTTAAGGATCCGCAATGACCTACGACACTGTCGAGCTGAAGCCAACGATCGAAAATCTTTCGAGCGTCCGATTCAGCTCAGCAAGAGTAGAGAGACATCTATACCGGACACCCGAAGTACGATCGGATGACTGATATGAACCAGAACGAAAGTTCGGAACTTTTTCGAACAATCGAACTGGAAAATATCGAGACTCGAAAATGATGACAATAATAAGTCAGTCGGTCGAAATCTTTTCGGACGGCCAATCTGGATTATCATGGTGGAAGAGCTTCTATAGTCGATAGAAATCCAATCGACTGAGGAAGACAAAGTTGTTTACAGCGTGATCAAATAGAAGCAGGCTACTCCTGGAACACTCCTTATAGAGAATCTGTGGCCTGTTGAACCTTAAACCAAGAGAAAGCAAGCGGAGGCTCGAAAGCCTCCATGCGCTAGGGCGCTTGGAGTTTTCTCGCTTGAACCCATATTGTATATTTTGATGGATAAGAGACCTTTTGCTCTCCAATCACAATCCATAAATCTTCATTGGATTTGCCTAGATTAGCGGACTACAGATCAAGTTTCGGATGACCAAAATTTCTTATCGACCGGTTCAATATCAAATTGCCTCCACGACTGGTTCAATATCAAATGCTTCTAAGGTTTTGATGCTGATTGGGAGGATGAGTTTGGATTAAAAGTAAGGCAAAAATAGGGTGAAGTGAAAAAGAGTGAATTAGATAGATACATAGAAGAGGATGTTAAAGAAAACATCGACGAATTTGACATTTTGAAGTGGTGGAAAGCAAAATCTACAAAGTATTATTTTCTCTCTCGTATAGTTAGAGATATATTGGTTGTTCATGTATTTACTGTATCATCAAAGAGCGCATTTAGCACTGGAGGTCGAGTTCTTGACCCATTCCAAAGTAGCTTACTTCCTATCATAGTTAAGGCATTGATATGCACTCAAGATTGGTTAAGAATTATTATAAAGTTAATTGATTTTCAAGTTGAAATTGAGAAAGTGGAGAAGATTAAGGAAGGTATCCATAATCTATTTTTTTCACTTATTAATTTTGATTGTCATTTATGTATTGTAAGGTTGATCCAATCTAACGAGGATGCATCATCTGATCATCAACATTTCACTATTTGATAAGTGAGTTGAGAATTGGAGTACAATTTGAAAATTCAAGGTAAAATAATAGAACTTTGGACTGAACACTTCACTATATTTCATCATCAAATGTTTATCATTTTATTTTATTTTTGCAGGATATAATGAAGTTGTTGCTTAATGTTTATTTGTTGTCATTTTGTGTCAAATGATATTAGAACTTTGGACTAAATTTTAATAACATTTTATTAAATTTTATGAGAACTTTGGACAAAACTTTGATGTCATTCTATTAAATTTTATCAAAACTATTTTGGAATGTAAAATAGATATTATGATATTATGAAAGCCTATTTCTTGATGAGGTGTTATGGAAGTTTTTTCTAACAAGTCCCATTGTCACAACTTGAGTAGTATTATCAATTATGGGCCAACTAAAATGGTGTTAGAAACTTGAAAGAATGAAAGGTGTTTAGTGATGTGCATATGCATTCTTCTAGGGCTGGGGGTGGGGTGGGGTGGGGGGGGGGGGGGGGGGGTTGGGGCTAATCCATTTAGGTTCTTCTAATGTTATTTTAATATTGTTTATTGGTTTATTCTTACTCTGAGTTGATTAACTCAACTATCATTGATATTGAAGGACTTTAATATTCATTATATATTCATATTTGATAACATCTTTGATGGTTACTACACAGGAGATTATTGAGCTTGAGGTAGTATTTTGCATTAATTCCTTTTCATTGAATATTTCCCCATGAACTATATGGTTTCTTTCCATATTTTATTTTCTTGGCATAAACTCTATGTATCTGCTATATTAATATTTGAATTGGTTGTTGTATTGCAGTGGATCATTTGAAATACCTTGGGATGCAACTATGCTTAGGTTACAGGGCCGTGTTTTCTTTTAATTTTCATGAATATGCTTCCATAAGAAAGTGGTCATATTTCATTTGGTGTTATAAGGATTATACTTCATAGAAATTTGAAATTTGCATATTACAGTTTCTTAATAGAAAATTGTATGTCCTTCCACTCTCCATATTTTTCAAAACTTGAGCTCACTATAATGACATCTTTCGTGGTGTTGAAATTGTAGTTTTTCGTATTTGGAATGTGCTTTTGTTTGAAGGAAATCATGTCATGCTTTTCAGAACAACTCTTGTTTTAATAGAACTTTATGGTACTTTCTTTCATGTTAGTCTTGCACTGATGATTTAGTTTTTCAGAATTTTTGTTCTATTTTTATATTATTTTAGCTATTGCATAGAGTTTACTTAACATTTTTACTCGTTAGTCCTGCAATTGTAATTGCAAAAAATGTTGGGATGCAGTTTTGAAGCTTTCTTCTAATGTTATTTTAATATTGTTTATTGGTTTATTCTTGCTCCGAGCAATTGATTCTTATATAACTGCTTAAGCATAATTAATTGTGTAGATGATAAATTGTGCAGTTGACTAGTTGTATTTTGTTCACTATGAAATTTTCACTGACTCAACTATCATTGATATTGAAGGACTTTACTAGTCATTATATATTCATATTTGATAACATCTTTGATGGTTACTACACAGGAGATTATTGAGCCTGAGGTAGTATTTTGCATTAATTCCTTTTCATTGAATATTTCCCCATGAACTATATGGTTTCTTTCCATATTTTATTTTCTTGACATAAACTCTATGTATCTGCTATATTAATATTTGAATTGGTTGTTGTATTGCAGTGGATCATTTGAAATACCTTGGGATGCAACTATGCTTAGGTTACAGGGCCGTGTTTTCTTTTAATTTTCATGAATATGCTTCCATAAGAAAGTGGTCATATTTCATTTGGTGTTATAAGGATTATACTTCATAGAAATTTGAAATTTGCATATTACAGTTTCTTAATAGAAAATTGTATGTCCTTCCACTCTCCATATTTTTCAAAACTTGAGCTCACTATAATGACATCTTTCGTGGTGTTGAAATTGTAGTTCTTCGTATTTGGAATGTGCTTTTGTTTGAAGGAAATCATGTCATGCTTTTTAGAACAACTCTTGTTTTAATAGAACTTTATCGTACTTTCTTTCATGTTAGTCTTGCACTGATGATTTAGTTTTTCAGAATTTTTGTTCTATTTTTATATTATTTCAGCTATTGCATAGAGTTTACTTAACATTTTTACTCGTTAGTCCTGCAATTGTAATTGCAAAAAATGTTGGGATGCAGTTTTGAAGCTTTCTTCTAATGTTATTTCAATATCGTTTATTGGTTTATTCTTGCTCTGAGTAACTGGTTCTTATATAACTGCTTAAGCATGATTAGTTATGTAGATGATAAATTGTGCAGTTGACTAGTTGTATTTTGTTTACTATGAAATTTTCACGACTCAACTATCATTGATATTGAAGGACTTTACTAGTCATTATATATTCATATTTGATAACATCTTTGATGGTTACTACACAGGAGATTATTGAGCTTGAGGTAGTATTTTGCATTAATTCCTTTTCATTGAATATTTCCCCATGAACTATATGGTTTCTTTCCATATTTTATTTTCTTGGCATAAACTCTATGTATCTGCTATATTAATATTTGAATTGGTTGTTGTATTGCAGTGGATCATTTGAAATACCTTGGGATGCAACTATGCTTAGGTTACAGGGCCGTGTTTTCTTTTAATTTTCATGAATATGCTTCCATAAGAAAGTGGTCATATTTCATTTGGTGTTATAAGGATTATACTTCATAGAAATTTGAAATTTGCATATTACAGTTTCTTAATAGAAAATTGTATGTCCTTCCACTCTCCATATTTTTCAAAACTTGAGCTCACTATAATGACATCTTTCGTGGTGTTGAAATTGTAGTTTTTCGTATTTGGAATGTGCTTTTGTTTGAAGGAAATCATGTCATGCTTTTCAGAACAACTCTTGTTTTAATAGAACTTTATGGTACTTTCTTTCATGTTAGTCTTGCACTGATGATTTAGTTTTTCAGAATTTTTGTTCTATTTTTATATTATTTCAGCTATTGCATAGAGTTTACTTAACATTTTTACTCGTTAGTCCTGCAATTGTAATTGCAAAAAATGTTGGGATGCAGTTTTGAAGCTTTCTTCTAATGTTATTTCAATATCGTTTATTGGTTTATTCTTGCTCTGAGTAACTGGTTCTTATATAACTGCTTAAGCATGATTAGTTATGTAGATGATAAATTGTGCAGTTGACTAGTTGTATTTTGTTTACTATGAAATTTTCACGACTCAACTATCATTGATATTGAAGGACTTTACTAGTCATTATATATTCATATTTGATAACATCTTTGATGGTTACTACACAGGAGATTATTGAGCTTGAGGTAGTATTTTGCATTAATTCCTTTTCATTGAATATTTCCCCATGAACTATATGGTTTCTTTCCATAGTTTATTTTCTTGGCATAAACTCTATGTATCTGCTATATTAATATTTGAATTGGTTGTTGTATTGCAGTGGATCATTTGAAATATCTTGGGATGCAACTATGCTTAGGTTACAGGGCCATGATTTCTTTTAATTTTCATGAATATGCTTTCGTAAGAAAGTGGTCAGATTTCATTTGGTGTCATAAGGATTATACTTCATCGAAATTTGAAATTTGCATATTACAGTTTCTTAATAAAAAATTGTATGTCCTTCCATTCTCCATATTTTTCAAAACTTGAGCTCGCTATAATGACATCTTTCATGGTGTTGAAATTGTAGTTCTTCCTATTTGGAATGTGCTTTTGTTTGAAGGAAATCATAGCATGCTTTTCAGAACAACTCTTGTTTTAATAGAACTTTATGATACTTTCTTTCATGTTAGTCTTGCACTGATGATTTAGTTTTTCAGAATTTTTGTTCTATTTTTATATTATTTCAGCTATTGCATAGAGTTTACTTAACATTTTCACTTGTTAGTCCTGCAATTGTAATTGCCAAAAATGTTGGGATGCAGTTTTAAAGCTTTTTTTGTCCATTTTTGGATCATCATTAAGTGCATTTTCAATCCCTGCTTCACTTCAAGAGTGTCCATTTTGAATCCGAGTAGAGCTGCAGGATGCATTAGTTAATTGTTGGGATAAATTACACTAATGGTCTCCCAACTTTGAGTCGATTTTCAATTGGTCCAAACTTCAATTTATAACCAAAACGTTCATCATCTTTTATTTTCTTACACGATTAGTCCTCTTGACCGATGATAGTGGGTTTTCCGATTGCCTTACATACGTGGCCGACACGTCAGCCATTTCTCTCTCATCCACGTCATTTAAGTTACACACGTCATTTAACACTTTAAACTAGGTAAATTACACGGATCGTCCCCCAATTTTGAATCGATTTATAAATAGTTCTCCAACTTTGATATTATTGCACGATTCATCCACTTGATCGATAAGAAATAGTCTCTCGATTATCTTGCGATGTGGCATAATAAAATATAATAAAAAAATTTAACTAATTGACATCACATAATAATAAATATTATAAAAATTTCAGGAAGCAGATGAGCTAGCAGAGGAGGGGTGTCGGCCCCCCTTTCCAAGCTCACCCTTTGGCGAGTTGGCATAGGGAGCGTCGGCCTCCCTCTCCAAGCTCGTCCACTGGCGAGTTTCGTACAAGGGGCGCTAACGCCCCATCGCGAGCTCATCGACGTCCCTAAATGATTCAAAGTTGATAGACTATAAAAAATAAAAATGATAGGAGCGCCGATGAACTCGCGAGGGGGCGATAGCGCCCCTTGTGCGAAGCTCGTCAGTGGACGAGCTTGGAGAGGGAGAGGACACCCCCTATGCCAGCTCGCCAAAGGGCGACCTTGGAGAGGGGGAGGACACCCCCTATGCCAGCTCGCCAAAAGTCATTCTGTCAGCTCGTTCGCGTCCTAAAATTTTTATAATATTTTTTATTATGTGATGTCAGCTTTTTAGTTTTTTTATTATATTTTATTATGTAACATCGCAAGATAATCGAAAGATTGTTTCTTACCGATCAAGCGGATGAATCGTGCAATAATATCAAAGTTGGAGAACTATTTAAAAATCGATTCAAAGTTGGGGGATGATCCGCGTAATTTACTCGGTTTGGAACGTTAAATGACGTGAATGACTTAAATGACGTAGATGAGAGAGAAATGGTTGACGTGTCGGCCACGTATGTAAGGCAACCGAGAAACCTACTATTACCGATCAAGAGGACTAATCGTGCAAGAAAATAAAAGATGAAGGACGTTCTGATTATAAATTGAAGTTGGGGGACCAATTGAAAATCGATTCAAAGTTGAGGGATCATTCGTGTAATTTACCCTGATGGTTGCCTTACTTCTACTTGCCTGTGATTTCTTGACTTTATGATTAGCTATAGGCAGAGAGTTTTGAGGGAGAAAATGATGCTGACGTGCTGCAACTTCAGGAGAAAAAAAAAAGAGCTCTGTAAGGTCGAAGATCAGTAATGTTACTAATGTAGGCGGATCTTATAATACACATTGTAAATTTACTTCAAATTTTTATAAAAGTATTCGCATTCTGCAATATGTAATGCAAAAAAAAAATCAATTTGGTAACCTTTGGACCCAACCTGATCCAATTGAGATTGGGTCGGGTCGAGTTTTGCGATCTAAACCAACGTTACCCGACCCGACCCGATTGATTTTGATCAGGTCGGATCGGATTAGAGATCGGGTCGGGTCAAATCCGACCCGTGAACCAGCCTAATAATTGCAAGTTTTAAATCCTAATATGGAACTATGCTATTTGATTTGTTGCAAATAACAATAGGAGAATAAGTAAACTAAGTTGCAGATATTGAGTTTTCAAATGTATAATATCTAAGATAGCACACCATAATATTGAAATAACTAACATTAAGAATTGATATGTGATGCCTCAAAGTGATGTGATAAGTCGTTGATGCAGTAAGCTTTGTTAAAACATTAAGAATAAGTTAATTACGAGACAGAAGAGGATAAATTGAAGAATACGATAAATAAGACCGACACGGGAAATTTTTCTAATTCTTGTTTGGTTACTTTTCTTGATTTCTGTATCAATAATGGGAAAATGTTTTAATTGTGATTGCGTGAGAAAAATATTCTTAACCTACATAATAAATCACAAGCCCGTAAAATCACAATTAAACAATAAATTATCTAAGAATTATTTTCAATTCTATCATCTCTAATTAGACTGATTTTGAAGCTAATGAACTTTCGAATATCAAAATTAATTGGTTAACTCAAATATTCCAACTTCCAAGTCCACCTATACAACGAGGCATTTTATCTTTGCACACATTTTTCTTAAAACAATCACATTACACACTATAGATATATCTTCATATTTCAACAAATAAAGATTAAATTAAAATAACAAAAGAATATGGTGTTGAATGAATAAACGGAGATAATGTTCCTTCTTCACATCAGAAATTTTATATCAATCCTCAGGACAAAAATCAACAGTGTTTACTTTACATCTACTCGTTACTAGAATGACATTGGAATGAGTAGGTCTACATATCTACGAAAGTGGATGCACTATTCCTCGGCTTCAGGGCTTAAAGTTTTATAATTACTTGAAGAGAAGAAAAAAAACATATGTTGTGGACGAAATGAATGCATATATTTCTATCAATGGCACTGGCTTGTATTTACAAGTCACCATAGACGAAATGGGAAAACAAAGACAGCAAAAAGGTCGTTAGATTAAAAATTGTTGTGGACGTATGCATGTGTGGTCTAAATAATGTTTGTAGATTGCAGTAGAATGGTGGCACTTTTGTGTCTTTCCACCCTTGGCAATAATCAACTAGAGAGCTAGCGATGATTTTGGATGAGGTCGGACAGAGTAATCTTGCCGCATTTCCGGTGTCTATTCTATCAAACTGTTAGCAGATGGTCATAACGTCTTTCTCGGCGACCTTCCCCATCTCTTTCAGCTTGTATATCACAAACTCTGACTTACTGCATAAAGATAAAGAACTTGACATATAAGAAAACATGATTGGTACAGAACTGAAGCAATCAGCACAACAGCAAAGATGGTGAAAAACCTAACTACATTAAAGACGTTGGCAGGTAATCTCCAGGCTCACACTGATCAATTTGATAACTAGCGGGCCAAAGAGATGACCAAACTTAGTCAGCAGAACTGATGTTAGATTATGAATATCTTCTTAAGACCAAGAAAACTTACTGCTATGTTCACACTTTACAATAATGTACATAGGACTAGTTGAATTTCATGAAAGAAAACAATAAGATATATATTAGATCCAGTTGAGACAGACCAACTTCAATTGAGTTGCAGACCTGATGGACCGTAGTCCTTTTCTTGAAGAAAGAACAGTAACCTTTCTATTTAGCCATTACTGTCATTTCATTATTATTCATATCGCCAATCAAAATTTGGAACCTAAAATGTGCAAATCCAAAGTAATCTTACATAGTTATATCAAATTGTAACTTCAGTGTATGCAAAATTGATGCTCTGTGACTCTTTGGCTGCTGCATGCCAAACCTTTTTTTTTTCTTTTTTTGATATTTCCACCAAAACTAAAAGCATTCACTTGAAATTTATTTTACCTCTCACACCAGCAGTAAAAGCATTGGAGAGACCTTTCCCGATCATATATCACTCCTTTGGCAATCAAATGAAGCTATAGAATAGAGGTTGTATTTTAAATTTGAGAAATCTTGGCTTTTAGAAGAAGGCTTCAAAATGAAGATTGAATAGCAGCGGAGAAGCATTCCGGAATCTAGTTCAGCCATCCAAACTCTAGATGACCATATCGACAAACTCTGATCATTTCTTCAGGAATACAAGAAGCAATTAAAGGAGGGTCGAGCAAGAACGTGATCAGAGGCACTATCGGGCACCTTTATGTTGGATCATGTGGCGGATAGCAGAGAACTTTCTGCAGCTGATATAGAAGATAGGAAAGTGGTGATTGCAGAAGACTACAGAACAGAAGTATGATCGCGTCAGGTGTCCTGACAGATATGGCTGATTTAAGGTGACTGGGATACCTGTTTCTTTCATATGTATGCTAGCAGACTAGGTATAATCACATTGATTGGATCAGAGTTGGAGATGTGGAGCATACTGGGAGAGACCAGGTTGGGTCCGCTATACCGGAATGTCAACTGGGCATGGAAAGGACGGAATGGCGAGGGGGCCAAGACCAGACGAACCCCCAATCTTCTTCTTTCAGGAATTTTGGCCAATGGTTTTTTATGAGTAAGTTTGGCCAATGGTTGAACCAGATGTTGTGGCTACAATGAGGGACGGCTTGGGGAATTTCATACTTGAAAAATTGAACAAATTCTTCCCTTTTTCATTCCAAAGAAGTGTTCGGTGCAGAGAATGGAGGATATTTGTCCTGTACAAGTGTCTATGCTATTTGCCTTCTTATGGCTAGGATTCTTGAAAATAAGTTGCGCTCAATTTTCGAAACTTTAGTGTATCTTGTCCAGTCTGCCTTCATCAGTGGCAGGTCTATCATGAATAGTTTTTCAATGGTCTCATAAATCACATTTTTTTTGTGGAAACATACTGGAAAATGTGGCTCCTTATGGAAGATCGACTTTTCGAAGGCATATGACTCTTTGCACTGGTTTTTTTTTTGTGGAGCTCCCTTCAACAATGCGGTTTCCTAGGATATGAATTTTTTTGATGAAATGGTGCATATGCACTATTTCTTTCTCAACTCTCAATTAATGAGAGATGGTGAGCAGGTCGATAAAACCCCAACATGGAGTCAAGCAAGGATGTCTCCTGGTTCAATGCTCTTTGTCTTGGCTGCTGATGCATTAGGCAGAGGCACATTCTTAGCATGCGAGGCAGATGTCATCTCAGGATTATCTCCAATGCTGGGGCAAGAACAGCTTGTCCCGTTGATACAGTATGCTGATGGCACGCTTCTTTTTCCTGGAAGGGTCTGAGGGGGCAGCAAGAAGGATTGCTAGGCTCAACGATTTATTTGATGATTTTTCGGGCTTATGTATCAACCATACAAAGTCATCGTTAGTTCCATTCAGAATGGAAACCAGCATGGCAGGAAGGTGCTCCAGAGTGCATCAGATGGCCATTTGTGACCTCCCTCTCTATTATCTTGGGTAATCCGTTATCGGACAGAAACTTATAACATGAGACTGGAATCCTGGGGTTGAGCAGGTGGAGAAGAGGTTAGAAGAGGGTATTCGGGGTTATTATCAAGTCCTGGTCAAAATAGTTCTACAGTGATTCCTGTTTATTGCGTATATGTCTTCAAAATGTTCATCAGTGTTATAAACCTCATTGACACTCCTTCGAAGATATCTGTTGAAACATTCTTGCAGAAACAGTAAAGTGGTGTGTCAGGTAGCTTGGTCCAAGGCCTCCAGACCCTTTTCTGATGAACCTCTTACTGTGACCTTTCCACGGTTATATGTGATAGCCTAAAATTTTCACAGTTATATGCAATAACCAAACTTGCCAAGCTGCAGTGGCTGACTGTTGGTTCGGATATCTTCTATCTAATAGAGTCTGGACTCCGATAATAGCTGTGAGTGTGTCTGATAAGCGCATCGAGGATCTCCTTCTCCTGGAGAACCTTGAGTGCTTTGCACCTGACGAGCCTAGGGCAAGTTCGTGAACATGGACTCCTGGCCACTTTTCAGCTTTGGGCTGTGAAGTGCTTGACGCAGAAAATCAGTTGGAGAATCCAGATTCGCAAGTTGACTGCAAACTTGTATGGCAGCTAAAGATTCCTCACAGCATAAAACTTGTTGCACAGCTTGTTCGATGCCAGTGGCTACCAAAAGAACGTTCATATCACGATGGGCATGCAACATGGATATTACATGCCTATTATATGAGGATGCAGGCAAGGAGCTTGAAAAGTCAAGTCAGGACCTCTTTTGTTGTATGTGCTGTGCCTAATTTGGACTTCCCCCAAAAAGCATAACTTTTTCTATGCCCATCTGCCACCTCGACCATTTATTTTTCTCATGCCCTATGGCGAAGGCAGTTTGGAGGGTGGCAAGATGTAATTTGTTGGGTTGATACTTCTTATAGTTTAGAATTTTGGAAAACCTATAGAAATGGAGGCCGTCAACCACATATCATCGCTTACGTATCAAAACAGTGGCGAGCAGCACCAATGGAATGGAGTGTGATCATATTCAAAAGTGAAACACTATTATGTGAAGAACATGGTCTTGATGGCGCAGCAGCTGACTCGACAGTGGAGTGCAATTAATGCCTGAATCTAATCATCCCATTTAAAATTTTGGCCATGTAATATAGCTTTCATTGATAAAATGGTGGCAGCACATAGGGAAATCATCCTTTCCATTCTAAAAACAAATATTTGGAGAGGATAAACATGAATTGAATGCTAATATAACAAAATGAAAGGGAAGTAAATATTTAATAAATCATACCCTAATACAGCTCTGTATTGTAAAAAGAACAAGGAAAATCCATAGTTTGAAAACATCATCTGCATATTTTCTTCTTTATGACATGATATGCTTTTCTAAAAGACATGCGGAACTAGTCAATTTAGGCATCTCCAAAAAACGGAAAGATTATCCACAGGTCAATGTCTATTTACAAAATGACCTCCAAGTGTAAAAAATAATAAATATCTAGTGTCTGGTTTAATACTGTTCTAAACATTCAAAATGAATTTGTCTAAGAAGGGTTAATATGATTGATTCTTTTAAGAGATGAGATCTATATTTGATAGTTGAAAAGCAAAAAGGTAAAACCTCTGAAAAAACAGCAAAGTATCTAATGTCACATTCAGTAGAGAAATTGCCCATCCTTTAAACTGAAACTATCAATCAGTGATTTTGGTAAATGGATCCTGGAATATGTGTCAAATCATGGTGATTGAGATGATTTATCTTATGATAATCCAGATCCTCCTAGTTGTAAGATGTTCAAGGCTTCAAGCAATAGTAAAGTGAAAACCTAAGAGCACAACTTTAAGTCAAAAGACTTAAGAATAGGGTAAAAAATATAGCCAGCAGTGAAACAAAAAGTTCATGCTGTTTAAGTTAAAAGAAAGAAATAGATGTCCCAGAACCTCTTCAACAGAAAAAAAAAAAAAAAAACATCAATTGCTGTGGCCCAATTATGTTTTGTTATTTACAAAAGTTCAGCACATGTCTACTGAGATCCCTCCAGATTCACAACCATGTCACCTCATAGTTCCCTCTTGCAAGTGGCAATTAGTTTATTCAGAATAATATCAACGTTTGGTGTATTTAATCTACATAAGGGCACGTGTTTACATCAGCTACTTAAAATTCACCTCATTTTTACTGAAATCACTTCAGATCCAGAAGCAGCAATGTCACCACATACTCCATCTTGCAAGTGGTTATCCGTTTCTTCAATAATATCTACGGTCAGAATATTTCATCTAAATCAGGGAATATGTTTACATCAGTGTTGTTTACAGTGATGCAAGTGTTATATCTATGTTCAGAGGATTCTTTGGAAGCAAAAACATATCACATGATTGGCATTTAGAAACTTGACGACATAAAGAAAAGAATCATTCTACTTTGTTCACGAATATTTTGTGCAAATACTTCACCGTCAAAATTTGTCCTATGGAAAATCAATTGTTTGCTAATTCGGTGCATATTTGTTGAAGTCGTTTTTATTAAACTGCCCGAACTTCCCTCAAGAATCAAAGGCTCTTCATAGTTGGCAGTAACTCTAGGGTGTTTGGGCGTTTTGAATCTGAATACAAATCCTAATTCGTCAAAGGAGCATCAGAGGCATTTCCATATCGGCATATATCCGAGGCAAGAGAAGGAAATCTCACAAACTAGACTGTAATGAAAGTTTAGATAAATGGTAGATATAAGGCAGGAGAGAAAGGCCAGGAAAACAAAGTAACATACGTGACGAAGCCATTATTATCGATATCCGCTGCGAGGAACTCGGAGACCGTCATGTCCCTGGAAAGCACCAATTTTGCGATCTTCCTGTGCCGTTTATCGAGCCTCGCCTCCGCCAGGTAGAGAAAAGCGCGGGCGACAGCGAGTGTGGAGAAGAGGAGCCATATGGACGCGAAGAGCCTGCCGGGCATCGTCGTGAACGCCTTGTCCCCGTACCCGACGGTGGTGACGGACATGACGGACAGGTAGAAGGAGTCGAGCCAGTCAAGCCGCTCAACGTACCGGAGCACCCCGGTGCCGACGCTGATGCAGAGAAGAACGACGCCGAGAGCAATGGTGACTTTCATCCGTATCCTCATCCGCCCCTTCTTCACATCGACGATGTAGTGCCGCGCGATGTCCTGGCGGTGGTGGTGGTGCTTGCCGTCGGTTGCAGACGAGGGCGAAAGAGGATTTTTAGATACGGCGGAGAGCAGGAGCGACTCCTGGAGGTCGAGGACGTAGGAGACCATGCCGGAGAGCAGGATGTCGATGAATCCAAAGCCGACCAGGACGAATGTGATGGAGAAGAGCTTTGCGACGGGCGTGATCGGGGTGATGTCCCCGTAGCCGATGGTGCACATGGTGACGATGCAGAAGTACAGGGCGTCTACGACGGGGTTGGTCTCGGAAGCGGAGAAGTGCCCGCGATTGAGGGTGTAGATGGCGACGCCGAGAGAAAGGTACACGACGAGGAGAAAGAAGGCCTGGGCGACGATGGAGGGCCGGCCGGGAGATTCGGAGGCGCGGGAGGAGGGCGGGACGACGTCGTTAATGGCGGCCATGGCCGGGGCGGTGCGGGACCGGTGCAGGTTCGTCCTCCACTTAGTCGCCCCCGCCGAAGGATCCGTCAGCCACGAGTCATCAGTCGCAGCTGCGGCCGGAGAGCAAGCAGGGGGGGCGGCGGCAGCGGCAGTCGGGAAGGAGAGCGGGGAAGGGGCGAGAGGAGGGGAGAAAGCGGCAGCTGCAGCGGCGGCGACGGCCGCGGATGGGGAGGGGCCGAAGATGAGGCGGTCCTTGAGGTAGGAGGAGGAAGGGGAGGCCGCGAGGGGGAGGGAGAACTCACCGTCCTCCGGCAGAGGGCAGAGGGCGGAGGCGGAGGGAGGGGTGGCGGGGAAATGATGGTGGTGGTGATACCTCCATGATCCCTTCCGGAGACTGGGAGACGCCGGCGCCCCGGACGGCGACGACTTGCGAGTTCTGATCACGGGCAGAAGCGGCTCCGTGTCCACCATCTCAAGAACCGAAGTCCGAACCAAACGAAATATAACTACTGAAACAAAGGTGGCATTTATGGGCAAGAGAGAGAAAAGCTCCAACTTCGATCGGGGGGAGAGAGAGAGAGAGAGAGAGAGAGAGGAGGTTCATGTGCGATGTTGAGGATGCATGATGAGCGTGAAGAATGGCCAATGGCGTAAGGTGGGGTGGTGGTGGTGGTGGTGGTGGGGGTGGGAATGAACTCTTATGAATGTTTTCAATAATATAATAATTAGATCATAAAAGCCACAAATACGATAAATATAATAATTCAAGACAAAATACGATAAATAAATAGATTAACGGGAATATTACACGATAAATAGAAAATGTAAAAAATTTTAGGAAAAGGAATGTAAAAAAAAAGGAGTTTAAAATCTAAAGTCAGATGGCTATTATTGTCTTCAAAGTAATTTTACATCTTCACCTTTTTGTTGGTTAGACATAAGATATCGTTTATGTATTTTCTTTACATAAAATATATATATAAAGGATAAACTAATAATTTGACAAGTATTTCTAAACAGGCACGTAATGGCAAAAGGAATTGAGACCATATTAAATAAAGTACATAAAGACACGCAACGGCAACAAGTTCGACATATAAGTACGCCAACTATTTTGCGCTCCCGAAAACATTGGAATCATACGACGCTGGAAAATGTGCCTGTCAGTTGTTTGATGTTTTATCTTCTTCACTTCAATTAAATAATAATTATAGTCTTAATTGTTTTTGCTAATTAAATAATAATCATGATTATAATCTCGGTTATCATGATAAGATTCATTTACTTATTCAATTGATAATCATGATTTCTTTGTTCTTAAATTTCACTTTTATCATCGCATTGGTTTGATTAATATATATATATATATGTTAAATTTATGAGTTAAATTATTAGATAAAAGGAATATATAGCGGCATTTTAAACTGTAATTTACAAAATTTGAAGTAGGTCTAAAGTTAATTTTTTGCTCTACGATTCGATCGGGTACAGCATGTTATACGTCCATAACTTCTTAAATTATTGTATTAACTAAGAGTAATCAAAGTCCAGGACGACTTCGTCATCTTGCACTATTGAGATTTCTAAGTGTTTTTTTAGTCTAGTAGATAACTACATCGAGATCCAAGTAATTTATATTTTATTATAATAATTTAAACATGCATTATATAATATTATTACATATAAAAATTAATTGATAATTGATATATTTAAATAATAATGTTAAATATTTGATTTATTATGCTAGAATTTGGGTGAACAGAAATATTTTTATTTTTATTCCAACCGAAGATCATGGTCCCAATCCCAAGAATATTTTTTAAAAAATCGACACAAATCGAATCGAAATCGAGACGACAAGGATCCGATCCCGAATTTCATGTATGCTCACCTCTAATTTTGATTGTTGTGAGCCGTTCTATTTAACTAATTAAATTAACGAGGAAATGTTGCGTACATTCATTTATCTCAAACAATAAATTGGGCCATTCAATAAAAAAAATATCGATTTCAACAGGTGTCTAAAAGGCCTTTTATTTGGAATTTTGATAAAATCTTTGCCTAACAATTTTTTCTTGATCATCATGAATTAAATAACGAAATCACTTATTTTCAACATAAAGTGCTTAAATTCAGAAATGCACCTTGTGGAAGTTGATGAAATACCTATGATTTCACTTTTAAGAAAAGCAAATTATATTTGTGTTCGACCAATTGGTTATCTTAGATTCTTAGTATAGTATATACTATATTATGAGGAATATTAGGGTCAAAGACCCTGAAATCAAAAGATCTCAGCCGCAGTAATGATCAATTTTGCATCAACGCTCCATATCTGCCATTTGAAAACAATCGAAATGTTCCCCCAAAAAACTTGGCCTGCTCCCATATGCCCTAGCTCCTCTCTCTTGTGAACCGTCATACTGTCCTAGCTTGCGATCTCCCTATCTCAGCAACGATTGCTCGACGCAGGTGATCTCCTTCTTTCGCCCGCGACCTCCTTGTCCATTCAACGGCCCATGGCTTCCTTGTCGGCAATCTCCCTCTTTTGTCGGCGACCTCCCTCTTTCACTGATGACTTCATCCGCTCCGACATAGGGCTAGATCGACGTCGTGACAAGCCCCCGACAACCTCGTTTGCTCCAATGCAGGGCCAAATCGACGCTGCGCCAGGCCCGCGACCTCATGGCCTGCTTGAATGCTTGATGGCTTGCGACCTCCCTACTCGTGATCTCCGCCTTTCGCCAGCGACCTCACTCCGACGCAGGCCCAATTCGACGTCATGCCAGGCCTGCGATCTCACGGCCCTCGACCTCCTATCCGCCCGATGTCTGGACCTCCTTGCCCGTGACCTCCGACGCCACGCCAGGCGACGTATGGGGAGTTCGTGTGAGGGAAATCGCAAGGACGAAACTCCTCTTGTGTCGAATGGCGAGATCCTCGACCGCCAACAGGGTAATTTATTAAGGGTAATATAGTAATTTTATAATTTAATTAGAATATTTGTTGGAAAAAATAGAGATTTAATCTTATTGGGAGCGGGAATTAAAATTAAATTGAGATTAGAAATTTTAATTTGATTTGAGATTCAAAAGAATGCTTAATGGATATAGGACTTCAAAATAGGATAGGATTGAAAGTTTTATGACTTAAAAATATTTCAACCATTGAAATATTATTTTAATCAAAAAATTAAGTGATAAAATATTGTGGAATTAAATAATTCCAAAAATTAGATGATAAAATTTTATCATATTAAATAATTACGAAAATTAAAGAAATAAATAAATAAAAAGATAAAATAAAGATATAATTTGGTTAACATAAGTTATTGATAAAAGATGGAGATAGAGTTTGATTGAGAGAAGTTATGAAAGAGATAAAAAGAAATTTGAGTAGAGATAGATTTTTGACAAGTATGATTATAAAATAATTAGTGAAATTCGAATTTAATTAAATTTGAATATTTAAAAGATAATACTTAATGATAAATGATCATGATGATGGAGAAATAGCCCAAGGCCTAATATGAGTCAAAAACCTTAGTTCAGCGTTATAAATAGGGCCTAAAAGGTGGCTAGATATTATTATTTGCCTCCACAGAATTTTTGCACGAAAGTCTCTTCTTTTTCATTCATTTTTCTCACGAATCGAGGCACCTGAGAGCGCGGGCAATATATCATTTCAAGCCCTGATAGAAGAGAATAAAATCCAAGTGGTAGCCTAAGATTTTTGGATGTCAATAGGGAGATGTTGTCTGACAAAATCGTGATGTCTGTGCAGTCTAGTGACAACAGGAACATAGTTGATTTTTCAATCAACTTAAGGTAACGTAAGGGGATTCCCATGTCATCGGTTTTTCCACGATATGGACCCCAGGACTTTTCTCCATTATACATAGATTATATATTAATTGCATCGATTGAATATCGAATGACATAGATAGGATTATCGAAATTTGTGTCGGCTCGGGTTAACACGGCCTGGGTAATGATCGATGTGGATCGAATTTTGTAATAGAAACTATATTTTTATGAATTGATTTATAGTTTATTTGATAATTAAGATTGTGAATCATTGTCGATCATTTAATTAACATCCATGATTTTAGTACCATCATACTTGATCAGATTGCCATCATATTGATTATCGTTTTCATTACCCCAATCGTGATATTAATTATGGTATTGATTCATTGACCTTATTACTGATTGATCCTTATCAAATTGTTATCGTATCCGATCGATTGTCATCATATATGATCATACCGTTGATTAGTATATTGATATAGCGATTTTATGATTGGGCCATGTTTAACCTGAGATAAATGTTAAATATAGACATTTTAGGTAATTGAGATAAAAGTTCAAATTTATTGGGCACATCTTTATTAAGTTTCCACTATGACTGATTTGGGCCTTCGGACTAATATTGGCCCTTCGAATTGATAGGGCCTTCCACTACAAGAAATTTCTCGAAAACTGTCGGAAATGATGATTTCCGATGATTTTTTTACGAAATTGATTCGTCCTAAAAATGATCGTCGCAAATCAATTTTCGACGGTTGGGAAAAAATGTTAAAAATTTCGATGGAAGTCTGACGGTCACGACCGCCGATATTTGCGGCGGTCGACGAAAACGTCGAAAACTTCGACGGTCACAACTGCCGATACTTGCGGCGGTCGACAAAACCGTCGAAACTTCGGCGGCCGCGACCACCGAAACTTTCGACGGTGGTGACGACCGCCACAAATTTCGACGATAGCAACCGCCGAAGATTTCGGCAATCGTCGCGCGATCGCCGAAACTTTCGGTGATCAAAATCGTCGCAAAAAAATTTATAATATAAATAAATTTGTCGGTCGGTGGCCAGTGACCAGATTCGGCCGTCAGGCGGCCAGAACGGCCGAGATCCGGCCGCCAGCGGTCAAGCGGCCGAATCCAACGGAGGGATCCGACCGCCAGGCAGCCGATACGGCCTTGGATCCGACCGCCAGGCAGCCGATCCGGCCTTGGATCCGACCGCCTGGCGGTCCGGGCCGGGGAGAGAGAGAAGGACGCCGGCAGGAGAGGGTCGCCGGCGGTCGATGGTTGACGTCCGGTCGGGAGGCTCGCCGGCAAGAAGAGGGAGAGGGAGAGAGAGAGAGAGGAGAGGGGGAAAAAATAAAGTGTGGGATTGGGTATATATATATATATATATATATATATAGGTGGAAAGAAAAAAAATATTAATTATTTTTAAAGTTACCGACAGTTGTGACCGTCAAAAAATATTTAATTATAAAAATAAAATACTATATTTAGTTATATATAATATTTATTTTTTATTTTACCGACGGTTTAAACTGTCGTTATTTATTATCGACGGTCGGAACCGTCGAAAATTACGACGGTCTAGACTATCACTAATTATACTAATAAAATACCCCTCATATTATATTATTATAGATTTATCGACGGTTACTACCGTCGAAAATTGCGACGGATAAATATTCGTCGAAAATATCGACGTTCCTAATCGTCGAAAAATAAAATAATCATATAACAAATTACATAATTTATTATTTTTATTTCTCACGATTGTAATCGTCAAAAATTCCATCAGATGGTTATCCGTCAGAAATATCGACGTTCCTAATCGTCGAGAAATAAAATAATAATATAATAATTACATAATTTATTATTTTTATTTTTGACGATTGTAATCGTTGGAAATTACGATGGATGAATATTCGTCGGAAGTATCGACATTCCTAATTGTCAAAAAATAAAATAATAATATAATAAATTATATAATTTATTATTTTATTTTCCGACGATTGTAACCGTCGAAAATTCCATCAGAAATTGCGATGGATGTATATTCGTCGGAAAATCAACGTTCCTAACCGCCGAAAAATAAAATGATAATTTAACAAATTACATAATTTATTATTTTATTTTTGACGGTTGTAACCATCGGAAACATTTCCGTCGCAAAATCCGTCGCAAATTGCGACGAATTTCTATTCGTCGGAAATTGCCCATCGGAAAATGGTAATTTTCTTGTAGTGTTCGGACTAATATTGCGCCTTCGGACTGATAGGTCTTCGTGCTAATATTACACTTTTAGGCCGATATGGCCTTCGTGCTAATATTGCACCTTCGGGCTGATAGGGCCTTCGGACTAATATTGCATCTTTGGGTTGATTGGGCCTTCGGACTAACTACGCCTACAAGCTGATAAAGCCATCGGGCTAATATTATATCCACTACAAGAAAAACGCGGATTACCGACGGTCCGAACCGTCGGTAATCAGCCTGAAAACCGTCGGTAACGCAATTACCGACGGTTTTTCAGTCGGAATCGATCCGTCCGAAAAACGCTCGTCGCAAACGGATTTGCGACGGTTGAAAAAAAAATTCGTCAAAAATATCGACGGTTCTGGCCGTCGGAACAGTCCCCGACGGTTCGACCCGTCGAAATTTTTCGACGGTTGCAACCGTCGGAAAAGTCACCGGCGGTTCGATATTTCCGACGGTTACAACCGCCGGAAAAGGCCGGCGGTCCGTGCTCGCGGCCGGGAGAGGGAGAGAGGAGATGAGGGAGAGAGGAGATGAGGGAGAGAGAGAGGAGTGGAGGGAGGAGGGAGAGAGAAGAGGGAGGAGGGAAAATATATAAAGGAAAAAATTTGGAAAGAAAGCGGGAAAAAGGAAAAAAAAAAGCGGGATAACGAAATTTTAATTACCGATGGTTTCGGTCGTCGAAAATATAAACAATAAAAAAATTATTTTATTTAGTTATATATAATATTTATTTTTTATTTTACCGACGGTAATATTTACTGACGGTTAAAACCGTCGGTAATTGCGACGGTTTGGATATCCGTCGGAAATTGCGGCGGATTTACTGACGGTTATGACCTTCGGAAATTGCGGCGGATTTTGCGACGGATGGATATCCGTCGAAAATAACGACGCTCCTAACCGTCGAAAAATTAAATAATAATATAACCAATTATATATTTAATTTTTTTTATTTCCGACTGTCACAACCGTCGAAAAAATTTAATAATAATATTAAAAATATATAATTTAATTTTTTTATTTCCGACGGTCCTAACCGTCGAAAAAGTCGTCGGAAATTGCGACGGATGGATATCCGTCGAAAATATCGACGTTCCTAATCGTCGAAAAATTAAATAATAATATAATAAATTATATAATTAATTTTTTTATTTTCGACGGTCGTGACCGTCAGAAAATCTGTCAAAAAAATTTAATAATAATATAAAAAATACATAATTTAATTTTTTTTATTTTCGATGGTCATAACCGTCGGAAAAGTCGTCGGAAATTACGACGGATGGATATCCGTCGAAAATATCGACGTTCCTAATCGTCGAGAAATTAAATAATAATATAAATTATTTCCGACGGTCATAACCGTCGAAAAATTCGTCGGAAACGGAACCGTCGAAAAATCCGTCGCAAATAGCAACGGATTTAGAACCGTCGAAAATTATCCGTCGGAAAATCGCGATTTTCTTTTAGTGATCTTCGGGTTGATAGAGTTTTCGAACTAATATTGCGCCTTCGGACTGATTGGGTCTTTGGGCTAACTACACCTATGAGATGATAGGGCCTTCGAGCTAATATTGTGCCTTCGGACTGATTGGGCCTTCGGGCTAATTGCACATTCGGGTTGATAGGGCCTTCGAGCTAATTGCACATTCGGGCTAATTGCACATTCGAGTTGATAGGTCCTTCGAGCTAATTGCGCCTTCGGATTGATAGGGTCTTTGAGCTAGTCGCGCCTTCGGGCTAATGGATAATTGAATTAAATTGAGCAGATAGCGTAACAAATTATGACTGTCTTGGGTGTGATCTTTCGTTATCCATCATATTCGAACTTATTAATTGACATGAAATGACATAGTGTCCCTTAATGATAGAGAACTCTCATATTACGCCTAAAAGGGGTGATTGTAACTCACAATATTGAATTGAATTAAATCGAATTGATAATTGAATTGCACCCTAGTGGCTTATGAACAATTGATTTCGCTCTAGTGGTTGACGGACTATTGATTTCGCCCTCGTGGCTGATGGATAATTGAATTGCACATTTGCGGGTGATGGATAATAAATTATGACTTTTATACATGATAGATGAATTAATAAATTATTAATAGAATAGAATTGATAATTGTTATTACGGCCTTCGTTGACCTTTGGCCAATTATAAATGAATCAATTGCTAATTGTCGAATTTGTGGCGTTAACTAATTTATGGTCAATGGATGATTGATTAAAGGTAATTGATATTGAATCGATAATTATTATTGAATAGGATTGAGATAAACGAACTGAATTGAATTGTTAATCGAATTACGCTCTAATAGTTGATAGATAATTGATTTCGCCCTAGTGGTTAATAGATAATTGATTTCGTCCTAGTGGTTGATTGGTAATTTAATTATTTTCTGGTGAGTGATGGACCATTGTTTATGTTCTAGTGGATGATGGATAATCGAATTGTTGGATTGTTAATAGAATTGATAATTATTATTGTGATCTTCACCGACTTATGGTCAATTAATTGGTAAATAATTTAAGATAATTGAATCAAATTGAATAGATATTGATCATCAGTAATTGATAATATAGTATAATTACTATGATTAGTCGAATTGTTTAGGATTTACTGATTATTATTAAATGTTATGAATGTTGATCAATATATTTATTGATATTGATAATTGATAATTGAATTGCACCATCAATTGTACCACTAGCATTTGCCATTTGTCTAAAAAAAACGTGCTTTTTTAATCTTAAAACTCATCTAATCCAACACTTGTACTATGCTACGTATAAAAGACCGAGGAGAGCGAAAAATAAGGAAAGAATGCAGCACCTGATGGATCCGTTATTGTCGAGATCAGCCGCCACCAAATCCTGCGCCGTCATCTTCCTCCGCAGCACCCATCCGGCGACCCTCCCGTTCCTCTTCTCGATCCTCAGCTCCGTCAGGTACAGGAACGCCCTGGCAACGGCGAGCGTGCTCACCGGCAGCCACGCCGCGGCAAAGAGCCGCCCGCCCGTCGTCAGAAACGAGTAGTCGCCGTACCCGACCGTCGTGACCGACGTCACCGCCAGGTAAAAGCTGTCCAACCAGTTCAGCCCCTCCAGGACGTGCGCCATCACCGTCCCTACCGCGACGCAACCGGCCACGACCCCGACGGCCAACGCCACCTTCAGCCTCACCCTCACCCGCCCCTTTTTCGCATCCATCACGTACGACATCCTAAAGCTCACGTTCTGCTGCCTGTCGCTGGCGGAGTCGTCGCCGACGGCGCCGTCCATCGCGCTGAGCAGAAGCGTCTCCTGCCTGTCCAGCACGTAGGTGACCAGTCCGTCGAGCAGGATCTCCACGAAGCCGAACCCCACCAGGATGAACAAGCACGTGAACAGCTTCGTGAGCTCGGTGTCGGGGACGATGTCGCCGTATCCGACGGTGCAGAGGGTCACCATGGTGAAGTAGAGCCCGTCGACCAGCCGAGAGGACCCGTGTCCACTGAAGCTGTCGCTTCGCGCCGCGTAGAAGATGACGCCGACCGAAACGTACAGTGCGATGCCGATGACGGCTTGGCGCACGAGAGAGGGAGGGGAATCTTGAGGCCTGCGATCAGGAGAGGTGCCATGCGAGGAGGCCGCCGTCCCTTTAGCCTCAGTGAAGACGGAGGGTGCAGAGTAGGATCGACGAGGGAGTGCAGTTGGCATTGCGGAGACGAAGCAGCGTGGAGACAGGGGAGGGGAACCATGGTGAGCTCGGGGAGTGCTGCAGCAGTTGCAGGAATGAAGCAGATCGCGGCGACGGTCATCGGCCGGCGTTATTGTGGATAACAGGAGCTCGTCCATGGAGACGTGAGCTGCAGGTTTCTTTCCCAAAGCGTGGTCGCTGGAGGGAGTTGCATGTAGTTGCAGTTTCGAGTAGCTATAACTTATCAGTTGCATTCAATCTGACAAGATTACATTTTGGGATTGTTGTCGAGAATGGAAGTTAGAATAGAATCCGGGAGTACCAAACAGTCAGAAGGCTCGTAGGTAGTTGCAAACACGCTTCTGAGTTTTGATCGATAATACTATTCAACACAAAATAAAAGATGTAATATTAGTTTTCAATTTTCATTTTTCTTGGAATCACTTCTATTTTCAATCTTTCACCCTTTTAGCATTGGTTCTTAATTTTAATTTTCTATTTTTTACTCATTCTAAGTAAAACCAAGAAAATGTTTCGTTTTTAGAAAATACATGAAAAGTTGGGTTTAAGTTTTAAAAGCAATAGAAAATGAATAAGTTTGATAGGAGAGAAAAAGGGAGAAAGAGAGAGAGGAAATGTGATAAGAAAGGAAAGAGAAGACACCATTAAAGTATTATACCCTCTATTTCTTATAATATAAAATATGAGAAAATGAAAAAGTCTCATTTTAAATAACTATAAAAGATAATATGATCATTTTTTTTATTTCTAAAATATTTTATTTGATAGTAAACATACTTTAATTTTTCACAAGTGCTAAATAGATTTTTTATTTGACCTATTATTACTTGTTTGATTAATAAGAAAACTTTTTAAGATACAAAAATAATTATAGCCTAAAACGCTATATTGATATATTTTAAAACAGGATGTATTTCTATTGCTCAAAAAAAATAAAATATAGTCAAATAAATTATTTGTAAAAAAATAATCAGAAAAAAATATGAATTAGGGATTTTGATGAAATGAGTAGCATATTTTTTATAGTTATTTAAAAGAGACCTTTCACTTCTCATATTTTATATTATAAATTACAAAATATAGCGGGTATATAGTTTTATATTATAAAATATAGAGGATATGATAGGTATAAAAGAGTAGCATTAAGATGAAGATTGTCGGGATCATTTTTTGAGATAAGATTATAAGGAGCTTCGAGGATCGAGGATCGTAAGATCCTACACCACGTATAAAAAATTATTTTTTAATATAAAATAATAAAATAGTATATTTATTCATAAATATTATATTTATATATAAGTTAATTAAACATTGACCATTAATATCTTATTCATATTTTCAAGTCTAATAGTTTTTTTATATCATCTGAAAAAAATATGATATATTCTTAAAAAGCACTAAAATAATAATACATAATATTTGATCTTAATGAACTATAAAATTTATTAAAGTGCAATATAATTCTTAGCATACATACAATAATAAAAAAATATTTTGATGTAAGATAACATATTATTAGATTCATAACATAACATTAAGTTATTAGAAGATATTAAAATTCATGAAAGTGAAACTAACATATAAAATATATATAAATAAAGGATTTAATGGGGTCCTCCCCCCTGTAAGGGGGAGGAACCCCCTCCTCCCATCCGCGCCCGTCGGATGGAGATCCGACGGGTGCGGATGGTGAGCGTGGTTCAAAGGTAGATCGTGCGGTTCAGAGCGGTTTAGAGCAATGGAATCGTCAGTTCGCGGTGAAAAAAATTCATGAGGGTTTTGTGGTGTTCGTCGGCGTTTGGGATAGGGGCGACGACGAGCGACGGAGACGATGACCATATGGCAAGGACGACGACGAGATAGTGGGGAGGACTGTGGAGGCCGCCGGGATCCCAGCGGCCATTTGCGCCGGAGCGGAGGCCGAGAAAGGGAGCTCATGGCAACACGGTCGACTCACCGGTTTCTGTCGTCGCGACCTCGGGCGACGGAGATCTCGGCACGAATGGCGATCTCGGTACGAACGGTGATCTCGGCGCGAATGGTGATCTCGGTACGAACGGTGATCTCGATGCGGACGGACGACGGCGGCCGCCCGCAGCCAGATCCGGCCGCCCACGCCAGATCGGACGCTGAACGACCGAATCTGGTCGCCCGTGCCAGATCCGGCCGCCTACAATAGATCGGTCGTTGGGCGGCCAGATCCGGCCGCCTACAACAGATCGGTCGTTGGGCGGCCAGATCCGGCCGCCTGTGCCAGATCGAACGCCGAGCAGCCGAATCTGGCCGCCAGCAGCCAGATTCGGCCACCAGCGCCATATCAACCGCTGGGTGGTCGGAATCGGCCGCCAGCGCTAGATCGGTCATCGGGCGGCCAGATCCAGCCACCCGACGACGGCCGATCTGGCGCGGGCGACCGAATCTGGCCGCCCGATGACCGATTTGGCTGCGAGCGGCCATCGCGAGAGAGAGGGGGAGAGGGAGCGGGAATGGGAAAGTCGCCGGAGAGGGAGAGGGAGCAGGAACGGGAAAGCTGCCGGAGAGGGAGAGGGAGAGAGAAGAGAGAGGGAGAGCCGTCGGAGAGGGAGAGGGAGAGAGGGAGAAGGAGAGGGAGGGAGAAGAGAGAGGGAGAGGGAGAACCGCCGGAGAGAGGGAGAGGGAAAGCCGCCAGAGAGGAAGAGCCACCGGAGAAGGAGAGGGAAAGAGGGAGGGGGAGGCGGTTCGGTCGGTTCGACCGATTTTTTAAGCTCTAAACCGCACTTATCATCCGCGCCCATCGAATCTCCATCCGACGGGTGCGGATGGGAGGAGGGGGTTCCTCCGGGGGAGGAACCCCCATTAAATCCATAAATAAAATAGTCAAATCTAATTTTCTCAAGGACCTTTATGTTTATTTTTATTTTTTTATTCAAATAGATAAATTTATACCAATGCCGTAGGACCGTTAGGATCGTAAGATTCTACCATAAAATCCTACCAATCTTAAGACCCGACTATAGATCCGATATAGATCATACATAGGGCTGGACTCAAGTTAGGCTTCCACTTAAATAGGCCAAGCCTGTTGCAAAATAAAAATATTTAAGCCTGACCTATAACCTATAACAAGTCATGAATATAAATTTAACCTGCCTTGTTTGATTAACTTTTAATGCCTGACCTAGCTTATTAGTCTATTAAGCCAAACATATTTTTTTTATGATCTACTACATTACATATAATAAATCTAATTTATTAAAGAAATAATAGATATGAACTAAATAAAAAAGACACCACTAATATATTTTTTTTAAAACATATAACAAAAATAATAATATTGAACTCAAAATTAAAGATTTAAAAGATAAAAGATTAAAAATTATATATATAATTTATAACATATTAATAAATCTTAACCTGACAAATTATAAGGCTAGGCCAATTATTAAGAGGCTAAGCCTCTTTAAGAAAATAAAGTTTATTTAATATTTCAGCCTGACTTATTTTGATAATAGTCCGAACCGAACTAAGCCAAAAATAAGTCGAGCCACAAATTGCTCACGAACAGCTCGATTTATTTCCAACTCTAATCATACGTTTAAAATTTGGAATCATTTTCTGTCCAAAAGATCGTAAAATTTTACTATCTGAATCGAAATCCTGACAACTATTATTAAGATTATAAGAATGGCATTAAGAACACCCAGAAAAAAGATATATGAGAAAAATATGAAATTCAAGGGAGAAATGAGGCCATAAGAAAGAAGAGAGACTGAGGAGGTGAGGTGAGAGAGAGAGAGAGGAAATAAGAAAAAGAATACGAAAAAAACCAACCACGTTCCCCAGCTCTCGAAGCAAGGTAAACCTTAACCGTCGCGCCTCACGTGCATCTTTAGAGCCTCCGCTTGTTCCCTAGCGAGCGTCAAAGCAATTGGAACATTCTGCCAGTCAACATCATTGTGCACTTTCCTTTCAACGATCTTTCAGTACCCGGCATCCGCTTTTTCGCGAGGAATGAAGTGCGGTGGGGGGACATCGAAGGACGGAATGAGAACTGATTGCAGTGCGGGCCATTTTTGCTTGAATTACTATACTATAAAGAAAAAGGCAGAAAAAAGGGGGTAAAGAAGCACTAACGGGGCGCACTTGACCAAACATTTCACGACATGAGCTGATGACAGTCATGCAACACCTGTATGAAAGTAAGTACCATCCCGTTAAGGACAGGTTTTGTTGTTCATATGTCAAGGGCTGGTAAGGTTTTGCGCAGTGATTCTTCGGCACTTAATGAACGCTGATTGGCCTTCTAACTAGGAGAGTAAGCAAGCTACCGAAAGCGAAGCTTCTGTTCTGGCTCCCCCTTTTCATTTCCAATTCCTCCTTTTCGTTCTACGACGGTGGAGCAATCCGAACTCTCAACAGAATAGAAAAAAGAGGGCCGCAGACGTGTAGACACCACAACGAACTCATGTGGACACTCCTCAGCCCGAGGACAATCAATCTCTCAAATACACATTAAGAATGAAGATACGTTTTTCTTTTCTTTGCCGATTCCTCTCAATGAAATTGGCCATGTTGCACTAAGTTACTTACGGATGTATGCATGCAGTCCGGAAACACTTTGGGGTAAACACCCATCCGAACAAGTCCAATTATAGCCCCTCTGGGATGTAAAATATATCTCTTCTCACCATCCCCATAGTGTATGAGAGAAATGTATGCATTTCGATTAGGGTCGTATTCTATGGTTACGATTCTACCAAATATGTCTTTTTCATTCCGTAGTTAGTAGTTTTCTTACTAATAAGTCAAGTCAAGAATAATAATCGAACTGGAGGAGTAAGTTCCGGCTCGAAAGTCGGAGCGCGGCTCGAAAGCCGGAGCGCGCTAGGGAACAAGCGGAGGCGTTCTCGCCGGAGCGCGCTAGGGCGCTCTCCCTAAACTCGCTGCTCTCAGCCTCCACGCGCTAGGGAACAAGCGGAGGCTCTAAAGCCGGAGCGCGCTAGGGCGCTTTCCCTAAACTCGCTGCTTGGAGTTTTCTCAAACTCGCTTGGTAAGCAAGCAACCTGTTATGTAGGCATTAACTCCCAGTTCTTTCTCTTCTTTCTTTTTGAGGACAAAAATGGAAATATACGAGATGATTAAGAGCACGCGCATTTTAGATAGTCCAAGAGCTGGTTGTCTCCTCTTCTTAATGTCTACAACTTCCTTGCGTCTTTATATTGGATGGTTCGGTGTTTTGATGATCCCTACCTTATTGACCGCAACTTTTGTATTTATTATCGCCTTCATCGCTGCTCCTCCAGTAGGTATTCGTGAACCTGTTTCTGGTTCTCTACTTTATGGAAATAATATTATTTCTGGTGCCATTATTCCTACTTCTGCAGCTATTGGATTGCACTTTTATCCAATCTGGGAAGCAGCATCCGTTCAATCATTTGATAACCAGAGTCATTCTTTGATAAATGATCACTATGAGTCAGACTCAATAGAATTTGATCAATCCTTTTTTCTGTCGTTAAGGTGGAGAACTGAACCAAGAATTCTCTTTCTTCATCATCAATCGAATCACTGTTCGTGACCCAGGATTCTATTTTCTCATCAATCCAATCACCGTTCACCTTTTTTCTTTTTCTTATCAATGAATAGATCTCTTTACTTGTACGACTTAGATGTCTCGTATTTCTCGAAAAAGTGATTCGATTGATGGGATTTGGTATGATACTTATGAGATCGATGAGATTGATATTCAAATATTTCTTCTTAGAACGTATTGATTTGACCCCATAAGCGGAACCGCCACCCAATAGCATGTTGCCACCAGAAGCAGAACCACCACCATAAGCTTTACATCACCTTCTATTCGAACCGAGACCTTAACTTCTTCTTAATATGTTGTCCTCTTCGCTAGCCGGAGTATACCACTATTGAGAACAATTTGAAGAGACAAACAAGTAGGAGACAAGACATTCCATCTTCTGAAACCAACACTTTTGATGTTATTTGACGAACAATAATCTCTATATGTCTATTATGGATTTGTACCCCCTCGGCCTTTCCTAACCTAAGAGAATAGAACAATTGGCGAACAAATTCCCTAGGACTGCTATAACTCGCATGATATAGACCACGAAAAATATGAAGATGAACCACAATGAGAAACATACTTGCCCCATTACATTAGTTGCATTCGCATCGTAACCGATTAAATGATCCCCCTCCAATGGTTAAGGTAATCCAAGTCTTTTTTAGCCGTAATACCCCTTCGATAAGTAGATCCCCGGTGGTTGTAAGGGTTGTCCAAAATCATTGAAGCAACTGGCCGAGCCTCGCCACGGCGACTAGCAGCTAGGCCGGTCGAGAAGCATCCCATATCATAAGATAAGATAAGTAAGCAAAGCAGTTCTTAACTCTATCGACCTAATAGCTTGCTAATTGAGCGAGTTTGAGAAAACGAAAAGTGAGAAAACGAAAAACAACGGCGCGCTCCGACTTTCGAGCATTCCCTAGTGCGTGGAGGCGAAAAAGCGCTTTCGAGCGCTCCTTTTCTCATAATAGGATCAAAATAGGCGTCCTCTTCTGGCATTGGCTACTGGGTCTGAACTCCTAAATAGACCCTTCTTGGCTTGCCCACTCTATTGCTATTGTCGCCTTGGATTGAAGATTATATTTCAAAAAAGAAATAAAAAGAAGAGAAAATGAGGAAATAAAAACGAGAATAAGAATATGTATTTAGCTCATGTCAGTCTTAATAACGAAGTAAAATTGCATTGCGCAAAATAAAACAAATACGCTGGTACATAAGCCAACACCGAGAAAATGAATGTGAAATTAAATTTGGTCACCTTTAAGAGAATATAATATTAAAATAAGAGTAAGATGTAACAATACAAATATCAGTCCATCCCAATAAAAACAGTTATCAACAAGCATATTGACATTACATGTAGTATGCGCAGCCATTTATTTTCTACATTCTACAACATCCAGTGATACAAGGCCTTAATCGATCTTCAACTTGAACAAAAGATTAATCAACATCCAAAGCAATCTGCAGGAGATGGATGCTATTAATTACTTGACTGCTGAGGATGGAATGTGTATGTCGAGCTCATCCAAGCCCGGATGACCGTCGAGACGCAAGCAGTGTTCATTAGCTAAATGCAAAAGACAAATGAAAAACAGATGTGGAGATATATCCGTCGACGGGGCTGCTGGACAATCATCTGGAAAATGCAGCAGAACCTGCTTCAACGATACTTTAGCTTCGCAATCCTGTTCAAATTCACACCAAATTTAGGTTTCAGGTTATAAGAACAGGAGCAGGCAATAAGTCGCATATAGATGATGAGTTTTCTCAGCCTTAAGTTCAGCAAGCATTCATATAATATTTTTAGATGAAACATAAACATTCATGTAAACGGAAAATATTGATGGCAGGAGTCATTTAATCATTTCACAAAATATGGAGATAACTGGATCCCACTAAAAGGAAGCCAATTGATTGTTTTTACGGCTTATCTCACAGAAAATTCTACAAGCACAAGTCTGAAATTTGCTGTCTAATTCTTCTATATGATATCAGTTTGTATTATTTATGCTGGTTAAGAAAATAATGGGCGTTCTATTGATATATTTGTTATAGTTATAAACTACCTCTACATGTTATACATACATAAATATATATATATATATATATGACTGTTACATTTAGAGCAACCTTCGAAATGTATTTACTATGTACTTGGAGTTTGTTCCATTCTAATCAGGCTATTTTTTCACGAACATTTATCTTCATGAACAAACAAGTTATTAATAATAATTGTGATTGAGATTCTTGCACTTTTACTACTAATAATATCTATCTCATTTTCAGTTTCATAGTTATCTAGTTGTTTATATTTTCAATTTCCATCATTAGTATCAAAATTGCAAAGATCCTAACACCATTGAAATACAAAGAAACAGTGATCTAGGAGAAATCAACTTTCACGAACATTGTAAAGTTCATGGGCATTTTCACACCAAGATGAATTTCTTATGGGACATCAATCTTCTTTCTCAAAAAAAAAAAAAAAACAGACATCAACATTGTACTTGTAGAAATTAAATTGACTATTTTCTTCTGCCTTGAGTGCTAGTACAAGGTAAAATTTGTGTATAGATATGATATCGGTTTGTATTATTTATGTTAGTCAAGAAAATAATGGATTGTTTTATTAGAAATTTTGCTATAGTTTTTTTTTGTAACGGGAAGGGATAACCAGCAAGGTGGTAGTCGTCCAGAGTTTCATTAAAATTTTAGAAGTTATAGAATACTAAAATAAACAGGTTCGGGAAAACCCAACAACCAGGTTAGAAACAAAAAACAGATAAGACACAAGTGACAGCCCGAAAAGTCAGCACATTTTCCATTCTCCAAAAATGATTTTCGCATGGTCCCTGAAATTTTGTTATAGTTATAGTAATAACCTATGGGTTATAAATACATACACGAGTTTAAAATTTAACGCAACCTTTGATGTGTTTATCGATTATGTAATTGAAGTTGAGTTCACCTCATACAGATTATTTTATCATGGAGATTTGTCCTCTCGAATGGAAAAATTATTATTAGCAATTGTGTACAAGATTCTTACACTTTACTATTATTACTAGTTAACTTAATTTTTTAGTTTTATATTTACATAGTTGATATTACTGCAGTTAGTATTATTGCTATCTAATTTATTCTTTATTTTGTACTACTGCAGTTGATATTTTCAGTTTCAGTTTATATCAGTTGAGCACTAAAGAACTAGCTGAAAAAGAGAACTAAATTCGGTGTTCTCATTCAAATATCATCAACTGCAGTAATTAACCATGAGATCCTCAAAGGCCATGTCCAATTTGCCAAAAATATTCATCAGGTAACAATGACAAGTTCATATAAAAGATGAATCAAAGGTCACAATCGTACTGAAGATATAGTAATAGTACATAGAACCATTATAGCATGCATACATAATAAATAAACTGAAATATCTCACCGCACTGGAGGAAGGAATAGATTCTTGTATATGACTCCACAAGACATCTTTCAACGCATGAACATCTACTTGCTTTGACACCTTGTCATATTTAATTTCAACCTTGTTTACCTTTTGATTTAGAAGGAAAATGGTCAAATCATAACATGCTAGTTTTCTATAAATTGTAAAAAAACAAGTCAAACATTAAAAAAACCACAAAAAGCATTATATTCATACTAAATGGGAATAACATTTAGCACACAACGGCTTGCAAAGCTTTATCTTTCCTTATGTTAGGCCCTTGAGCCATCCTTTGTAACCGAAATAAAACAAATAACTCATGCCATAAGCCAGGTCTCAAGATTCTACCTCCACGAACCTTTTGATGGCATATAATTATACAAAATGTATATAGATAAATCACACACAATGCTTGATAGATGTCTACATAAATAAGCAAACATAGGAAGCAAGATTGTTCAGTAACCAAAATCCAACAAAGAGAGACTATATTTTTAGTCTGTATTCAATGTCATTGTGATATATCGACTTCTTCGATGAGTCCTGAATATTTTTCTAGATAATGTGTGTGTACCTCTATGTACATCGTTACACACAAGAGAGAAATGTTAGATGGTGTATTAAAACCTACTGTCATATGTTTGTGTGTATGTGTGTGTTTTTTAGGAGAACGTTTGTGTGTTCAGTTATTTATTTGTTAAAGCTTGCCTCAGAGGCAAGTTAGACAGTTTTTATTTTTGACTAGTGGTCAATTAAAGTTAGTGGACAATTGTTTTAAACATTGTATTTAATGTTTAATGAAAATGTCAGAAAGTAGTTCTGTTGCCCCCTTTTTTCCTCTGTATTCGACTCACTCTCGCTCTTCTCCTTCAAATACAAACAGTTAGTGCGAGTGAATTCTGCAAAACTATTGTAGAACAATAAAAGTGATTGAGACTTGAGTGAGATAATAACAAATTGGTATCATAGCACTAGCATCTTAAGGGCTGTGGTGATGGAGGCTACATCGACAATTGTTGGGTTGGCAAGCATTGCTCCTCCAATCCTTGATAGGAGCAATTATCAAATCTGCCAAATGAGGATGAAAGTGCTTCCTTGAAGGAGCTGACCTATGGGAGGCAGTGAAGGATGATAATGACGTGCAACCACTAGAACAAAATCCAACTCTCAATCAGATCAAGATTCACAAGGAGCACACAATCAAAAAGGCTAAGGCAAGAGGAATTCTTTATGATGTTACTCCTGTTGTTTTTAATAGGATTATGCATCTGAAATCTGCAAAAGCGATTTGAGACTTTTTGCAAAAGGCTTATGAAGGCAATATGAAGATAAAGGGAACGAAGACTATGAACCTTAAGAGGGAGCTAGAGAGGGTCCAGACGAAGAAAAGTGAATCAGTGCAAAACTTTGCTAATAAACTATTAGATTTAGCAAACAAATTAGCATTGTTAGGTACTGATCTTGGAGAGGAAAGATTTGTTGAGAAGCTCCTATGTTTTGTGCCTGAAAGATTTGAAGCTACTGTGACAGCACTTGAGAACACAAAAAATCTCAAAGTTGCATTTTGCTCAATTAGTGAGTGCTCTTCAAGCACAGGAACAAAGGAGGGTACTAAGGAGAGGAGATGAGCCTATTGAAGGTGCAATGAAGGCTAGAGTGAAGCATGGAATGGTGAGAAGAAGCAAGGCAATCAGTTTGATAATCAACAAACCAGTTCAGGTGCAATTGATGCACAAGAGAAGAAAAGAAGTGATGAAGCTTGCAAGCATTGTGGAAAGACGGGTCATCCTTTCATTAGGTGTTGGAAAAGACCAAATGTCAACTCTAGGAAGTGTGGGAAGAAGGGAAATATGACGATGATCTGCAAAGGAAAAAGTTCTCAACAAGGAGAGGCTCAAACTATTGCAGGTGAAGTGGACCAATTTTTTGTTTCTTCAGGCTTTGTATCTCAGGTCTCACGTGATGAATGGCTTGCAGACAGTGATTCCTCCAATCATATTTCTGGAAATGAGGCAATTTTTGTTGATATTGATAGATCATTCAATACTAGAGTGAGAATTGGCAATGGTGACCAGTTAAAGGTTGAATGAAGAGGCAGTGTGTTACTTGAAAGGTATGAAGATTGTATTTGAAAGGAATGAGTGTGCTATTGAAGATGAAGAGGGCAAACTTCTCTTAAGAATTCCTATGCAAAATAAAGACCTTTGCCTTTGATCCTGCAAATGAAGAAAGCACGGGTATCGCATGTGTGCGAAGTCAAGGGGATCTGTGGCGCAAGAGATTGGGACATTTTCACTATAAAGAATTGTAGTTTATGCAAAGACATGGTTTAGTTGAAGATTTGCCTCAATTGGAAAGTGAAGTGTCTGATTGTGAATTATGTTTCCAAGGAAAGCTAGTAAGGAAACCATTCCAAAAAACAACATGAAGGGCAAAGAGGTATTTGTGGACCAATGTTTGAAGAATCACTAAATAGAAGCAAATCTCTTGTAACCTTTATTGATGATTGCACAAGGTTTTGCTAGGTCTACTTCCTTAAACAGAAATCCGAAGTTGATAAAGTATTTCTAAGATTGAAACGAGATCTGCAAAATCAAGACAGTAAGGACTAATAATGGTAGTGAGTATATCTCAAAAAGATTAAAAATCATCTGTGAAAATTCACAGTTCATTATATTCCTCGGTAGAATGGGGTGAGTGAAAAAAAAAATAGAAGCATTTTGGTGATGGCAAGATGCATGCTTCAAGGCAAGCAATTGTCCAAAAACTTTTGAGCAGAGGCAGTGAATACTATAGTCTTCTTGTTGAATAGGCACCAACTAGAGCTCTCAACAAGTAGACATCATTTGAGGCATGGCATGGCTTCAAACCAAAAGTTAGTGGACCAAAAATTTTTTGTTGTTTATGCTATTACTTGGCTCCTTAAATCAGTAGAGATAAACTTGATATAGGCATGAAGCTGTATTTTTGTGGGGTATAGTTCTCAGTCTAAAGCTTATAGCATGTACTAATACACAAAAGATTATCATGAGTAGAGATGTGATTTTTTGTGAAGATAAAGGCTGGGATAGTAGACTATGTAGAAAAAAGGTTGAAAATAAGAGCATTGGGGCTCAAGCCAATCTGCAAAATGACTGAGTTGATCGAGGATGAACTAGTAGATCATTTGCTTGTGCTAGGTACCAGACCACTAGCAAAGGTCCATGCTAGATGTAATGTGGCTCCATTAGAACCTAGAACTATGGAGGAAGCAAAAGAAAATGCCGAGTGGGCATCAGCAATGAGAGAAGAATTGATCATGATCAACAATAACCTAAGCCTGATCAAATGGGTTTTCAAGACAAAACTGAACTCAGATTACACAATTAACAAAAGTCAGATTGGTTATGAAGGGATATGCTCAAGTTAGTGGGGTGTACTTAGATACTTTTGCTCTTGTTGCTCGCACCGACACTATCAAGTTGCTAATAGCTGCTGCTCGAAAAAGATGGATCATCTATCACCTAGATTTGAAATCAGCCTTTCTAAATGGCGATCTATCAGAGGACATTTATGTAGATGAACCAAAAGGATTTATTGTCAATCTGAGGACATTTATGTAGATCAACCAAAAGGATTTGTTGTCAAAGGACAAGAACATAAAGTTTGTAAATTGAGGAAAACCTTGTATGGGATCGTGAAAAGGTTTGAAATTGAAGAATGCAATGTAGACACTACTCTGGTTAATTAGAAAAAAGAAGTTAAGCAAGAGTAATGTACAAGATTCTAAGCATGAGATTAAGTACAAAAGAATAGTAGGTTGTCTAATGTATCTAGCAGCTACTAGACCTAACATTCAATAGGCAATAAGTATTCTGCCCAGATTCCTTAGTTATGCAGCTGAGGAACATCTTACTACAGCAAAAAGGGTGTTGAGATACCTGAAAGCAACTCAGAGTTATGGTGTGAAGTTTATAGCAGTTCCTGAGATGAAGTTAGTTGGTTTTGTGGATAGTGACTAAGGTGGTTCAGTGGAAGACATGAAACAATAGGTTTTTGTCACTTGGATCAGGTTCCTTCTCATGGAGCTCAAAGAAGTAAGAAATAGTAGCACAGTCAAAAGCTGAATTTGTTGTTGCAACTGAAGCTGCAACGCATAAAGTATGGCTTAGGAAGATATTATGTGATTCATGGTTGCAAGAGAAAGGTCCAACTGTGTTGTATGTCAACAATCAAGCTGCAAATGTGATTGCTAAGAATCCAATTTTTCATGGCAAGACTAAACACTTCAAGCTGAGGATTTATTACTTGTGTGAGGCACAACAAGAAAAAGAGATGGAGCTGAAAAACTGCAAGACAAGCAATCAAATGGCTGATGTTTTCACCAAGCCTTTTACCTTCCAAGGGATTCTTTCTATCACGATTTTTCGTACTTCAAACTGATGTTTGATCAAAAGACAACACTTTCCCCAGCCCTGCCTACCTAAAGTTAAAAGGCTTACTGTATTCCAGTGAATTTTGTTAGTATCCTCCCTCTCAGAAATAAATAGATATTGATGATAGTGACAATATTGATGATGATCTTGATAAGAGCTACTATTTGTGTCAGACCAATTCTACATGTTTCCTCAAGTTTTATGTTGGTGAACTACGCTGTTGGTTTGTGTTTTCAGTTTTAAGAGTGACCTTGACAAGCCATACCGTTACTCCCCTAAAATATTTCCACAATGATACGAAGAAAAGAAAAGGTAGCTCACAATGATGTCATGTCTTTCTTCTGCAATAAGCTGTTTGATGTATTGACAAGTCTTAAAACATTAGACAGGCTAAGGCATAACACTTAGTTGCACAATAAGTTATGTCCCCCATAGTAATAATCATTATCTGAAGAGTGTCATTTTAAGGTAACGTGTGCATGGAAAATACTTCGCAAATTAAATCCTTTACACAGAAAACACTGCTCCAGTTTTTCAAATTTTGACTAAAATTAAAGATTTCTGTTTATATGTTCAATGGACAGTCAGCGATTTAGAATGAGTAATATGTTGAAACTAACTTCAGTCACATTATACTGGTTTAGAACAGAATGTTAGACGTCTAGCGTCCTAAGTGAAAATTGCAGCACAGCCAGTGCAGAAAATCATGACAACCAAGAACAAACCTTTCCTTCTCAAAAAAACCAAGGACGAACCTGACGTGGTTGAGATACAAGATGCCCCTGGTCTTCTACATCACTAAATGCATTTCCATCATCAAAATGATCATTTGTTATACTGTCATTATCCCATGACTGGAATGGAGAAGAGTTAACATTTTCTTCTCTTGATTCATCTGCACGGTATAAATATGATAACTTCATTAACATAATTTGTAAATGCTAACCAGATAGTAGAATTACAAATGAGTGATTATTTTGTGTCATATCATTATTTGCATAACCCCTTACCAGTAATAAATCTTAGAACAGTAAAGATAAAGCAGCTGAATTTCAAAAGATTTCATTGTTTTTTTAAGGCAAAAAGATTTCATTGTTACTTCACAACTTGATTAAGGTGTGAATTCGACATGGAATTTATTACATATAATTAGCATTTGAAATCAAAATAGAGGCAATGGGTAAAGTTATTATACAATGTTCCAACATAGAAGCACCAATCATTTAATACAAGACGTAGGATGTCAGATGCAGCAATAAGATAACAACGAATCAAGAGTTCCCAACAGTTCTTGCAAACTTAGAAGTGCCTATTAATCCTGAAGACTAGAATAACGTTCAATGACTTGCTTGACTATACACTATAAATGCAATTTGCATTAGTGATTTTTTTTCTCCACGCATTTGACTTATCTAAGTATTAACATACACTCATGATCTGAATGAGCTTTATACATGGAAAACAAATGTGGTTTCAGAGTTTTATGTGTAGACCAACAAATATGTTTCTAGAATTAGACTACATGTAACATAATAAATGGAACTGGTAGTTCATACATATAAAATGAAATGAAGATGAAGCTTCATTTGACTCATGAGAAGTGATAAATCTCCAACTAGTAAGCTACCATTACTTTCAGCCCACATCTATCTAACAATAAACAACCAAATGAAAGAGCCAAATAAACCATATCAAATAGGCAAAAATACACTGCAAATGATGTTGTCTAAAATCCCTACTCTGTTACATTAATTAAGCTTTGAAACTATTTCGATATTGTTTTACTTCTAGCAGCTCAAGCATTCTACTGGTATGGATCAGCATCTGTCATTATCTAGCAAATTGTAAGTGTTACCTTTCACCTATACATACCATATCATACGACAATGACATCTACCTTAATAGCAAAAAGAAGTGGCATTCTGTTCACATGCATCTATTCACCAATGAGAACTTCAGTGCTTAAGAACTGATCAATAGGACAATATAGTTGGAACAGAAATCAAATTTTGAAATGATAACATCATCGAGGAGAATTGAAGAAATTAAGATGAAAACTTTAAGGATCTAGGATCTTGTGCTGAAGGGAACATTTAATCACAGTATTACAATAGATAAAGTATAAACTTTAGATCAAACAAAACCAGACTTACCAGAAAGTTTTGTTCCCTTCTTTCCCATGCACTATAACAAAGTCAAATTAGGTTCATATACGACAACATATATTGTCATGGTAAAATTAATTTGTGACAACTAATACTTACCAAAATATGTGGAAGTAAAAATAATTTAACAAGAGTTTCGGGTCTATAGTGACAATCTTCAGGAAGGGTAATGTTTTTAACCACTTTGTTTCCAGGTAACAGTAATGATTTTGGATTCTTTGGAGGTGCAAGGATATCTGGCATTTCATTGTCCATTGACTTCATGAATTCTATGTCAGGGGTTTTCTTTTTGCTCCTTGATTTCTTTTCTGCCACTTCTGACTCAATTGCTGAAACTGAAATTTGTTCTGTACCTTCAAAAATGTAGTGCACTGTAAATTAAAGTTACAGAAATACCAGAAATGGCCAGGATTCTACTTGAATAGTCATATGCTTAAAGCTACCTTTAGTTTTGCGATACTTCCAATGATCTGGGCCTGCCCAAGCATTTGATTTCGAGGTAAGTCCCAAACCCAGGGACAAGAAACCAGCAATTTTCTCAAACATTTCGTCCACATCAGGACCATCAAACATATCCTCAAAGCTTTCCTGCATTGGAAGCAGAAAAATATTTTTCAAATGCATTCATTACTTTTAGCCTAAAGCCGATGGGGCATACCTCATGATGGTTCATATCGTGGATCGTATCAGCAGAAGTGTCATCAATAACACTTGTCTGATCATCATGTTCAAAATTAAATGATTCTTCACATTCATAATCAAACACATTTTCATCGACCCCTATATGGTTATTCTCAAAATGATCCTCACCATCATCTGGATTTAGTGTTGAAGAATTGACATATGCTGGCCTACGATTGTCTTCATCAAAACGATTCACAATTTCCCTCAATGTTGGTGTGATATCATTTGTTGCAGGAACATGGGTCATCATCATCTCAATGTAATCTTCAAATGGAAGGTTTAACAAATAAAATTAACAATGCCCAGAACATAGAGGTAACTTTAAAAGCAAATTTTAAATCAACCCAGATGAATACCTTTAATGAATGAGAGATCAATTACTTCGGGTTTGCAGCTCTTTGATTCAAGTGCCATGCCCCTCTCTGGGTTTTCAAAAGAATCAAAGAGCACACGACATCCACCATAAACACCAAGATTATTAAGTAGAAGGCCTTTTGCTCCACCTTCATCAAATTGTGCAGAAGTCTGATGATATAGGGGATCCACAGCAAAAGCCACTGAGATAAAGATGTAACAGATTAGTCTCAGTTAAGGAAATTGTGATAATGAACATAACAAGTTTAGAACAGTACCATCAATTTTTTTCACATTAAGAGCCTCAAATGATGATTCTAACGTAGATAGAGGCGAGATCTGAAATCACCTGAGATCCATGAGTAATTGAAAAGTCACAATTTTAGTTTTCAAGAAAATATGTATACCTTCCGTTCTGTTTCCTTCTTAGAAGCACCATCCTCTTGTGTCGTGTTGACATGCTCAACCTCTCCCATATTTTCTGTTGCATAGAGTCTCAAAATAGGTACCAGGAAAATGCTATGATAAAGCATCAAATTATGTGATAAGAACTTAATAGCAAGTTATTCATTCAGTTATCAAACACTGTGGACATAACTTTCCGAGTTCATCTTTCAAAAGAAAACTTTTCAGAATTCAACCAAATGGAATTACTCAGAGTTGAAATGCACACAAGGAGATTTGGAATCAGTCAAGCTTTGATTCGCTTCTTTTCTTACATTATTTCAAGAACTTTTTGTTTTAGTTAAGGTGTAGTATGCAACCAAAACTTGAAACTATTGCTTATGATGGATCAAAGAATAATATCTGAAACTGAATAAATCACAAATTTGTGGTGAATGCTATCTTAGTTGCTATTTTTATTTAATCTATTATTATGAATACTTGTCCAGAGGAAATGATGATATGCAATTTACTGAAGCATTTTCACTAGAATACACCTCTTTCAGAATAATAATAATTAATTAATAACTACTATCTAGTGACTAGGCCAATGTGCCAACCGATGCATTATGGGATGGTTGGCTTTTAATACAAATAAAAAAAAATTTCAATGAAACATTACCAACTTACCAGGGATGCCAATAGAATGACACACAAAATCAGACCTAATAGAATGACCTGGGATTCTAACCTTTTTCTTCGTCTCGTCCAGCCCGATTGATTCCTCCAAGCACCTTGTATGCTTCCGAATGCACAAAATCCACTCTCATGGAATATATCTTTACCCCAGCTTCCAGAGTACAACTTGCCTGCATCAAACAAAGCAGAACAAGCGCACAGTTTTATCATTCCAAACTCGTTTTTCATCAATTATCTGAACAGTTATATCCAGATATGAACCTTTTGAAAGTTAGTCTCATCATCGTCTTCAGGCTGCTGGACTCGGATAACCTCACTGAGATGATCGATGAGGCTAAGCTCCCACGTATTCTTTTGGTTTATTTTCTGCAGCACAGAATTAAACAAGAGGCAAAAGATGACATTTCTTACAAATAATACTCTCAAATCTTGTTGTTACAAAGAGCTAGACCAATTCTGCTCTCATTCCCCGAAAATACGAAAGGTGAAAACGTGATATGAATGAAAAAAAACCTAGATTTTCTCTCTCAGGAGAACTAAAAGGCATTTGTTCTTTTTCTTATTTGGCCATGAAAATCATCAAACAAATCCAGATCCGAAGGAGAAAAAACGTGAAGACTAACGTTCTCGCTTGAGAGCTTGATGCAGTTTTGGAAGAGATCCATGATCTGGTCGCGGTCAAGCATGTCACCACGGCGGCCACCGTCGACATCAGAGTTCACAGTCGGGACCAACACGACAGACTTACGGCGGGCTCGAGCGGCTGCGCGGGCCTGTGCGCGCTCAAGCGCGTCATTGTTGGAACCGAGCGGGAAGTGGGACGACGTGGGGGACTGCAGACGGGAGGCCATCCGATTGCGCGGAGAAAGCAGCGGCCTGGCGCCGGCCGCCGGACGCGACGGCGGTGGACTCGCATAGAATTCGTCGTCGTCGAAGTCGCCGCCGGCACCGACCATTTTGATGCGGAGAAGTGGAGACTGAGAACTCGGCGGGTGAAAATTTTGGGAATCGTCGGGAGAGGGTTTTTTTCCCTCTTCGTTTCTTTCCCCTCAAATTTGAAAAGAAAAAAGCGGCAGCGTGATAAACCGATATGAAACCAGGGGAGTTGTATCTGTATATATAACGGTCTATCACAAGTATCACTAAATTTAATATTACAAACATGATCGGAGGCCTTATCACTTTGTGGAAAGGTGGGAATCCACACCTTTTTTAGGTGATTAATTTCTTTTTTCTTTCATCTTTCTGCAACTTTTTATATTTTCCCCCTTTCTCTCTCATATTATTTTATTTTCTTCTTTTAACCTATGAATTTATTTTAAATTTCATTTCTTAATTTTTAGTTAACCCAAGCATACAATTATAAAGCTTCTAATTAACTCCTAATTTATTATTAAAATACAACTTATCTGATTGGCTTAATAAAATTCTAATCTCATGCAAAAGATATACATTAATTAAGTATTACGCATAAACTTAATTAATTATTATAATTATAAAAAATGCATATTTACATATTTATTTATTATAATAAATTAGCCACCTTCATTTAGTGTGTATATATATTAATTAATAATTATTATTATGATCTATAGGTCCTAGATCTTGCTTAGTCATTATGTGCTGTTATTATATTTATTTATGTGCTGTTTGTTAATTAATAATGTTATATTCATTATTTAATTTCAATTATATATTATAAATAAATAAGATTAACTTATTATGTGCTGTTTGTAATTGCTTTAACCCACCGATATTAACTTTTGTGCTAATTTTGTTATCCGAAAGTCTTTAATGCGGGTTGATTTTTCTTATTGTCCATGAAGCTATACCCATCAAAATCTGACCGGGGATGATGATAAGTGAATGTTAGATTATGCTCAATTAAGATAACATTTCTTATTTGAGGATTGACGTCTAAAATTTAGTAAATTTGGTTGATTCCTAGTGTTACGGACAAAATTCATCTTTAATTGTAGGACGTCGAACTATAATAGAATATTATTAAATGAAAAAAAGACATTACGTCTACATTGTTGAACCACAGTAAATTTGCAATCTTTTTAGAAAGGAAAAAAAAACAAATAGCACATCTTTAAGACAGTTTTCACAAGGAAACTAAAAAGGCAAAAACATGTCTGTAGCATCCGTTGTGCAATTCTTCTCCACCCCATCATTCATAACTTTGGCACACGAAATAACAAATATGTGGGATATGCCATTCATCTATACAAGTTAGAACAAGATATAGGCCCTAGGTTTTGATTATACCAACTGCTATGTAGAACTACCTAAAACAGAGCTGATAAAGGAAAATGGTAAGTTTTAGGGTCCATAATATTAGTACAAGTTGAAATAGAAAGTCGGTGAGATCGACAACTTGGATAAAATCTATACAGAGCTTCTCATAAGATATGAAACTACACAACCCAGGATGGCACCTGCACAAACCTGCAAAAAAAAAAAGGGATGGATTCAGCATCAAGATTAAGCATTGGTCAAGATAGCCTGAAAGAATACGAACAAAATATGCATATAGTGTATAAGCACAATTTAGTGCTGTCGGTAGCTTGTAAATAAGCTTCAACTTATTTTAAGAACCTTATGTGCCATCTCGGCGCTATTTGAAAGCTTATGAAATGTATGAGCTCCCTAGTGCAGAAATACAAAAGGATAGAAAATGCCAACAACGTGTGCTGCATATCTTCAGCCTTTCGTGGAGTTTTGTCCTGACATTGATCATGTTAACTATAAAAGTTCAGATAAAGCAGAACAGTGTCCCATGCCAAAACTACATAATGGACTAATCAGATTTGGCTGACAGTTGATTAATTCGAGTGTATCCCAAGATCGACGGGAATTACTAATCAAATTCAATTTCTGGAACAATCAATTTGATTGAAGGTTTCATTCTTTACCTCGACTTTGGCTTAGTCAGATGTAGTAGCCAGTATAAGGGGCCCCGAGTGGATACAAAGGAAAAAAAAACTATGATTTTTTCCTCTAAAACTACCTGGTTTCTCGAAATTTCAAGTGTAAACTATCACATGGCATCCTATCAAAAAGGAAAAAAACTATCACAAGGTAACTATAAAATTTTAATAGAAACCAATTGACCACAATGAAAAATGCATTATCAAAAGAAAACCGCCTTACATATGCTTGTGACCCTTAAAACTTTTGTTTATATTGTATTTTTGTATCTAACTTTGTATAATGAAACTGTCAAACATATTTATGTATTATAGCAGATTTTCACATACACTCTTTCCGGTCGCATAAACATGTTCTTTCTTTTTTTCCTATTGAATAAGATATGACTACGAACCAACCTTTCACAATGTGAACAGATTCATGTTTTCTGTACAAAAAACATGTACTGGAGTATCAAATAACAGAAATTCAAGTTGAGGCACAAAAACAGCCAATCCTACAGTGATGATTAAAACTTGAAACTAAAAGTAAATGATGACACCACAAGTTCATCATGACTCACCCTTCCGTAATAGCTCAACTCTGTTATGAAACGATTCATAACAATTCTGATGTAAATAACTGGCATGTTGTATCAATCTTGTTTACTATATTAGTGAGGAAATAAAATGATACAATGTAGTCTACATCCATGTTTGTGCGGTACCTAGATGTGGGCATGTAGTGGTCTGTGATAGACCACTATCAGACGTAAATGAGAATCCATCAGATGAATTATTATTTATTTATTATTTCCTTAGGCACATTCGAGTTAAAGATCTTTTTCCTAGACTTTTTTTTTGTTTTCTGGTTTTTGATTTATCTGTCTCTGACAGCAAGATCTATGGTCACAGAGACCAACTCCTTAGAATATTGACATAACATGATGCACATAAGTCTTATTTTCAACATTTATAACAGTTGTTTCATGATTCTTAATACAATACAAAGCGGATGACCACCCAAGATTTGTAGTCATCCTTACAGTTCTAAAAAACACATTTATAGCCGTTGCCTTATCTTCTCTTTTGGCCTTTTGTGCAGTCACTAATACAACAAGCAATGTTGTATTGTGTTGTCATAACTAGCAACTTGTGAATGAAATTGGTTGAGAAAGCTCAACACAAAGTGAGTTAATCAGTAGTCATACTACTGATATGCTACTTTTAAACTTTAAGAAAACAAAAATGCTATTCAGATGTAATAAAAATTACAGGGGACAAAGGATGGAGGTTCCCTTGGAGGACGGCTTTGACTGTCATACATATGACTTCAGTGCAACTGCACACCTTTTGGGGGGTGGGGTGGGTGAGCAATGTCATATAGAGAATATGTATATCACATTTTCTGTTTGTTGAGAGAGTGGGGATGGATAATCCCTTTTTACAGGCATCCACCACCTGTCGGTTCCCCCCTCTGTTTGCCTTTGTTTTCTAACACACATTTGTTAAAAGTCTGACATTATAGTTTTAATACAAGCAGATGACTACCTGAACTTGGTAGCCATCCTTTTACTTCTAGAAGAAAACTGTACCATGAAACTAGTATTTCCTCAAATAACTAAATAATCAAAACTTGATGAGCACAATAACATGATCTACAAATACCTGCAATGGAGTGTGACCAAGAAGTTCGCGTAAAGGCCTGCAAGTGGATAATGGATGCTCCGGTGGAAGCTCACATACAATTTGATTCAGCAGCTGCAATATTTGTTACAGAAGAAATATATGAACTACAGCTTTTTTATGAGAGTATGAACTACAGCTAACTATTACAGGCCTTGTCTAAATGCAAATATAAAAAATATATCTGCAATATTATACTTAGAGTAACTAATTGTAAGCACAATTCAATATAATTCCGATTTCCAAGTTAATTCATAGTCCAACTTATCATCAAACTTCGATAATATATGAGGACCTCAAAATAAATTGATTTATTGAAGGTGAAATGACATTAAGTCTAGATGTTAATCTTAGACTCAGATACATTGTTTTCTCAGTTTATCAGAAGGTAATTGTTTACTCCTGTACAAAATGCAAATAATTATGCATGCTCCATGGAATTAATCAATTGAAGTGTAAAGTGTCTTCATTAAATCATCATATAGAATATTGGTAAAACATTTTTGAAATAAATAATTTAACAGTGGGTAAGGCCCACACATCAGACTGCAGTTGATTAATTTACCTCAGCTTGCCTACCAGCATGCAATCTTATTCCAGATGCATCATACATTACCTGAAAATCACTTGAGTCTTTAGACATATACAAATCGCTCAAAGCACAAATTGAATATCGATGCCACTAAAAAACTTCAACATTACACTGAAGTAAATGCTAAATAACATTCATGTTCTCTGATAAAAATCCACTCCGTACATGCCAGAAGGGGAAGAGGACACATGAAAACAACTCTAAAATTTTCAGGTCCCATCTCTCCAACTGCAGCCAAAAATTGTCCTACAGTTTTACAACAGCAAGAGGCCATGATTCAATTGAGTGGGAGAAGTCTTTAGCCCACTAACAACTAAGCCCACAAATGCACGTTGAAGGAACTGGTGACTATTGTGTCTCTTTAGATATGCATTAGCTTTTAGTTTAGATGCATGTTTTGTTGTTAAACGTTATATATTATAGAGCCTTCTTCTCTCAATATGGACAGTCTAGTTATTTCCCTTCAATCCAGTTCTAAAATATGTTCTCATCTTTTATAATTCTTGTATTCTATCAAATTGACGTCAAAGCAACTAAGATCCTGAAATGGTGAACACCAGATCATCTCCCCTTCACCGTGAGTCTTCAAACCCTAAAAGTGATCATCAACCAAACCAGAAACTGATCCTATTTCCCACCCCAACTGAATGCCATCACCAACAAAATGAATTCTACTGATTACCTGGTAGCAAAGGTAGCAACTCTCAAAGCTCAAACTAGTGTTGTCCGCCATGAAGAATCTAGCTTCACTTCATGCAATAAAGGAAAATCTGTAGTGTAAGAACAAGGTGACAAGGTGGATATTCCATGGTGGGCTAAAAATCCTTCTCGACATCCACATAAAAATGGATTTCCCAAAGTTTGAAGGAGGTGATCCCTGGGGATTGATTATGAAGCCTGAAAAATGTTTCCTCTATTACCAAACTTCAGATGATCTCAAAGTTGATATTGCAGCCATATACCTAGAGGAGATGCATTGGAGCTCTTCGCATGGGATATAAGAAAACACACCCTATTGCATTGGGAGGAATTTGTTAAAACACTGCAAGAAAATTATGGGTGGAGTTTTTGAACCCTGACGAACATCTTTGCAATATTCATCAAACAGGCATCATTCAGGAGTATTGCAAGGAATTTGCAAGGAGAGTGGCAGACGTCCAGAATTGGCCAGAACGCTGCTTAATCAAGGTTTTCGTCAGCAGCTTGATGGAGGAACTAAAGGCAGATGTCCAAATCCACAAACCGATGGTCTATAAAGCTATGAGTTTAGCTTTGGAAGTTGAAGCCAAGTCTTCTCCAAATTTCAATAACAAAGGGATTCATAGCACCAACAAATTTGTTCATAATAAAAGTTTCATACTTGTGTTTCTTAAATAAGAAGCCAAGGAGGGTGTTGTTCATGTTTTTTTGAGAGGCAAACAGAATGATCAACCAGATTGTTAATCACCCAAAACTGTGTTGTTCATGTTCCTAAAGATTTCTACTATGGATAAGAATGTTGTCAAACAAAACAAGAATGAGTTTACGTAGCCGAGGTAGCAGAGGTCTAAACGTCATGTTGGATTGGAATGTAGGTGGAGTTTATTAAGTAAAAAACACAAGTATGAAACTTTATTGCCTGCAAGATTTTTACAGGTGTTGCCTATTCCACAATGGATCTAGGAGGATATCCCACTTGATTTTACAGTAGGTCTCCCTCAATCCCATGGACAAGACACAATTCTGGTGATAATAGATAAATTCAACAAGTGTTGCCATTTTCTCACTCTTCTACATTCTTATATGGCAAAGACGCAATAATATTTTGCAAAGAAATTGTGCGCTTACATGGTATACCACAGTTAATTATCTTTTATCATGATTTGAAATTGAGGGTTTTACGAGCTGAAGATGATTAATTGGGTTATCTGCCTAAGTAACATAAAATATGCTCCTTTCTTGACAACAACAACAACAACAAAGCATTATCCCACTAGGTGGGGTCGGCTACATGCATCTTACGACGCCAATTCGTTGATTCATGTTCATGAGATTCGACAGGGTTTTACGCTGGCTGTCGGGACCTAACACAACCCTCCTCCTTTATCCACTCCTTTCTTGACAAGGATAATTAAAAAAAAAATTGAGTTCAGTTCTATATCAAATTGAATTGTTTGTAAAATCTGAACATTTTTAAACCTTTTTCAAACCAGTTCATAAACTATGCTTGGATAGTAAAGATGACGCTATCTTGTATTTGTAGTCCTTGTTCTCTGAGCCCTAAATTTGATATACATTCTTCTCTATTTTTGTGCTTTTCAGATGGCATAAAACCAGAAGTCTCAAATCGAGTTTAATTCTCATTCAGTTAAAACTTTTGGATTGGACATGGCTTGCAATTTTGAATTTAGATAAAAAATCATACTGAAATTTGACTACTTCATGTGTCCGGTTTATCATTAAAGTTCAAGCAAAAGCTATGATTCTCATGTTTGATAAATAAAATATCTGGTACTTCGTAGGGTCAATGTATCTATCATAATAAATATTGTTTTCCTAAAATAATACACATAAGGAAGTAAAAATGTTGGTGCAGAAAAATATCATACATACAATGGATGCTAAAACCACAGCAAGAGCAAATGCAGAACACCCAGTTCCTTCCTGTAAACCTATGGCTGTAGCAAGAGCTGTCACAGTTGCGGAATGTGATGAAGGCATTCCACCTGATCCAACCAACCTCCTGGAATCCCATCGTTTCTCCTTGTACCTGCATGTTGGATGAACATATTGAAGGCTTTCACAAACTAAATAGAGAGTTATCCTGTAGAAGATCCAATTCAGATATGAAATCAAAGAGTACAATAAGTGTGAACCATTTATCAGGTAATTTAAGGTAAGAGAAAGACGAGGCACATCTGTATAGGAAAGAGAAACTTTCTGATCACGTGATTATCAACCTGGTACAACCGTAGATCTTAATAAGCACAGTCCAATCTTTGACCATGGATGTTGATTCTAAACATATGGTACTGCATCCTGAGCAAACAGGCAGTACTGGCTACTGCAGGTGTCAGTTCCAAGGAGACTTTGATCACAAATTGGAGGGTGCTATTAATTGCAAATTTGCAACAATCATGATCCAACTTTCTATCACCAAGTTCCTGTGCCTCATAAATACATTAATAAGTATGGAAGAATTGCAGTTAACTATATATCCTTGTGTATCAGTAAAAATTCTTGCCGCATTAACAAACCAATTAATTGACGGCAAGAATGATGCCTACAGTATATAGATTTCTCATTTGAAGACCTAAATACTAGTGCCTTCTCTTCATAAATGAAAATAATTCACATCCTCTAATTCCCACCTGAAAAAAAAATTTCTCCAACTCTAATTAACATTTTAAAGCTAAATCTCTCTTCTTGCAATCATATCCAAGACTATAATACTCCTGTTCACACATCCAGCTCCAAGTGCACAACAACTGCAGTTTCCACTTTATTTTTCATTTAAACAACAAATAACCTAGAATTCACTTATAACAGAACAGAATACGAGGAGAAGAAAAAGCAGAATCAACTGGCAATGGATATCGAAAAAAAGAAAAGAACTAAAGAAACAACGGGACGTTGAACAATTTCTGATGCAGAATTTCCAATCTTACACCAAGTGACAGACGAAGAGGGATGAATAATAAGGTATCTTAAAAAAAAGATTTGATAAATATTGGGGCGTTATGGATGGGGGGCCCAATGAAGAAGAGGCAACGCACCAGGTGGTGAAGAGCTTGAGGAACTGAGCGACGGCGAAGGCTACGAGGGCGGATAGGAGAGGGAGGTTCGTCGGCGGAGACGGCCCCTCCCCCTTCCCCAACGCCGACGCGTTCGACGCCGCCACGTCCACCGCCGTCAAGACCTCATTCATCTCCTCCCCTGTACTTTCGATCTCAGCGGCTGTAGCGAGCTGCTGGCTGCTGCGATCAGGGTTGCGGAGATCGACAAGTACTCCACGCACGCCTCAGCCGCCGCAGCCGCCGCCGTCGCGACCGGGTGTAAGAGGGGAAGAGGTGAAGGGTCTGTCGATTGGTGTTTCAAGGAAACAAACGCGAACGCAATGGAACTGTTCCCTCGTGCCGATTCTGTCGTTGAATGAGGCAACGAGGTCGCGCGTTTCGTGTGTTAGAGGCGCGCACGAAACGGGAAAGCAAAAAAAAAGAAGAGCGCGTAGTCGAACGACACGTGGTGTAGCATTTCTATGCATCATCTTGAGTTTATCGGAATAACGGGGTGAGTCTCGTCACTGTATAAACGAAAATTTAGAATTTGATTTTTTATTAATAAAAAAGTTTCTCTTTGTAAGGTATAAGATATTATATCAAACTAGGGAACACCATCGCGCTTCGCATTCGCATAATTTTAATATATAAATATTTTATAAAAAATAATTTATAATTTTTTATTTTAAAAATATTTAAATATTTCAAAATATATTATTTTATTTTATTATAATAAAATTGTTTTACGTTTTTATGGGTGAACTCCTCTAGCCACTTGTGTCGAAGCTTCACGTTCGGTACAAGTCCTGAACGCAATTCCACCATCCTTCATGCCAATGGAGATATCGGCGATGATTTCATCTTTGCGATTTGGTTTCTCAAGTCCACCTTTCAGCACCACAATGTTACCTCCCCATCCTCCCACCTCCTCTACTCTGCTCGAGTTTTGCATTCGGCATCAATCTTAAGCACAAAGTTGTCGTCCATCTCACTGATTTGTTCAAATCTGCCCTCGGTATTTCAACACCGACCCCTTCTCGTGTCACGGGGCATTTTTCGTGACACGAAGCGTGAAGCCTCGCGGCACCTGCCGCTCAACTTATAGCCCTCGGTCGTTTAGCGCCGAAAACATGGAACACATGCAGCCGCCCCGCACTGCGTAATATTGCGGAGTATCAAGTTATCCGCCCTTAGGGCATTTATCTTATAAGGTCGTCCTTATGAATGGCCAAGTATGTGACGTTCCCGTAGGGTACGTCTTTTGCATCTTCAATATGTAACAAGACTCATATACCTACGGTACACTGGGAGGAGTTCACTAGTGCCTTTCGATGCCCAATTGTATGTTATGTTTCATCATATTTAATACAAGTAAGCTTTCCTTTAATTCTAGTGTCCTGGCTTTGAGCGTGGGGTGGCAACCCACATTGGTGTCCCTTCATGGCGTCCCGTGGTCCCTTCGTCGCCCCTTCGGACTTTAAGTGCCCAAGCATCTACATTAGTGCCGCAACGCGCTAATGCCACGGTCTCGTGACGAGTAGTCCAACACTCTAGTCATGTCCGTGATTGAATGCCTATAAGAGCGACTCTCGGCAAAGTCATCTCGACCATAAAACTTCCGCTGCAAACTCAAAACAGGCTTGGCTAGGTGCCTATTCGCCTAGTCACCGCACGTGATCTAGTGTCCGAAAATGACCCCGTGACACTCGCACCTCCTCAAAGTTTCGTGTCTGGCATCAATCTTGAGCGCAAGGTAGCCATCTCGACATTGCTAGAGGCATCGGCATCGCCTTTCTCATCGGCATCTTGATAGTGACCATTTTGCAATGTATACTTCATAGGCCTTCTTGATGTTGTTTCATCCCCCTCAAAAAAAAAATGGCTTTTCCACCAAGACTTACTCGTAAGGTATCCACTAATCCAGCATCATTATTAGTAGTAGTATAGAAGTTTCACTTTGCACTCATGATTTATCTTCCATTCATAATGTCTCCATTATCTCACTACGTAAAATGAGTCAACGAACGTGGAAAAAAAGAGAAAAAAATTATAAAATGTACAAGACTATGCATTTATAAACCATTATTTATTACTATAAATAAATAATAAAAGCATAAAAATCAATATGTAATTTCTAGCGCTAAAATTTTAATATACAAATTAGTAATGAAAATGCCAATTATTAATAAAAAGAATTAAATGATGCAATTAATTAATCTGGTATTTAATAATATGAACACCAAGTGGAAACACAAACAATTAAATGATGCAATAAATTAATATGATATTGAGATAATGATTATAAATATTAAAAATTGTCAAAAAACTCAATAAAAATAGTAAGAATATATTATATATATATAAGAATAAATTGTAAGAAAATTCTAGAAAAGATAAAAAGAATAGTGAAAGGAGAAGAGGCTTGATGTCTTAAATTATGCATATATATATATATATATATATATATATGACGATGTTAAAAATTTAATACACTTGCAGATTCATTTATATATGAGTATTTTTAGGATTAACAATTATAACTTATAATTTATGAAAATTTAATACACATTAATTAATTATGCATTCATATATGATTATTTGTTAATATAAATAAGAAACTAATGAAATATATAGAGTCAATACGTAATTTGCATTGTTAAAATTTTACAAATTAATAATGAAAATATCAATGATTGATACAAAGGATCAAATTATGTAATTAATTAATATGGTATTTAATAATGTGAATATAAAGTGACAATACATAAATGATGCAATAAATTAATATAATATTAAGGTAATAATTCTTAAAATTATAAATTAGTAAAATATTATAAAAGGATAGAAATAAGAAGAAAATGCTTAGACGCCCAGAGGTCACAAGACACAACCAATCTTGACTGCACAATTGGAGGAAGACCAAACGACTATTAATTACTGCTACATATGCAACTGTAAATTAGCAAATGATATAATTCTTATTGAATGCCGATAGCTAGAAATTAGGAATTTCTTAATATAATTTGTGAAACGGTTATAAATATTCAAATTCAAATATGCTAATTAATTAGTCAGAAATAATGAGATATAATGATATTACCTTTTCATATCCCTTTGTGTGCTAATCAGATTTAGTTAAAATATATTAATCAGCCGTAAAGGAATTAAATTGAGATGTTATAAAGTAACTGATATTAAACATAAAGGAGTTAAATTCAGATGTTATAAAAGGAATTGATATATAAAAAAAATGCGAGTAGAAATTATTAATATAATTTGTGAGACTATTGTAAATATTGAAATTGAAATGTGCTAATTAATTTGCCATAAATAATAAGATATAACATGTGTATTTCAAATGTGATAATCATATTTAGCTAAAATATATTAATCTTGTAAGTTCAAATGTGCTAAAAGGAAATGATATTAAATAATAAAAAGGGACTGACGGTAATGTGTTGATACTCCAAATAGGGACGCACGTGGCTCTTCTTTCCCTAAGATGCCCTCTTCTAGTCTTCTGCACTGCACCCTTCTATTCACCACCTCCTCCATCGTTCGCCAACGCCTCCTCCTTGTGTAGGAACTGTTGTGAGGAGGAGCATGACGAAGGTGGGCGTGCAGGAGAAGACCTACTCGAAGAGCCAAACGAAGGAGGAGTTCATCTACTGCTGAACCCTGTCCAAGATCCCCTCGAGGTCCTCGTAGAATAGGACTCGCCGGAGCTGGAGGGCGTAGCTTTGAGCTCGCGGACGATGAACACCATGGAGAAGGATTTCTTCACGGAGCAGCAGGCCGATTCGCCCGCCGCCGCCATCTCAGCGGCTCCCGTTCGCTTCTTCTTCTCCTTGATGATACAGTGGGAGCTAGAGCGGCAACTTTACCTGGCTTGCGTTCTGCTCCACGATCGTCGGCACGATCTCAGTCGGCCACTCCAGAGGCTGCGGCTGGATGGGTGCCCACGACGGCTCGACCAGAGGCTTGTGCTTCTTCGGAGACAACTTAGGAGAAGGTACCCGAGGGACGGAAGCACAAGAGGAGGAGAAAGAGGTGGCGGCAGCGGCAACTGCAACTTTATCGTCATCGTTTCTTCCTTCAATTTGCTGTCGTTGTTGCTCGCTCTGGAGTTTGAGGGGCAAATCCAGGATGCTTTGCACGAATTCCTCGTCGTCCTCGCCATCGGTGAAGCTTCCGAGACCAGCGTCGGAGGCCTTATGAAGAATCAGCCTCCGCCCTCCCTTCATCTTCTCTTGCAACGTCGTTGAGCGTGTTCTAAAGGGGAAGGGTGAGGCGAGCGTGCGATTGTTGGAGGGGACAGTTGACGGCAAATTCCTCGAAAAGACAACAGAGGCAAAGCTGCGGGAATAGAAGGAATGCGTGTTGCTAGCGGTGGCGGCCGACTGACTGTGCAGAGGAGGAAGCTACCAGTAGTTTTCGGCGACTTGCTCGAGATGCCCTCCTTGTCACCGGCCAGCTCATTGTCAATGATGCAGGCGAAGGGGATCAGGATGTCGCCGATGGAGACACAAGCCATGAGTAGGAGGTTGGCGCGTCCGATGTCGGGGGAAGTTCGTTGCGATGCCGACGATGGGAGGGAAGGCGGCTACAGTCGTCACTCGCTTCATTGCTGTAGAGGCAACTACCTGAAGTTCCTTCATTTTTTAAATGTAGAGAACTGGAAACGAAAGGTTGCACGTTTGCTACATTGGAATGTAGGGGTCAAGTATAAATGTAGGGTAAATTGTAAATGGATATTAAATGAGGATTAAGATAAAAATGGAAAAAAAGTTAAAAAAGAAAAATGCAAACCGTGAAAGGAGAACACTTCGAAATTTACGTTTATATAAGTGCATATAATCATGATAAGCCGTTGAGAGTTAAATAATAGATGGATTGATTAAATAATTGGATGGGAGTTACAAGATAGAGAGATGTATTAAATAATTGGATGTTACAAATTAAAATGTGTAAAAAAATTTACAATACTTGAGAAAAAAAGATAAAGACAAATGCTACAATGTGAAGCATCCAAATGCATCAGCTTATATATATATATATATATATATAGATTACTTAACCTCGATAATAAATCGATATCAAATTTATTAAATCAATACTGCTTCTCGAGAGTTCTCTAATAAAAAAACAACCACAACTACTTCAAGTAAGAGTATTCACGGGTCATATTAGATCAAACTCGACCCGACTCGAAGGTCAGTTCGATTCGGCTCGAGTCGTCATATTACCAAATCACTTAATCTTTTTTAATATTTCTTACTATTTTATAATTATTTAATATAAAAATATTATTATATTTAATTTTAAGCATATAATAAGTTTTATAAATACTTAAATATTATTTCTGTATTTAAAATATTTTATTTTATTTTTAATAAAATATAAGCTTAAGTTTAAATAAAAAAGATAAAAGATAAAAAAATTTGGGTTGAATTTATCCAACACTTACCCGACTCAACTCATGATCAAGTTAAGTTTGAACGATCCAAATTAGGTCGGATCGAATCGGATCATCGGGTTCACCGAATCGACCCGATCCGATGAACACTGCTAACTCGAAGCCTATAAAGACTTCCATAGTAACATTAAATTACTCAATTTTTAAATATCAAATTAATCATGTGTTATGGAAAAAACTAATATAATTTTAAAAAATATTTCTTAGTACTTTAGTATCAATTTAATTAATTCTACAGACAATATTTTTATAATGAAGTTAAATGGTAGTTAAATTCAAATAAAATGAAGATATAGCATCCAAATAAATAGTGTAAAATTCAATCGATCAAACTAGTCCGACCACGATCGGGTGCCTAGACGATCCATGGATCATTGATAGTGTCATTAATAAGGATTGACCCGATTAAACTTGAGTTCAACCATTGAACTAGACGATTGTTGAGCCAGTTTAACAAATTTTTCTTCAAAAAATATGTGGCGGAGGAGAAATTCACTCCTACTACCTCTACAGGCTACATATTTCATGTTCACACCTACACCTACCCCTTTGACCATTTACGGGGGTGTTTGGTGAAGGAAATAAAATAATCTCAACATGCATGGGAACAAAGAAGCTCTTGCAATAGTATATTTTCTTACTATCATGAAGAACATTTTATTTCAACTTTTTCAATTTCGAGACAGCTGCTAGGATTAGTTCATGTTTTTTTTATTGTTCTTAATCCTGACCTTGGATGAAATATCAAGAACAACCCACTTGTTCCTGTTATATTATGATACCAAACACTACCTAGATGCACACCTAAGTTTATTTTACTACTTTATTTATCAAATCATATTTTTTTACCATATTTGAATGTTAAAATAAAAAATCCATTCTATAATAAAAATAAAATATTCATTAACTTATTTATTTTGTTTATATTTTACCACTCGTTTAAATATAAATAATTTCATAAATGTATGCTCATAAATATTTTAGTTATATATATATATTATTTTATTATCATCTGATTCAATTGTATGTCGGTTCAACCTGATTGAAAGCTTCTCTGAGTCGTTTGTGAGTCGATGCCCAGTCCGAGTTTGCAACATTGATTCAAGTAATAATTATTAACATGTTTGGGAAAAAAATGAATACATATGCATTTAATAATATATATATATATATATATATATATATATTCTAGACAATGATTTGGTACAATTTTGGAATAATATATTAGTACAAAAATCATGCACCTATTGGGTGGCCAAACACCTTATCTACAAGGAGAACAAGGAGCATCACGACTTTTGACAACTCCATTGTCTACCGTTGTCGTTGTTGTTCGTCGTGGGTGCTTCTCTATCATGACGTAGATGTTAAGGCAACATCATTCCACAAATAATGTCAAGTAGGAGGAGCATTCAATTTTTTGTTGTTATTTTTCAAGATTTGCTCGGACAGTTCAAGTGAATTCGTCGAGTTTACTAGTTAATCTCATATCTTTTATTGGTCCAAAGGGACTCAACCTTTAATTTGAGTTTCCCAAGATCCATTTTGAATTTTGAATATGCTATTTTGTCCTACTGAGATCAGGTCATTTTTAATAACATTGATATTGATGGTAAAGTTGAAAAAATGTCCTAAATTTTTTTATGAATCGCTTATTTATTCCCAAGTGGGCTAGTTGATAATTTGTGCTTGATTATACATAAACTGTTTGATTGAAAAAACAATGCAAAATAACTTATCTAAACATCCTTATTTAATTTCTTGACAATTTAGGATGAAAGATAAATATTTTCCACACCAAAAAAAGGTATGAGGTTCACTCTTAGTGGGGGTACATTCGTAGGTGGAGGAAAAATATTATTGAGAAAAATTTAAAAATAATCATTCTAACTTCAGACAACTCTAACCTTAACCCATGAAGATTTTATGGGCACCATGTTTACTCTGAACTCCTCTACTATAAACTTACCTTTTACTCTAAAATGTGTTAGCCGCAATCAAGTAACAAATATGTTTTCAACTAGGTTAAGATCCAATGTATCAGCAATAAATCTTCATTTTGATTTGAATCTTCCAACCAAATGTTTGACAATGCTTCAATCTTGATCTTGGGTTGTTGTCAATATAGAGAAAGTACAAACAATATTGAAACTTGATATTAGGAATCAACTAGCTAAACATATCAATTATTTTATCTATTATGTTGATCTTTTGAATCTAGATCCTACTCTCAGTATGGATGAAATGATTTCTTATATCGATATGTTTGATCTTTTCATAATGCACTTGATTTTTTGCTAAGATTATTGCACTAAAGAAGTCATACTACACTACAATATAATCTTGTACTAGTCCAATATCTTCAACTAGATCTTTCACCAATGTCTTCCTTAGCAACTTTTATAAATATCACATGCTCTAACTTTTATGATGGACAATGTGATTATTTCTAACCGATGACAAAATCACTCCAAGTTGAAGATATAGTTTGTCATTAATATTCTTCCATCAACATTTGCAGCATAGTTCAAATTTGAGTAACCACAACTGAACAATAATTATCACTTACGTAGACTAGTTCAATCTCAAATGTTCTTTTTAAATACGCTCATTTCCTAGATTGCTTATGAACTTGTTGGCAACACTAACAACATACGTAATATCATATTTGCACATTATAGGATTTAACATACATTCAATTTTTTATGGTACTAGTATAATGAAGTCAAAATGTGAACTCTATGGAAAATATCCTTGGTTGAAATCTTCTCAATTTAACATTTACAAGAAGAGCTTACTCTTTGTGCAATTCTTATAGATCTCCATACCCAATTTTCTTTACTGCACCAAGATAACTTATATCAAACTCTACACAAAAAAGCTTATTCATATTTGAATATTTGATATGTTCATGGCGACAATAAGCGTATCATTAATATACAATAACAAAAAGATGATACTTTTTCAATATGCAAATTTGATCTTCCTTACACTGAATGGAAAATCTCTCTAGTGAGAATGTCTTCTTCAAGTTCTGCCTATGAACATCTAATTGTTCAACTTTAGATTGTGATGTTCTAGCAACAAAATGGAAGTATATCTAACAACTAGAAGGAAGATTTTGTCATAATCTACTCTCACTTAATTTTGATCGTATCCTTTTAACAATTAGACCGTAACTAATGCCTTAAATTCTTGGACTTCCAAGCTTGTTCTTGAAGACTCAATTGTATCTAATGATATTTCTACTTTCTGGTAACTTGACTAGCATCCAAATTTGATTCTTACGAACATGATCCATCTCTTCACCCAATACCGCCATCATAGCTTGGACGTTTCATATGCAATGGTGATTCTGGGACTCTACATATTTGTTCAATCATTTATAATGCATTTGCAGTCATGTCCTCAAAGTCGTATCCTTTATGAGGACATACCTATTTACGAGAATGATAAAAATACTTGATTCCATATCATCTGGTTCAACTTTAGGTCCTTTGGCATCATTTCGAAGGGGAATTTTTTAAAATTTCACTTGGTTGTTTACACTTTCATTCGTCAAATCAATAATATCATCCTTATTGAAGCATTGAAACCTCATCAAGATATATTTCTATTGTGTATGACCTTGTGCTTGGAAGGAAATCTAATTTTGTATTCTTTTACAATTGCAACATATCCTATAAGCAATTTAATGATGGAGGATTCCACATATATTTTGATTTGAGAAATTATGCATTTAATATGACTTTCATAATCTTTTTGCATGATTATGTGTTTTGATTCATTTGCATGATTATATGGATCTGCATCTATTTATTTGCTTTTCCTTCCAAACTTTAATTAGATGTATAAAAAAATTTGAGCTTAAATTAGAGACGAGGGTAATAAATTCTGAATGTGGCTAAAGTATGAGTTAATATTTGACAACTTTTGGGAATATGAGAGGAGGAATTGGGAAGATGCAAATTTGATGGCAACTACCAATTATCTCAATTATATGATTCTAAGAAGTTTGGACACTAACAAACAAGTAAAAAAAGGACAAGATGAGTTAGTTGATATTGACAATCTTTCTACATCCTAAAGAAAATTTCTTGAAGAAAGAAATGAAAGGACATGTGTTATATGATGATAAAATAAAAATGTGAAAATAATAAGATAGTTGAGAAAGAAATGATGTAACGTCTGGCCATTTAATAATAATAATAATAATAATAATAATAATAATAATAATAATAATAATAATAATAATAATAATAATAATAATAATAATAATAATAATAATAATAATAATATGAAAAGAAGGAATTGACCCATTCTCGTAGCCACCTATGACGCCCCACGATGCCAATTGAATAACAATAATTAGAGAAACCCCAAAGTTGGACTGATGACTTCATGCTACCCATTTGTGCATCACGGCAGAGAGGAGGAAAGGGAATGTGTAACGTCCCAAAATTTCATTGTCCTGCCACGTGGCAATTGAATTTATTTGGGTCGATGTTACCTACTATTCATCTCTATCCGTTGGGCTTTAACATAATCCATAAAGAAATAACAAAATAAATTAATAATTAATTATAATTAACTAATCATATAAGAGTGCGGAAGCTAATATATCTATTGTTCTCAAGTGATCTTTCTATCAATTCTATTATATCAAAGTAACAACTAAAATTAAATAAAATAATATAAACTAAACATCTATCTCATGTGCAACTGCAGCACCATGAACATCTCTAGCTGCACACGCCTCCATCCTTATCGATTCAGTTATTTATGGGATTCAAACATAGGAAAATAGAATTTTCATGAGTATAAAATACTCAGTACACAAGAAAATACAAATGAAAAAGAAAACTTAATGCAAATAGGTAAGCTTTCAGTATGAGAAAATCATGTTATCAATTCAGTTCGGTTCTTTCTATTCTTTTCAGTACTTTTCTCTTTCGGTTTGGTTATTTCTTCTTTTTGATTCTGTTCTTTCGATTTCTCTTCTTTTCTATTCTTTCATATTCTTTTAATTGTCTTCTTTTCTATTATTTTTACCACATCTTTTACTTTAAACAATTCTTATGACATCTATATGTGTTGTCCTAATGCGAGCTCGATTTATTTTATTATGGACATTCCTGACACTTCATGCATGGTCAAAGTGGATCAAACCAGGACCAAAAGTATGATAATGATGGACTCAATAAAAAGGTGTGGGGCTTTTATTTACCCACGATAATGATTAGGGTATTAATACCCAACTTTACTTTGTCTATACGATTCGATTCAGTGGAGATCTATGCCAAGAAGCCACATCTTACATTTTTTATCTGTTGATCTAATTAACATCCTTACTGTTCTCTGTTAAGCATTATTTATCACAAGGGTAAAATAGTCATTGCACATCATCATAATAAAAAATAAAATAACTTCTTCATTGTTCTATGAATCCGGACTGGGTGCCATCAAACCTAGGCCGATCGTGATTGGACTTGGTCCGCGCACACCGAATCTCGGGTCGGGTTCTCGGTGTTGCGCTCCTCTTCTTCCTAGCAAAACTCGGGTTGGTTCCGAGGTAGCTCGTGCCGGGTTCGTTGATCTCATCATCACACAGAGTGACGTTTACCTATCCGGGCCCAGTGTAATTCCAACTCGGGTCGGGTCGTTCAATCATCATCGGCTAAAAGACGAAAATACGTCACGGCAAAATCGGGTCGGGTGCTAGATGCCCCGGCCGGGTTTCTCCGAATCCAAGTCAGGCAAGGAAAAGGATTCCGTTGGGTTTAGGATTCCACAATAGAACCCGGGATGGGTTCATGCTGCGCGGGCCGAGTTCCGACTATCGGAACTCCAGTGGTATTTTTTTAGACTTTGGTCTAGCATAACTTTCGATACAGTACTTCGTTTGACATAAAAACTATACGAAACTATTCTTGAAACTTAGGAGAACACGTATCAATCCTAACTCATCCATCATATTAACTATTTCATTAAGAAATCATATCCAAAAGTGAATTCGAATCTTACGTACCTTCACTATTTCAGACTACCTAAAACCGAGACTTTGAATGCATTTTTCGATGAGATCGAGCAACGACTAACCACGAGGTCGGCGTCTTTGTACAGAGGGTAGTTCTGAGATTTGATGGCCGATCGAAACTCCCGCTCATGCACAACGAGCAAGAAGAAAACATAGCTCAAAAAATGGAGGAAAAACTCAAGTAGAGAGAAGAGGAAGATGCATTGGAGGAGATTCTTTTTTACCCTATTTATAGGGTAGAGCCTCCAAGTGCTAATCTAATTAACCTATCTATACTTCTTATCCATAATTTATCTTTTATTTTTCATGAATTTTAGGATTTAAATAATCAATTAATAATACTATTTCTTGATTTTCGGAATTAAAATAATAATTTATTATTATTTTATTTTCTGAATATTTTTATTCTTAAAACTTCTAATTTGAACCTCATTAGGAGTCCTAATTCAATCCTTCAACAAACTTTATTCTTAATCCTATTCTAACTATCTTTTCTTTATTTTATTTCTCTTAAATATATGTATTCCTGAATTTTGGAATTAATTAAATAAATAATATTCTTATCTTTTAATTTTCAAAATAAAATAATATTATTTTATGTTCTAAATGTTTTTGGACATAAAACTCTTATCTTAACTCTCATTAGGACTCTCTTTTATCCTAAACTTCTAGTTAGATTCATATTAAATTTTGAATCCCTAATCTCATTACAACTTTAACTCCTAATCTAATTACAAATAATCTTTTCCTACCTCTTATCTAATAAGGCTTTTATTCATATTCAAACTTATCTTATCTTATCTTATCTTCTTATTTTATCAATCCTCTAAATATATTTCTAATTCTTTTCGAACTTTATCTTTCTTTAATAAATTCTTAAAAATTGAATTTATTTTAATTATAAAAATTAATTTTTAATTTTAAAAAAGTTGGGGTGTTACAAAATGTGCTCGCACAAGGAAAGGGTCATCGAAGGAAGGGACACCATAGACACGAAACGTGAGCAGATCAACTTACAAACCCTAAGAGGTACTCTTCTATGGATGTATGGAGATATGTCGTCTGCAACCTCATGATTAGATAGTTATATAATTTTTCTGTAGATATATTGATAGTAAAAAAATTATATGTGATCTGTCATGTGTATGACCCCAACTTTTGAATCACGTTTCTGTGAATCTATCATCATATGATCACATCTTGATGATCTTTCGTATTTTTTCCTAAAATAATACCCAATTAGATTTTAAAGAATTGGCCACTATTTTCTCTAGGGCACAAACGTCGAATAGTATTTCTTTTACTTCTGTACGGTCATTCTAAATCTAACGTTAAGATCTCATACATCCTTTTGGGCGTAAATGGAAGGCGCCATCTGTGGTTAAGGTCGACATATTTTACTTTTGTATGCACTTTTTACCTGAGAATGCATTTGGTCACTTTTCATGCCACTACATTAGTATTAGTCATTTAATGCACTTACATTACATATACTCATTTTGCCATCACATCTGTTATAGTACCTCACATGATCACAGCCACATATATACTTTGATTACTGTAGCAACCTGACACTTGTTTACAGTAGCAACCTGACACTTGCGCATGGTAGAGTAGTACGCTGAATTCCGCCTCAAGATTTATGTCCTCTTCTATACTTTATAACCATCCTTTACATCTTATTTATAATTTTCAAGTAGGATTGATTTTTGACTCCTATTGACCTTTGGGTTATTTTTTCATCAATCATGACCATTCATCATTATCATATCTTAAATATTCAAATTTAATTAAATCCGAATTTCACTAATTTATTTCATAATCGTACTTAACAAAATTCATCTCTATTCAAATTCATTTTTATCCTTTCCATAACTTTTCTCAATCCAACTCTATCTCTATCTTTTATCAATAACTTATGTTAATCAAACTATACCTTTATTTTATCTTTTTATTTTCTTTATCTATATAATTTTTGAAATTAATTAATATAATAATATTTTATCACCTAATTTTTGGATTAAAATAATAGCTAAAATATTTTTAAGTCATAAAAATTTCAATTCTTTCTTAATTAAGAGTCCTATGTCCATTAAACATTCTTTTGGATCTTAAATCAAATTAAGATCCCCAATTTCAATCTAATCATAATTCCCACTCTCAATAAGTTTTAATCTTTCTTTCTTTTCATATTTCTTTTCTAATTATATTCCTATTCTTACTCAAAATCTCCTTTAATCTCTTATAATACATTAATATTTGCTAATTCAATTAACAAATTACTTTATTGCCCATATTAAAATCTTGGGGTGTTACATAATATATTTGAATAAGGGTAGAATTGAAATAAATTATAACCGTTAAATTCTAATTACTAAACGCTAATAGAAGTAGCTTTTTAATATTTTTATATGAAATGCTAAGCACTACTTGTTTTTGTCATTTACTAGTAAAAAAAATAGTGTTTGAATAGTTAAATGCTACTTGAAACGCTAATTATTATGTTGCCAAATAGAACCTTAGTATACAATCATATTCTTTCTTTTGCATCAATTCTTAAATAGTACAATGTTAGTTGTACACTTCAACACTATTTGTCTATTTAAGTTTATAGATTCTAAAACTATGTGGGGGCAATTATGTCACATATGAGGCAACTATGATATTTGTACAAGTTTCTTTTTTTTTTCTCCCCCAACCTCCTTAATGTTCATACCCTAAGAAAGTGACATCACTTGCGTAGCCTATTCTAAAAATAATTGTTTTAATTAAATCTAGAGATTAATTTTGCATCGAGACATATGTGAACCTCAAATACACCAATCTATTATCTTCACACACACTCTGCGGTCCTTGGTTTTAGCTTTTCACAATGACATGATAATAGGTAGGGCAACACAAAATTTTTAAATTGTTACAATCAACAAGTTTTTCAGACCATATCTCGTAGATGTTTGTTTTGAGATCGATCGCAATCTTAAGACTCCAATTCAACAAGTTACACATTGTGTTAATAGTCTAAACCCATGATAAATTGCTTAACCCAAAATTTGATAGCATGTTTGATGCTTTCTCCAGAAATGTTCTATGCTTGCATCTACAATGTCATTCTATTGTTGTGTATTTTTTTTTTATGGTGCGATTCTTGACAATGATTTAATATTTGCAAACTGATCAAACTCGAACGACAGGGATGAATGCCTACTCTAGGAAAAAGCAGGACAACAAGTGCTTAGAGATCTTTGAAGAGATGATTGATGAGAGGCAAAGTACTTCTTGCATCATGTTCTATTGAATGAAGAGCAAGTAGAACATGCCACTGCAATTCTTAGATTACTGCACAAACAAGTCATAAATGTGTTTGATGCATTGGACTCTAAACAAAGATTATACCACATTTATTATAAAAAAAGTAATGTGATGGGCAATGAACCAATTGTTAGCTCGGAAAGATTTATACTTGTTGCCGTTCTTTGGCCATCTTTTTAGTATTTTAGGTGACAAAAAATGGTCTTCCAAGTATTATTTCTGGATCTCCAAAAGTGGACGCCATTTTGCAAATTGCAGCTTAGCTAACCATGACAAGTAGTATTGTAAAAATCAAGTTGAAAATATGAGATAAAAATCTTCTATAAAGTTGTATATACATGAATAATTGAAATTATAGTCGAAATTATCTCTAATAGAACAGTAAAAAAAATGGTCACGAGAACTATTATTTTCAGATTTGAATTCAAATATTTCATTTGATTCAAATAATTATTGTCATGTTTTAATAGCGACCAGTCGACGATTTGAGGAATAGTAGTATTATAATTAAAACAAATTTAAGATGTTAACATATTGTATAGAAATACAATCACGAAATATTTATTTTGCGCCCTAGAAAAGTACTACATAGCTATGAAAATAATATTTTGAGAGATTTACGGCCATGTAATAATCTAAATACTGAAAATGGAAAATTATTAATTATTTTCCAAAATACTAAAAGTTCTATTGTTAAAATAATATATTAATCTGAGCATGGATCAGAAAACAAAAATAGTCCTCGGAAAATAATATCTTAAAGACAACATTTGTCAGCAAAATGATAATTTCAGAAATATATTTGCCGAATATATATAAAATTATTCAGAAAAAAGGGGCAGACACGGGATCAAATAATATTTTCAATTTAATACAAAATTGGGCTGACAATAATTTAACTAAAAGTTAACGGGCTCAAAGGAATTGAGACTTGATTTTTTTTTTTTTTTTTTTTTGTTGTTGGACCCAACGGCTATATTTCCGGAGCCGAGTAAGAAGTCGAACAACTAACACCTCATTACATATAAATGGAACCGAGTGCCCTTCCCCTCCTTCTATTATTCTTTCCCGCTCGCGCGAAAGATTTTCGTGCGATTCCCATCGAGGGACCTGCTGGGGAGCTCGAGGTCAAAATCGTGCTGTCCAACTACTACGGTCGGGGAAAAGATTTCGATTTGTTGATGTCCGACGCCGTCACCGGCGCAGACATCGACGAGTCCGTGATGATTTCTCGTGGGTCATCGGTGTTGATCCGCCGGATACCCGGATGGCAGCAGAAGCCCATTGTTGTCCCCAACTCCAAGAAGACGGACGATGAAAAGGTTCAAGAAATTGAGCAAGTCCTGCCGCCACCACCGCAAGTGAGCACCTTCTCTTTCTTTCTCTTTCTTGAATCTTGACTGCAGTATGATAATATCTTGATCTTTGCAGGTTGAAGAAGAGTTCCACGATTTTGGGCCTGATGTCCTGGATTGCAAAAGGGAACTGCAGAGTAATCCGCCCATCAGTAAACATGACGAAGATGAAAGAATCAAGTCACTTGTCAATACACCTTCGCTGGAAGGATACAATTGTATCGGCTGTGTACCTGCAAAGTCATACTCATACAAGCGTATGGGTTATGTACCTCCGAAGCCTGTCCCTGGAAAGTCATACTCGTACAAGCGTGGTCACGGTAATTCTTGACCCTACTTTTTTTATTTTGATATTTATTAAGTGTTGTCTTTGAATATCTCTTTCTAACATGCCAAAATTGTTTATTAATATATATATAAATAGCTTGTTTCATAACATGTACAATCAGAACAGGAAACAAAATGAAATTTATGGTTTTCTGCTAGTATCTTTGATCTACTAAATTTTAGGGATATAGCATTTGTGTTTTGTTTATTGGCTTTTATGACCTCATGGTAATATTTTCCTTTTTATTATTGCAGGTTCTCTCATTTTGGAACCCAAGATTCCTCCTCCTGGCTACGTTTGCCGTAGATGCAATGTACCAGGTACTTTTTGTTGTTATCTAGATTCATGAGGTGGTCTATATTCTTCTGTTAATTAGTTCTTTGTCGCTTAAAATGTTGCTAATACCAACTTTATATCTTCTCAGGGCACTTCATCAAACATTGTCCCACAAATGGTGACCGTGATTTTGACATTAAGTTAAAACCAGCTCCCGCCATTTTCAAACCAAACGAGTAAGCTGACTCATTGTTCCGGAGTACATTCCCTCCTATACATGATCAAATATATTGTGTACTTACAATATTGTTATGCAGGGATGCTTTTGACAAGGAAATGGAAGGCATATCCTCCATGAAGCATGTTAGTGATCTTCCTCCTGAATTGTTCTGTCCACTGTGTAAAAAAGTAATGAAGGATGCTGTATTAAGCAGCAAGTGCTGCTTCAATAGCTTCTGTGACAATTGTAAGTTGTCTTCATCTGGAAAACATATGCTGCCTATAGATTTCAAAATTTTTATGCATATCTTTATGTGATATCTTATTTCTTAAACCTTGTGTTTTTCTAACCGCTTCATAGTTTGAACTCTTCAATATATTATCAAACTTTTGGAAGTTGGCAATAAGATCCTAGTTTTTATTAGGTTAATTGATGATTACTTATGCACACAGTTTGTCCTCATTTTTTTTATTTACTTATTTGGGTATAGTATGATGAATTCTATGCACACTAATAAAGCATTATACTGCTATGTTAAATTATGGCTCTTTTTCCTTGTCGAGGATGTTTCTTCTTTACTTGTGCTCTTTCTCTATTTATTTTAGAATTTTATGGTATCAATGTCTATGCATCTAACTTTTTTTTTCTTTTTGCTGTATGTTCAGGCATTCGGGAGCATATAATTTCCAAGTCAGCGTGTTTCTGTGGGGCTAAAGATGTACTAGCTGACTATCTAATCCCAAACAGAACGCTAAGGGAAGCTATCAATGCTATGATGTTTGAGAAGTCCACTTGGAGTTCTTCTGGAAATGGCAGAAGTTCGATAACAGATGGAGCTTCCGACATTAATAAATCCCCTCATTTACCTCCATCTGCAGCTCCTTCATCTACTTTTGATAACCATGAAAGTGCATCATCTTCTACTGAGGTTTCTTCAATTGCGAAGAAAGATGAGAGGAAAACGAAAGAGAAGGCTAATGACTCTTTGACAAAGTCTCTGGATAACTCATACACAGATGGGATCCATGGAGTAGTAGTTAGTGGTGAGAAAGGTATGTAGCCTTAAATGGTTCTTTTGTTTCCCTTCTATGCTGCCTCATGTGATCTTTAACCATTTAGGTAGAGTAGCACGACAAGACAATAGGGCAAAGAAAATTCACTTCTTGTTTTGTCTGCACATACTCTTGATTTAGCTGACTATTTACTTTTGCAGGAAATAGGAAAAGAAAGAAAATGACAGCCCCTGTTGCTGCTGGCTTTAACATGTGCACTTCAGCCCTCAACCCCCCCGGGATGTATTATCCATTTCCTCCGGCAACTTACAACCCTTATTGGTCTACTGACATGACAACGCCCTTGGGATTTGATGGATATGCTGCATATTTGAGTGCTGGCATGCCTTATGTTAACTATGCACCAGATTTCTCCAACACTGCTAGTGGTGGAATTCCTCTGCAATCTTCGTATGGCATGCAAGGATACAATTTCCATGCTAACAGGTAAGATATGGAGTTTTTGTTGTTTAAATCGAGAGATACATCTGTGTAAGAGCAATCAGTGACATGGTGCTTTTTGTGTTTCAGGGAGCCCTCCAGTGACAAAGAGATCTACAGAGAAATGAGGGGTGCACCTGCAAAAAAGTCTAAAAATGTATATGCTCAATTTTTTTGTCTATCCATTCTTGAATTGAATTCATACTTTCCGAAGATTGTAATTGATGCATTGACATCTATTTTGGACAAGAAATGTTGTGTTGTCCTATTTGTATCATATCATTGTACGTGCTGCGATGGTTTGATTCTTGCATCTCCTGTGGTTGTTTGCACTTGTGGAGAGATCCATTTTCATGTGTCTGACTGCAAAAATGTTCTCTATTGTCATTTGATCCAAAGCTGACTGTTTCGTAGAGTAATTAAGGAAACAAATGAACCGTTGGAAAAAAAAATCCAAATTAAGTAAATTCAAAATAAAATCTTTAGGCGTCTGCCTTTGAGAACAAATGTTTAACACACAACAATAGTCGTCATTCATGAAGACTGTCGGAAAGTTCAGAATCTTATATTTGTTTTTCTCCTTCTCTCGTTTGTCTTCAAAGTTCAGAATCTTCACACGTCTACTGATTATATTTTAGCTCTTAAAAGCGCAAAATCTACGTTGATGAAAAGAAATTGATGAGTAATCATGCAGAGATTATTAATCACAGAAACTAACGCTTCATGTCTTTTTTTCTGATCAGGAAATTAAAACAAGACATTGACGAGTAAGACAGCAGCGTCAGTTTATGGGAACATGCTATTATTATGATGATGATACGAGTGAGTGATACTGCAAGAAGAGGAGGAAGCATCTGCCCTCATCATGTTCCATTGGCCACTCCATGTGAAGCAACGATAAGAGGCAGAGGCAGCTTATATATGATGTATAAAAATGTAAATAAAAATGAAAATGTAATAGAATAAAGATGACATATATAAATGTAAAATGTAAATGAAGGGTCATTATCTGCAATTGGACATCCATCAGCATTGTGTTATCTAATGTAATCAATCGACTGTTCCATTTATTTGAATCGATAAAGCTGATCTTTTGCTTTTTGTTTATGTCACATTCTGTCCACCTCATATTGTTCAACGCTTATAATACAATATTATCCTTTTCCTTTTTGGACATCATATTTTTAATTCAAAGGTCAAACTAACTTTAATTCAATCGATTTGGTAGGAAGGCAATATAGACCTTTTTTACTCTAGTCAAAACCCTGTAAAGAATACTATAATCTTTTTCTTTAATTATAAATGAGGTAACCAAACCAAAAAGATACGTTAGAAAAAAACAAAAAGATATTGTGAGGTCCACCAGTAAAAAATTAATTCAAACTATTTTTATTCCTGGGTTAGGATAAAATCTTAAGACCATCAGAAAACTATGCATTGGACAAATAAATATGAGAATTCAAATGAAATAATCCATAAGCACTCTCAACTATAAACAAAAAGTAGTCAGTTGCACTAGGCAATGTGGCAACTAATCTTGAACTATGAACTTATACGTTCATAAATTCTATCACGATCTTCACTTAAGTTCTTTCGTTTGATTTTGTTGACTTTTATATTTTTTATATTTTTTTCTATTTCTGAAATGACTAAAATACCCTTACATGAACTCTCCTTTTTTTAATATTTTTAAAAAATAAAATAATATTATAATACAATCAAATAGATTGCCACAGGAGCATCATATTCTAGGAGCCCAAACTATGTGATTGAATAAATCATCCGCTATCTGTTGTGGGTTGACGGTTTCTTCCCCTTCTTCAAACTCTGATTCGTATTTTTCATATCTGATCAACGATAGATAAATAATATAAAACTAAAATAATTAAAAAAGAGTTTTTGACTTTGTCAATTTGTCAAATTTTATTTATTTTATTTTGAACATTAAAAGAGACGACATTTTGTGGAAGGCATTTTAGCCTTTTCAAAAAATAAAAAAAAATAAAAAATTTAACTAAATCACATGAAGGACTAAGTGGAAATCCTGAAAAAAAATAGTGATGTCATATGATAAGTTTATAGTTCAGGGTTAGAGGCAAAAAATTATTATAATTCAAAGGAGGTTTAAGAAAATAATTATTTCTTTTTCTTAAACACTATTTTTTTCTGAAAATTCAAGTACACTTTAGAATAAAAACATAACAAGAATTAATCCTCCCTGACGAATTTGAATATGTCCATCTGAATCCACACTTCAAAAGTTACAGATCAATTACGCTATATCCTTTTATCAATCACCCTGGAATTTTATCTTTTTTGTCAACTTGGATTTTTCAACTTCAGTTTATTATTAGACTATCCTTTTCAATTTATAATCGATGATGGGCTATTAACACTCATTTTAATTTTTTTTATTCCACTGGGACTATTAATACCCATTCCATTAACAATCAGTGCATATAAAATCTCGTTTTACATCTTTTATCTATTGACCTAATTAACATAATTATTTATTTAGCATAATTATCACGAAGGAAAAATAATTAAATCATGGTAGAACAATTAATCAACACAAAAAACTCTAAACTAGAACACAAAATTCGGATCGAGTACATATAAACCCGAGCCGATGCTCGCTTGAACCTAGACTGAGTTCGGCATGAAAATCAACTCCACTCCTATGTTGGTAGAACCCTGGCCAAAAATTCGAGAGTGGGTCGAGCAGAATTTGCTGACATCATCTTTCCGATCCCGACATAAAATTGCTCGGGCCGAGTATAAACCGAACTCTTCTCAAAATATCTCTAATCAAACTTATTAAGAGCCAAATCATAATATTCAAATTCTTTACCCCTACTCATTATTGTAGCAATGACGGCCACATTCTTATTAGGTCAATCATTCTTTTGCTGCAAAATCCCTATGCCATTTGTATTGATTTTCTTTCTTTTTGACTTGCCCTTCTTAGAATTTGGGTGATGTCCTTTCTCATTGTAAAGGATATTTCTCTCAAACAGCTGCTTCGAGTAGCAACAACAAACTCAATATAAATATCACATATGAAGATAGACGGCTTATTCACAAAAATCCCCCGAGGAGAAATAATTAATAGCCCCATGAGAAAAAAAAGGCTCCTCACGGTGACATGAAACCAAACAATAACTATGTTACAAACTGCTGCTCAACCATGCAGCTACGATCTATATTTGAATCACGACATCAAAGTTTGTTACAAAATGGTAGCTTCTGTCTGTCCCTACCTGAGCTAGATAGAGTTTGATCTTTATTCATCTTAATATAAGGCTTATTGTATTTGTAATTTTGAATATTCCCTGCATGCAGTATTAAAAAAGAACTTGCATCATTTTTCATGCAGGGTCATGTATAAATTTCAAGAAAGCAGAGCTGCAAAATATGGTACAGTAATCGGTTCTGTGAGGAATTTTGCCAGCACGTCTGCGCCGATCCCTCCTATTTAGGGTGAGAATGTACAGAGTCTGATGTTAACATTGATCAGATTCTCTCTTTGTTTTTTGAGGTGTCAACATCTGATCAGATTCTTCTTAACGGTCAATTAGGCCCTCTTCCAGAAGACGCATGGCAGCACTGGGAGAGAATTTTCTCGCAAACAAAAAACACGGAACAGATGTGCCATTGCAGTGACACCATTCTGTCCGATATTCCGTCTCATAGTATATATGGTCAATTTTCTGCAAGGAAATGAATAATGATCCTTGAATTCTTAATAGAAGAAACTCCAAAACTCATGGTTGGTAATTCAATTAGGTAAAGAAAATTCCAAGCACAATAGAGCAATAGAGCAAATGCTGATGTTTATAACAAATAAGAGACCCATTCTTCTGTATGCAAATAATTATATGCTAAAGTGACAATCACATGCATGTAAACAATTAATCTTTGGATATGTATTCTGTATAAACCATGAGAGAAAGTAACAAGAAGATGAACATCAAAACATATTCAAGATCTGATGCAAATAAACTGTTCAAACTATGCTAAATGAACTTGAACACAAATATGCGAAGTTTATGCACAAAATATTAAGGTAATCAAATTCAATATCTACAGGAAAATAATATGAAGAGCAACTATTAAGATGAATTTATCACCCTAATTTCCATAATGTGCTGTGGACTTGCATCAGGAAACTCAAATGTCATTGGGTGCCAACTTTGTTTCTCCTCATTTGTAGATTGGTTCCATGAAGTATAGGTTAAACTTCTCCGCTCTATTTCCCCTTCAAGATCGCTGATCTAGAGGAAGAAAAGATAATGGACATTAGAAGCAAAAGAAAGAATTGTATTCTAGGAATTTGTTCTGGTGGCCCATCTCATCTCTAACTTGTATAAGATTTTGTAAGCCTATATGCAGCATCTCGCCTCCAAAATCTAGAAAGAAAACTTCATAATTGATTTTTAGTGAAAGAACATATTTATCAATCATAACTAACAAAACAAGCTTACGGAGAGCAATATTTGCACATAGTGCTCATCCGGTATGCAATCATGATCCTGCACAGCTATTTTCTGCAAAAAGAAGAAAATATTTAGGAACTCCACAGATAGGAGATTTGCAGGAAAAATATTGGGGACAAGAGATTCGGTGTGAGTCCCAAAGCACAAGTATAAGAAAGAAATCAACCACATGAAAAGGCCTGGGAGCATTAAAAAATCTGTACTACCAATAGTAGTTTAATATGACAAGCTACCGATTTACAAGATAAGCTACAGATGCTGCATAGGATGGCCAATATGATCTTTTAACACTTACTTATCTTACTAGTTTACTGGAACAAAACAGATCAATGATGAAACATGAGATAAAATGAATGTCATATTGCACGGACAACCTATGGACACACTGGCATCAAATTCTTGAGTGAAAGAACATTGCCCATAAGGTACAAGGTCATTAATATGAGTAAATTTCATGTATGGTCATCGAATGGTCATCCAATTTTAATTTGAAACAACATGATCATCCAATTTTCGAAACATTTCAATCACGGTCATTGCAACCAGTGATTAACGGTTTACTGGTTAAAATATTGACATGACATCTATATCAACATTTTCTCTCTCCTCCATGTCACATTTAAAATAATAAAAAAAGAAAAAATTCTCCATGTCATATATAAAGTAGTAAAAAATAAAAAAGTCCTTTGTGACAGTTTCTCACTGCCAGCGGGCACCGCACTGTCACTGCCGCTGCAGACATCAATGACAATTTCCCACAGCACGACGCCGGCACGAACCTATACGTAGCGAGCATCAAACTGAAATGGTGAGGGCCTGTAGGGAGACCGGAGACCGAAGGCAAGCCAACCAGACTGAGAAAGGATCTGTTACCTGCGTCCTCGTTCGCTAGGAACTTGGCCACTGTGGCAGCCCATTGCCGCCGTGCAAGCCATTCTTCTCGTCCCTACACCTGTCGCCAGAGTCGGAGCAGCAAGTCCAGTGACCATGTGGATCCTGTTCGTGGTGGCTTTGTGACGACATGTGCGGTAATGGTTGCGCCCTTCTGTTTCATTTACCCACCTCCTGTTGTCTGCTGTCTGCTTCGAACTTCCACCTTTGATCCAAAATCCCACCTCCTGTTGTCTGCTTAATTCCATCTTTGCTCCTGGGTATACTGCTGTAGAGATTGATGATTGATTAACTTTGATCCGAAATTCCACCTCTTGGGTTTCTGAAAGAAAATTCCAGTAGGAGAGAATAGATTGCTGCAGTGTGATCCGAGAACAATTGCAAATCAATTGGGGTATTTGCGCAGGTGCTCCAGGAGGCGTGTCGAGGTCCATGGAGATGGGAATTACATCGTCGTTGAAGGAGGCAATGAACGGCAGTGGAAGGGCCTCGACGGGTGGACTTTTTCTTTTTTTTATTACTTTAAATATGACATGGAGAATTTTTTCTTTTTTATTATTTTAAATATGACGTGGAGAATGAAAATGCTGAGGTGGAGGTGCCACTTCAGCATTGTAACCGACAAATCATTAATCACCAGTTGCAATGACTATGACTAGGAAATTTCAAAAGTTTGGATGGCCCAGGCGATTATAAATTGAAATTGGATGATCATTTTATAAAGACTCTCAAAGTTGGATGACCGTATGTGAAATTTATAATCTAATATGTGAAGGCACCAATCATTTGAAATCCTTAAGTAATGTCAATTACTATTTGCTAATCATTTTAACATATGGCAATGGATGTCTATACAATCTTTTAGAGTCAACTTGGAAGTAGGTACTTAAAATGGTGATAAATATTTTTTTTAAAAACAAGTTTCTAAACCTTTTTTTTGAGAAGAAAAAGGATGACCACCAAAGTTGTGGTTGCCATCCAGCCATGTATAAACTATGAAGAAATGTACAAGTGTGGGCTCTCGCAGAGAGCAGCAAAATGGTGATCGAGGTCACAAAAGAAAGGCTAGCCCAAACCCCACTCTCTAATAAGAAATGAGATGTGGTGTACAACATGCTCAGGCTGACATCGCTCCCCACAAAAAATGATCCGGTTGCGCTGAAGCCAAATAGCCCAGGCACCGGCCAAAAAGGTCATCACTGGTGCTCGCCAACTCTGTCTCTGACCCAACATGCTCCTGAAGGTCTGCCACATGGACTCTGAATATGACATATAAGTGGTCGCCAAGATAGTCCGCTGCCATATGCCCCTAGATATGGGGCAAACGAAGAAGAGGTGGGCGATGTCCTCGGCTGACTCGCTGCAAAACACACATGAGGTGTCACTGTGTAGGGCCCATCGCGCCTTGTAGGTCCTGGTAAGAAGTCGTCCACGCCGTAAAAACCAAGCAAAGATTTTGACTTTAAGCGGTATCCGGGTACGCCAGATGAGTCTGCAATCTGTCCTGAAATCCTCCGGTAGCGTGCATGTGGGAAGAAAGCGAATGTAGAGACTGCGAGCCGAGAATGACTATGATAACCAAACCCATCCATCCGACCTGGACTGGTCCGGGCGTATCCCGGCCAATCGCTGGTGAAGGGCCAGTAACTCCGTGAAACGCTGGTTAGACAAGTGTGCTCTGAAATGGGGAGACCAAGTACCAGGGTCCGACTCACCCTCCACTGACCAGGTGTCTGCAATCGTCGCCTCGAGAAAGGTCGAGAGGGCCCATAGACGGGGAAATGACTCAGCTAGTGAGCCACTAGCCGTCCAGGTGTGCCGCCAGAAGGAGAAATCCATCCCCGAGCCCAGGGACGGAACCATAAGGGTGCGGACACGCGACGCCATGGCGGCTACGCCCCACCAGAAAGATGATGCCCCTTGGGGTAGAATGAACCTCGACTCCCATGACAGATCCCGACCGTAGTAGGTATCGAACACTGAACGCCATAGGCTGTCCTCTGGCCCCATAATCCGCCTAAGCCAACGGGCTAGAAGAGCCCAATTTGCGTAGCGGAGATCTCGGACCCCCAGGCCCCCCTGAGAGGTGGGACGGCAAATGCTGGTCCAGTTGACCAAGTGGACACTGCGGTGATCAGGGCCACGCCCCTGCCAAAGAAAGCTGCTCCTGAGTGAGTCCAAGCGTCTGAGAACCTGAGCCGGTATAGGCAGTACGGACATGTAGTATGTCGGGAGGGCCGAAAGCACCGACCATAGTAGAACAAGTCGGCCCCCGCGGGATAATAAACGTGCACTCCAATCGTGAAGTCTGTGCTCCATACGCTCAATGATTGGCGTCCAACCACTGGACGCAATGTGACGGTCCGAAAGCGGAAGTCCCAAATAGGTTTATCGGAAGGGAGCTGATCGGAGTATGCAGCTGGGATGCACACCGATGAGCCTCCTCCGGAGCCATACCAAAGGGGATGAAAGAGGATTTGGCATGATTAATCTAGAGATCAGTCGTCGCGCTGAAAAGATCCAATAATATCGCAACCCGTCGAGCCCTCAACAAAAAACACTGTATCATCCGCATATTGGAGGAGGGGAACAAGGTTCGTGGCGAAGCCACGAAAAAGTCCCGCCTCGTTAGGAGCATGAGTGCATCTGGCGAGAGCGTCAACTCCAAGGACAAACAACATGGGGGCCAGAGGGCTACCCTATCGGACCCCTCTCTGTGGCTGGACCCACTCTCCTGATTGTGTCCCGTTGACCAGGAACGAGAAAGAAGTGGAGGTGATGCACCGCTTCATCCAAGTGACCCAAGTCGCGGGGAAGCCTCTGACGTGAAGGGCATGCCATAAGAAGGACCAAGATATCGTATCATAAGCCTTGGAGAAGTCGACCTTTCATAAGAAGGCCTGAGTGGTGCTCCTCCTCCACTGAGCAGTGATCTCTGCTGCAATAGTGTAGCTGTCGGTGATGGACCTGCCCTGAATAAAAGCCGACTGTGCAGGATGAATCAGCACGGGGAGTACCTCCCGAAGACGATTCGCCAATACCCGAGCCACTAAATGGCATTGGATAGGGCGATCGGTCTAAAGTCCTCAACTCGCTCTGTTGGGGTGCGCTTCGGGAGCAAGAATAGCAGGAATCGATCAAGGCGCTCGAAGCCACGATTCCCATCTGTGAACTCCCGAACCACTGCGACAACATCATCGCGCACCAACGGCCAGAACTCCCTATAGAAGAAGATAGGAAAACCATCAGGGCCAAGGGCCGCCTCACTATTGAGGTCCCAAAGGGCCTCCCAAATCTCGTCCTCTGTGATCATCTGCACCAGCAGAGAAGACTGTGTGTCACTGAGTCTAGGAATATCACCACGGACCCACCACCAAGGGCCCAACTGCTGCCGCCGAGACATGGAGCGAAAATATGAAGTGATGAACTCCCCAGTGTGCTGACGGTCCTGTATCTGTAGCTGCTCAATCCTATTAGCCCTCCGGCGAGAGCTAGCATATAAGTGGAAAAACCTAGTGTTGGCGTCCCCCTCCTGAAGCCAGGTCTGTCGGAATCGTTGCCTCCACTGGGTTTCCACAATCCTGTCCTCCATCTGTATCGTCTCATGTGCGCGTCTACGCTCATCCATCTCCGAATCAGTGAGATGACGAGAATCCTCCGTGCGGTCCATCAGAGCGATGATCCCAAGGGCATCCGTCCTACGACGAACCCGTTCCTCCCTGATCTGCCGGCAGTGCTGACAGAGGAAGGAGCGCAGGCTGGAAAGACGCGTCGCTAATGTCCTGGCAGCCGAATCCGAGGGCGCCACTGGTCCTCCACTAGCTGTCGAAATCCGTCCTCCAAAAGCCATGAGCGCTCAAAGCGAAAGAGGGAACGCTGGGTCCGATTGTCGTTGGACCTCCACAGAAGGTGGGTGTGGTCCGAGAACGGATGAGTAAGAGCCTGGACATCCGCCAACTGGTGGGCCTCTGCGAGCTCAAGTGAGCCAAGAAAGCGGTCGATCCTCGATCTGGAGGACGGTGCAGCTGTGCTCCTCCATGTGAATCTACAGTTGGTGGCCAGAAAATCCACCAAGGACTGTGAATCAATGAAGTCGTGAAACTCCTCTGCACCATGATCCCTCCCGCGCCGTCTGACTGGTCGGTCCTCCATGTCAAGGGTGACATTGAAGTCACCTCCGATTAGCCACTGAGCATCTGGGAGGTGGGCGCGAGCCTCCCGAAGCTCCTCCCATAACGCGCTGCGCAAGGACGCCGAACAAGGTCCGTAAACGCAAGATATGAGATAGTCAGTGCCTTCCCCTGGCCTCCGCAGGTGGGCCGTCATCGAGAAACGAGCCATCCAGGAGTCAACTACTGACAGAAGATCAGGCCCCCATCCAATAATGCAACCGCCTGACTGCCCCACAGCATGCAAAGAAAGATGTTCTGACTGCCCCACAACATGCGGGGCCCGCTAATCTGAGCCCAAAACCCCAAGCTGCAATCTATCAGCTTAGTCTCCTGGAGAAGGGCCACGTCGACGTCCCACTCTCTAAGATAGCGGCCTAAGGTTCGCCGCCTCGCGGGGTTGCCAAGCCCCCGCACATTCCAGGTAAGGACTTTCATTGGATCACTGAGTTATTCCCCTGGCCGAGCGGACCTCCAACCACCTCAGATCGAAGTCGGGCCCGACGACGAGTATGGCGTAACCCGGCTGTGCCTGCCACGAGACAAACCTCCTCCTCATCATAGCCGGGCCAGCGACGTGGGAGCGGCGCCGATGACCGAGGTCACAGTGTGTATCCGCTGCCGAGCCCAACATCTCCTGCCTCGGCAGAAGTGGCAGGGAGGAGTCGAGTGGTAAGACTAGCGGCGGTGAACTCGAGTTGGCCATGGTGCGCCTTCGTCTACGGCGGTAATGATGAGTAGCCGTGGCGGATGAGAGCTGTCTTGATGATGGCGGGGAGGGTGGGATGGTGTCTGATGTCGGCGATCATTGGGCAGAAGAGGGTAGGGGTTTGGGGTTCCCCATGCTAGCTTGCTCCGAGGTTGGCAGATTGCCCCCGGTTGGCCCCTCGATAGAGTGCGGGGTGGAAGGTTCACGACCGTGTAGCAGCCCCTAAACGTGTGTTTCCTGGTCGTTCCTCTCAGGACCTCCTGAAGTGGTGTCACGGCCATGCCGCGAATCCCCAGTGATGGTGTCATGCTCGTGCAGCTCGTGCCCTATGCCCTCAGCGCCTATGTTCCGGCCGTGCCCCATGTCTCCAGTGATGGTGTCATGGCCGGGCAGCATGTCTTTGTCGTGGCTGTCCCCCTCAGCACTTTTATTACGGCTGTGCCGAGTGGCTCCCATGATGTCCTATTTAATAGAGTCTGTATCCAAAACTGAACCAGATCCCCTGAAGTCTACTGCTTCACACATCCAAAATCCATACAAATGGGAGACACTACCAAATTGGAGAGAAGAAACACATCAGTACATCAATAAACTTCTGCTTTAAGGACCATTTCATAAGTGAATTCCATATAAGCCCACGTACTCACCAACTTGCATTTTACAAATTAAATATGATTTTTTTAAAAATCATACATAAAAAATGATGAAGAAGAAAAAACTCCAGTATCCACCATCAATAAAAATCAGATTTGATCCCTCTTTACATCCAAATTCTGTGATTTGATAGACAGAATACAGATCATAGTTTCTTTTCTAAAATATTGGTGGGATATGATAGTTCAATGGATAAGATAGAAATATTTGGTCCAAAACTGTGGGAATTTATCAAACTTGAATTATTATCAAAAGCAGTTCTAAACAGACAAGATGACATTCTCACTACAAGGCACAGATTCAAGCATAAAAGTTGCGCACTATGCAGGAAGCTACTATGAAAACCTTTAACTACAGACACCAGACAAAGGACTCACCAATATGCTTAGGTTTCAAAGTCTTGCACTTCTCTTCCTTAACTTGAATGCAGAAAGAAGATAAATTTGCTTAGAACTTCAACAAGTGTGCATTTCACACGAATAACATGAAAGTGATGCTAATCTAGAGAAGAAATACGAGACTGACCACTATTTGCAAATAAAATTAAGTTTTTTTAATTAAATGAAATATCATAACTATATTTATGAGAAATAAATATTAGAACAATAAAGCTAAAATCAAAATTAGAACTTACAATATTATGTCAAAAGTGTATGATTCGGTAAATCACAAATAAAGAGGAATAGGAAAGTTCACTTTCTACTCACAGTTTTCACTTTTCTGCTAAGTTCTTCCTCTGTTAGACGCTGCAACAGAGCAAAACATCATAAAATTATGATTATATGAGCATCAATATCTTTTAATCAGCATTGATGAATAATACAATAAATATCACTATATGGGATCACATTTGGTATTAACAAAGAAATAACTAGGATAAGTTAAATCTTGAACTTGAGTTGGATAATCACATTTCATCCAATAAATTTTTTTTTGAAAGAATCATTGATAGAAACTTAATGCATGGGCATTGGGATTTCTGACTTTCCTGATGACCATGCACAGAAAAAAGGTACAGCACACTCTAAATGATGGCACATTTTTTAACAGTCATTTCATGATTGCAAAATAAACTCTTATGGACATTCACATGACAGATATCTGTCACACAATGGACAGAATCCATGAGGCATGTAATGCAGTTATTTTTAACTTTTGCCAAAATTAACATCCAATACTTGGGTACTTCATTATCATCATGTTTGATATCTAGAGGAAAGGGTAACATAACTTTACAACATATTTCAGAACCTCAGGGACATGCTTCCTAGTTACATTCCTCCAGATTGGCTCGAAATGATGTTGCATATAGATTGAGCTCTAAATAGACTACAAGTTTGTTCACATGGTTGATCCTGAAAATTTTATTCATACACATATTGATGCAGGATATTTAATCTCTGGAAACTATAATCTGGTACAGAGGCCTAAGATATATATATATATATATATATATATATATATATATATATATTGAAAGGATAGAGAGAGAAGCCTAATATTAACAAGTACAAATACTGAGATTGACATAATACCATTGCATGATGATGGAAAACAAAAAGAAGAAATAGTTATTGTTGGAGACTATGTACCAGGATCTGATCAAGTATGAGCGTGTTTTAGATAATATTTTCTGTATAATGCCAATCATTTAAAGTTGATTAATGAATTACACAAATGGACTGTCAGCTGTGCAATGATAATTTGATGTAAGCGACCAGAATATCACATTCAAAATTATTATGCTGTATACCTTCAAGTTTCCTTTCAATTTTGTCATTTATTTTTCCGCCAGATAATTTGTTGTTTTTTTTCAAACAGGCTAGATTATTCTAATATAAAAGAAAGATTCAAATGGTTGCTTTCTTAGTTTTAAAATTAAAATTTCAAACTGCAAGTTTCTTTTTTTGTGTGTAAACAGTGGCATCAAGAATCCAGTTCGAGGCAAAGATCATAAATGCTTAAATCTCGCGTAACATCGGTGTCTACGAGATTTGATCCTGAGACCACATTCCAAGTTTCAACCGCGAGCCAATTGAACCAACAAACTGGTTGTAGGTCTTATCTGCCCTTAACTTAAATTATAGTGGAATAAGTGAGAAACAAGGAATAAAACCAAATGCAAGTAGTTTTCTCTAGGTATAAAAACTTTTTTCATGGTTTATTACGAGATTAATAGACAACTAGCATGGTTTAAGGAAAATTTTGAACAGCTTGTCTATTGCTTGTCGCACCAGGCAATATAACATGCTAGAGAGCAGTTAATACATATGGGTATTTTCAAAATGAACATTTTTCAGTGTATTGAAAATGAACATATTAAAGAGAAAACAAAAAATGGTAAATTTCAACATGGTACTCTAAATATACACCCAAGGGCAACTCGATCATCAAACTTCACTGTATAATAAGACGAACCCCTAATTTTTGTTATATTTCATATGTGGTCATCTTAACTGGTGATCAATGGCTTTGCAGTTGAAACTCTCAGGTGGCGCACGTGTCAACAGTTGCTCTCTTACTATAAAATAATACATTTCAGCCAGGGGCCCAGGGGCGGACCCAAGTACATCTTGGATGTGTGTGGGGGTGGTCATCCCCAATTTTTTATAAATTTTATTAAATACATATATAAATTTTAGGGTAAAAAATTGAATTTGAAACCCCCCTCGCCCCCCCCCCCCCCCTGCTAAATCTAATTATTTTATTTTTTTTATAACATGGATGAGAGTGAAAACACTAACGTGTGCACCGTGAACTGAAAACTATCAACAGTGGTTACAAATGATCATGTCTGAAGGACAATAGTTGGAGGACCATTTCCTCACAAAATAAAGTTTGATAGTTGAGTTTGGATTTCAGGTTATAGTTAGAGGATTATTGTTGAAATTCACCCCAGACAAAAAAGTAATAGTATGAATCCAGTTCAATACAAGGAAAAATTGAACAAAGACGAAATGAAAGCTAACCTAGTGTCAGATAGTGTTTATTTTTCTGTAAGGGTATTGATAAGTGTTTATGCAATTATCCCACATGCATTATTGTCTTACCCTGCAAAATTTCCTGAATACTGTAAAGATAACATCATCAGAAACAGTAATCCTGGCATGTCTTCGAACTAAAGATATCCACTGCATTGGGTTGATTAAGCATTAGAAATCTGTTAATAAATTAGCGACTGAACAAAAAGTTCACAAATTATATACTGACAACAAAGGCTGATCTAAAATCTAAATAACCTGAGATCCTTTTCTCCATGTGTCCTTGAGAATAGTAGGATGCATCTTGTAGTTATAGCGTCCTTTTTTATCAAGAAAGCTGAAGAAAGAGAAAGACAACTATATGACTTCAAAGAAACTAATGTTCTACAAAGATATGATACACAAGTCATGTCCAATCACAAATAATTAAACAAAACATATAATTTTGAGTTCATACCTGTCAACGAAACTTCTTGAAGAGGACATCAAGTAGCCATATGTATAGCTGAAGTTGTAAAGAGGAACGCAACTGCATAAAAATAGATTTCAAAACTAACTTAAGGACACTATAGAACTAGAAAATGGCATAATTAAGCACATAACAGAAGTTTGGAATAGAATGGAAAAGAGAAGACAACAAAATATAAAACATCGACACATAGCTAGAGAAAGCCTTCTCTTATGTTTTTTTTTTTAAAATTAGGAAGAACCTTCTCTTGTGTTTCTTACTTCAAAGTGGTTTCCATGTAATTATTGAATGACTTCATTTTGTAATCATACATAACTGGAGTACTATGAGTACAGTTGATGGTGATAAATCAACCACAAAAAGGTTGAATTGCAAAGAAGTGTCATCATGCACAAAAAATATCAATTGCAAACATAATCACTTTGTTCAATGTTCCTAGGTCAATAGAAGTTTTTCAATCGTATAATATATAGGAGAAAAAAGTCTAATTTTCAAGTACCGATAAAGAAATCATTAAAATCTAGTGTGTTTTTCCTTTAACCTAACTGCAATCATAATACATATAATCATAAAACACATTTTAGAGCTTGATAAAAAAATATGATAAATCGTTATCGATATAGAGGTTTCAGTACATTTATCAGCTATTGCAAAATTAGCAACGGCAAAAGCTGGGTCCTCTTCATATTCATGGCATACTAATTATGCTATATTTGAAGAACCCATTAAGAAAAGGATAAGCATCTGCATTGAGCAGACAATAGATGAGAAAAGTCTGAAAGTCTAATATCATCCACTAGCAAGTATGCACATCACTTGTTCCGATTCATTTAAACACCTTTTGTTATGGTGGCTGGCATTATCATGGAGAAAACATTATTTCCGCAGCCAAACGAATGAACAGCCTCGTTTCAAAAAAAAAAAAAAAACCGAATGAACAGCCAATGAAACGAATAGTGTCCAAGTACAATCGTACTAATTAATCGTCCAAGGACTAATTCAATGTAATCCCATAAAAGACTACTATTTTTTTTCCTCTTTGAGCAACGATTACAGGGTCTTCATCTCTCATGACAAAAGGCATGCATGAGTTACCTGTCGGAAAGAAAAGTGAATCTTTGGTTCGACGGGTCTTTGAGGGCTGCAGCAAGCAACAGCCGCTCGGCTTCGATCATTGTGGACCCACCCCATACCACCTGCAAAATTAAACCCCAAAGATATGAACAAAACATCTTCCTGTGCACAAGAACAATCTCGAGGCGGGTATACGACCTTAACGCTCTCACGAAGCTGGCGGCCATAGAAGAAGGGCGACCGCGTGGTTGACTCGTCGAACACAAAGCCCGGTTCCGAGTGGATGTATATGGAATACTTCCCTTCTTCAGCGTTCTGCAACAGCGTTCTACGACAATCAACCATCAACAGCAGTCATGATCCGTCTATCTACGCCGACGAAATCAAACCGCAAACCTTGAAGAAGGCGTGCCAAAGAAAGTCGAGCGGGAGGTTGGATCGGGCGATGAAGAGGAAGGCGATCTTAAAGGGTGCGCCGGCGGGCGGGAGCGGCTCATCGACGAATTTCCCCGGAGGCAACGAGGAGGTCGACCAGCCGATCCGAAGGAGCTTCAGGACGGATACGACGACACAAACGAAGAGGAGTAGCCGCGCGCACAGTCGAAAGCTGCCGCCGCCTCCGCGAATCCAAGCTGAAGACGATCGTGACGATGATAAGAGGAACGACGATGATGCCCGCTTCTTCATCGTCCACGACGACGTCTCCAAGTCGTTTGACGAATTGCCAAACCCGCGATTTAGGGGAACCGCAGGGAGGTTACCGAAGAGAGGAAGGAGGCATGCACTTGAAACAACGTTTCGAGTACCCTGCTTCGTTGCATATATATACGTGGGCGGGGGTCGCTTTCACGTCTCGGTCTCTTCGGTTTGTTCTGCTCTCTTCAGTCTCGGCCGCCGCTGCTGCGCATCGTGTTCTTGTTGCCGTCGTGGATCGCCATCTTGTTCTTATTTGATGTTTCCATCGCCATTTTTGCGTCTGTGGTCTTTCTGTTGTTTGGGGAATCCCGTGGGTTTGGCGGTGTTTTCTGATGGATTTGCAACTCGCAACAAGTACGTCAGCATTTTCTTTGTGAGATTTTATAATAATGATAAAAATTTGAGATATATATATATTTATTTAAAAAAAGATTGTATATCTCTGTTGGACACAAATGATCAATTGAACCATTTTGATATCGTGAGTTATAACATCCATCTTCAAAAAAGAAAAAAAATCGAAAAAGTTTTTTTAGTATAAAAATACTTTCTTCATATGTTGTCTTCCTTTCCAATTCAGTACTTAAATTTTAATTTCTAGTTAGATAATCTTCCAACTATTTTGGACAAAAGGAGTTTGTTGTGCACTTATGCACAGGAGATGAATTCTGCACATTTTGATCATTGAGAATTTGGGGTGTGCATAAATACACAAAACAAATTTAGATGATAACACATGAATAAATCTGCACCGAGAGTTACTACTTGGAAGGTAAATTATGATTTAATAAATGCAGTATATGAAATATTTGCTCTGTACACGCATTAATCTCTTTTATTCATATCGAAATGACAACCATAGTTCAATGATATTGATCAATATTTAACATGTGTAGTTTTTTTTAGACCACATCATTATCTAGTGGTGATAGTTTTTAAGTAGTTTTTGTACCTTTCGGAAATTCTTGCATTCTTTTACTTTTGATTATTTTGGTTGCTAGAAGAAGTATAAATTAATCATTGAAGGAAGCATGGCTTTATTTTTTAAATTTTTTTCCTATTGATCTTGAAATTCAGAAGGTTAAGCTCATCACCAGTTGAGATTTTTTTTTCCTAGGAGAGATTTAAGGTTAATCTTGAGACATATTTCAATTTTCAAGTTGAATCAAATGGCTGGTTTGTGTTTCCCAACGATACTAACACTATTCTAGTGGAAAACGGGAGATTCGAAATTTTACTATTATTACTCGACTAATTTGGTGTTCGAATGATAATGATATATATGAACTTTTATCAAAATGGTGACTCTAGAGTTTGTTTGACAAATAACTGAAGACATAGGGTGGAACGACATGATGAGTGATAAGATGATCAAATGTGATGTGTTATTAAAAAAATTATGTTCAAATAATAAATTATATTAGATGTGAGGTGAGGTAAGGAAAATTTTATTTGTATAAAAAATATTTTTTTTATCATTCATTATATATTTAAGATATTTATAATGGTTAACAATTACCAAATATTTATCATATATTTCTCTATTACTTAATTTATTTTCTCTTTTATTTTGTTTGAAATATTTTTTTCCTATTTTTTATTATATAATTTATTTTATATAATTTTTTCATTCATGCACCTATTTTAAAAAGTTAAAATGTGAGATAAATATAAAGTAAAAATAAATATAAATAAAATTTATTTGATCGTAATATTTGTTTCCCTGCACAAGAGAGTTAGAGAGAGGAGAGATTGATGAGAGAGAAGGGACGAGAGAAATGGAGAGAGACAAGAGAAAAGAGAAAGAAGATGAAGGTTTAATTTAGTTTAAAATTACTAATCTCTTATCATTCCAATGAAATAAAAAATATGATATTAAGAAAATTAACTACTCCATCTTATCATCTAACTAATATAAAATTATTATCCAAATAACACTTAAATAAGAATCAGGATTCCAACAGTAGTAATTAGTATCGACATAATAGAAATAAGTGGATTGATCAAGTATCCAAACTTTAAGGAAAAATCATTATTCATGATCCAAGACCATAAATATTGATAGATAAAACTTTCGAGTGAAGAAAATACCACGACTTCTGTCTTTTTCAATAAAATCGTCACGTAATAAATCAACAAAACCTAAAGTCATCTCACGTTCTCCTTCCAGTTTACCTACTACTATACCAGAGTGAATATGATCTCCAATGTTGATTGATTTTATTTCGCCATTTTTTTATACTAATTGAGACTATTTGTTACGAGATAAATTATATTGATAATGACCCTTTAACCAATTTTTTCATTCATTCATTTCGGACTTATGAATTTTATACTTCCATATACCACTCCACCCCTCACAAAGTTCTCAAAACACAATCCCGTATGTCAACCATCCTTATTTTTTTTAAAAAAAAAAGTGAAACGGGAACCTACTTTTACCATTTTAACAAACTTCTTCTTTTTTTTTTTGCTTTTCAAATATTACAACGTAAAGAAATATTTCCAACATAAACTACTATAATTAATTCCTATTATTATTGAGTGTAAGAATATAATCATAAAATTTAATAAAAACACCACCTAAAAAAATGGCATGAGACCTATATGTTTGACATCAATCTTATCGTTCTCGCATAGTCTTCATTTGATATAATAATTGCGTGTATATAATGCGAGATTTGTGTAGTGCATGCAAAAGAGACTCTGTAGACGCCCAATTAATGATTGAATTAAATATTGGACTTATTGTCTTATTTAAAACTAAATAATATTTAATATATTATTCAAATGTACAATTGAAAGAAAAAGAACATATAAAATCACCTTTTGAAAAATTAAATTCAAACGTTTCTTTTTAGCTCTGACTACCGTACTTGACTAATTTAATATTAGAACTAGAGCAGAAAAATAAAATTTTAATCAAAATAGACGATTTTACAACAAAAAAATGAAGTCCGAACTGCTAATTCCCATAGATTTTAAAACTTAATCTGACTAATAAAAAATCCGTCAATCAATTTGACTAAAGTCAACCACTAACCAATGCACCACGGTCCCTCAACAATAATGTGAGCTTGAAAGGAGAAAGAGGTTTACAAGTTGGGGTTTCGGGAGGTTGGGTGATGGACGCCGAGAATAATGAGAAGGGAGCCGTCAATGAGAAGGAATTCGAAGTGCGGTCCTTCTCCATCCCTTTACATGACTCATGTTGAGACCACGCCTCCGAGTACACCGTGCGGGGCGGGTCAGTGTTATATATTGACATATCGAGCAAATCTGCAGAGTAAAATCAAATTCAAACCCTAATATATCAATTTAATAAGAGGGACAACAACAACAACAAAGCCTTATCCCACTAGGTGGGGTCGGCTACATGGATCATATATCGCCATTCCGCTCTAGTTGATCCATGTTCATGACATTCGACAGGATTTTACGTTGGCTGTCGGGGCCTAACACAACCCTCCTCCTTTATCCGGACTTAGGGCCTAACATAGCCTGAGCTAACTTCCAAAAAGAAAAAATCATATAAATATACTTGACATAATTCCCATGCATCCACTAAAGAAATTCTTTCCCACGTGCAAATAAGAATGATTTTGTATTGCCACACATGTTTGAACAACAAGAATGCAAACCGCACAACTTCATTGGCGCAGGAATGCTAACCAAAAGAGCATTCATATGAGTAAGTTGATATGCAAAGTTGTTTAAAAGAAATGAAACACCTCACTTCATCTAGCTGGGACCTCCAGTCGATAGCAACAACTTCTGGGCTGGAGCTGACCAGCAAATTTAATAAGAGGGACAAAAGCTTATAATAAATACCACGATTTTGACTTGCTACAATACATTTCTTCTCAAGATAGAGAATAGCTCCACCCAGATATCCCAATATATCATGTATATTGATTCCAAAGAATAACATACACACCAGGGCAATATTGAGGTGTAGAACTGACTTTCCTTATGAGTTATAACATATCAATTATTTATTTACTTTTAAACATAAATTAAAAGGATTGCCTCAATCACATTTTGCTAATTGGGGATTGTAAAGCAAAGAGATGCTCAAACTGTTTTCATTTCGGCAAAGAGATGTTAACATATAACACCCAAGTTAGAATCCTTAGGTTGTTTTAGTAATCATTTATATCGCTACCACCAATTGACTTCAGCATATAGATAGTACAACGAGGAAATGATATGGTAGCATACACAAAAGATGTTGCATCGTTGAAGAGATCAGTCATCACGCCAGTCGTGTTGACAACTCTCGTTGCAACATTTGTAGAATGTTGTCATCGGTTCATCAGCAGATCGGATTTGAATCTGCTTGAAGAATGCTTCACCATGATGACAAACTGGACAAGAAGTTGCTGCATGACAGATGAGCGTTGAGAGTAATACAATCATTAGTACTTTATCATATATCAAGTATATTCACAGATTAAAAGAAAAATTCGAACCAAGTAGCAAACACAATATTGTTAACTGTCCTTAATTTAGTAATAAAAAGAGGTGCATAAATTAAGCCATTGTTCTTTTTTGGTTACAATTAAACTATTAAAACGTAAGATGACATAACTGTTTGGGTAAACTGTTAGATGACATGATTGTCTATTTAAAAGATTTACCTCTCATTACTATGCACATGTACTCTAAAAAATAAAACATGGTTAAAGTTTAATTTCCCTTATCCTACTTTCACTTTCCCCTTTTCTACTTAACGAGCGTTTATCCAAATAGGCCATATACCTCTGGTAACTTTTTGTTGGAATTATCCCATTTCTTCGTTCTGCTTGTCTTAACTCCAAGTTTAGCTATCATCTTGTTCACTAGAATTTCAATGGCCTAAACAATCCTTCTCAAACGAATTTATCTTCATATGATTCACTTTCTTTGAGCATCCTATTCTTAACACAAGGAGTATTAAGTGGTGATGAACATGGTGCGATTATCAACAATTTTTTAATATGAAATCAAATTAGTTAGGCCCTACAGAAATTTCAGGTGAGAATACTGACTGAAGTAACTTTTGAGCTGAGAAAAGAACAAATGAGCATAAATAATTTTACTTTTTCGGTTCAGTAAACACAAGACTTAAGCACATGTTAATTCTTCAGCTGGTAGCATAATGGCATGCATCAGTTACTACATTTCTTTCAATTAATCATGAATGAGTTAAGCTTTTGACCTAATCCCTATGTCCCAACATGAAACAAAGATGCAACACAACTTGTCATACAACAGTACAAACTGTTCACACCTTCACATCGACATATTAACAAGCAGGTAGGAGTACTGTAAAAGGTACAAAAGATCCTCTGACCTATCATCTCAAATCGAGCCAGATTTATGTCAATCAATATAGAATTTACGTTCTAACTAGAGTTACCATCTTCTAGCCAGAGCAAACGTCATTTAGATAAACGAAGAAGAAAAATAGTTGAAAATGACAACATGAAAGTCACAAACTTTTACAACCATGAAGAAAAAGAAAAACAAACTCACATGAGGTCCTGGCAGCAAACTTCATGGCATCTGATCCGCTAAAGATGGGTTCGACTTCTTTCTTAGGCATGTGTATCTTCTTAACAATCTGCAAACAACAACAAACAAAATCAACTGTTAAGCGTTTAATGCAACAAAGAAGAGTTGTGCGCATAATCTGCTTTGCTGAATGACTTTGTTGGTGATGGGGTAGATGTAAGGGCAGGTTGGGCAGAAGAACCGCAGTCCGCGGCCATTAAGGGGTGGGTCGAGCTGCAGCATGTTCGCGCACCATGGGCAGAACTCCATTGCAGCAATCTGCAGTCGAGTCGGAAGGAGAGGGCAAAGGCGGGCAAAGGCATAGCTAAGCAAAACCACGAGGCATGTCTAGGGCAAAGCTGGACCCTGTCGCCTGGTGGTGCTTGCTCGACGACCAACGTGAGAGTTTGAGGTAAAAGTAAAACACTCGTTTTCTTATTAAATAAATTAATAAAATAATTTCATATTAATTTAGTTTATTAATTAAATAATAAATTTGATTATCTGCTTATTCTAACAAAATATGATTAATTCAATTGTCACAATTTATTCAGTTTAAAATATTTTTTGTTCATTGTCAAAACTAGTCCAATAAATATATATTACTTCATTTAAAAAATATATGATTAATTTAATCATAAATTATAATATTTAAATTAGTTAAATAATAGAAAAATAATGCGTTCGTCATTAATCTCTACACACCAAATTTATAATCCGATCGAATCTAGTATTTATTTTTGTTTACCTTTGATAATGCGACAGAAAAATATGATTTAATTATTATCAAGATCAAGATCTATAATTAAATTTTAATCTATTAACGATTTTACATGTGCAATATTTTTAAACTTTACAAATTCACTTCCTTAAAACAATGAGTTTTTTCATTGAAAAATTAAAGGCGAAAGGAGGAGTAAATTGTTCGTTTAAGAATTTATTCGTAGATATTTCTCGATTATAAAAGATGGCAATGAATCTATTAAAAAGGTTAATGTATTTTCTTCATGGAAAATACTGCATGTGACCAACCTCGACTTAGTCGACTAGCTTCGCCCTTAGCCGCCACGAAGGGTTAAATAAGTAACAACACATTTAAATTTGAATCTAAACTAAGTGGGGAAGTTGTGATTCAAAATAAATCTAAGTCAAGATATTTTCAAATATTTCAAACATGATTTATATTTAACATATAGGATCATAAAAATGTTAATTTGTATACATCTCAATATATCAATCTACAAAATGGACAAATTCCCTGATCAACTGAATAGGGTAAAGGAGCTCCAGGCTGGTCATCAAATGTATCAAGTCTACGAGCAAAAAGCTTACAATATGACATGATCGTCTCGAAGGCCATTCTGTATATAATCATGAATGGATTGTAACGGATGCATTTTTACATAAGGAAAATCAATGTAATTAATGAGAAATCAAATTCAAAACAAATTCAAATTCTAATCTCAATAATGCCAAGAATTCGAATGGAATTCGAAAAAAAAGAAACGAATCGAAAAAAAAACGACCGACAGGGGAGGAATTTCCTCCCCTGATTCTGTTCGGAATCGGCCGTCGATCCTATAAAGGGAGGACACGAGGGCGACCTCGCGCCCCCTTGGAACCCTGCCGGCGCCGCCTCTCCGTCTCCGTTTTCTTCCTGCGAACCGACGATTGGTGACCGACACAGAGCTGAGTACGACCTCGCCGACGAACGATCGACGACCTCCTGACGTCCGGCGACCTCCCTCGGTGTGCTCAAGGCTTAGGCGCACCTTCCCATCGACCCAGGACGACTGCAATCATCCGAACGACTCGAACAGTGACCGGCGACCATTGAACGCGAAACAGAGGTACCTTGATGTTCGAAATCCCTAGGCGAAGGAATAATGATTATTTGATAAGCATGATTAGTTCATTGTGATCCTGATATGTATATCTATCATTTTCGTATTATTATCGTTATTATTTAACGGCCAGAAGGCCACCGAAATGAGGAAGAAGTCCGGCAATCCTATTTTATCGAGAGGACCAGTCGATCGATTTCAGGAATGGTCGATCGATCCTCACAAAGAACTCGTCGGAGTTCTGATCTATCGGTCGACCGGCCTCACAGGGCGGTCGACCGACCAATCTATCGTCGGACAGATCTAATCTTAAAATCGGTCGGCCGATTCAGTGAACGGACGATCGACCATTCGCACTGTGCGCATCCGGTTGACCTTACGTCCAGTCGACCGATCATCGAAACGGTCGACCGATCTGTAGAGAAATCAGTCGACCGACTCATAAGTCCGATCGACCGATCCACAGGCCCCTGAGGGTCGACCGGAAGTCCAGAACGGTCGACCGGTCCAGGAACGGTCGATCGATTCCAACAGAGGAACCAATTCTAATTTTAAATCAGAATCTGAGACTCTAATCAATTCACCTATATTGGTTGAGTCCTATTGAACAGATATCACCTCCCAATTGAGTTCTGAACCATGAATGTCATGCCCATCAAAGATAAATAATGCAAAGATAAATATATGAAATTGCTATGTGCCGCCTCCAATGTTAAAGTAAAGATTAAAGTTATAGCAGTGGAGGGATATGTAGTTAGCTGAGGGGACAACGAAGCTATTGTCTTCAATGACTACTATTCCTGAGATTTCAGGCCTTCTCCCACCTGTATCTCGAATGAAGGGTGATGCAATGGTCACACTCCTTCCCCTTTTATTGTATTGTGCCAGAGGGACACGTAGCTAGCTGAGGAGACAGTGAACCTACTGGTTTCTTAATTAATCACTGTTTCTGGATTGTAGGAATTCTTCTCCCTACCTTTCGAACTGGGTGATATTGATATAGTTTGAGATTGATCCATTGACATTGATATAGTATGAGATTGATCCATTAATTCCATAATTATCATTGATCTTTATTTTATCATCTAATTATTATTGTACTGGGTTTTTGCTCACGGGTATTCGATTCCCCTGCAATGAGATTTTGCAGGTGAGAATGCCAACTAAAGAGGATGGAGGGCACAGAGTTTGGAGAATGCTGCACATGACTGCTACAATACTTAAAATTTTCCTTACTCTATTTATTTCAAGTTGTAATTTGGTCTAGAGATACTAAGTTATTCCGCTCATCGAACTTCTCCTTCGCTTATTAAACTGATGCATTTCCGTTTTTCGTCATAAACTATGTTATCCACTTTCCGCTTGATGTTAACGTTTGAACTTCCGCATATTGAACTATTTATGTTATCAAATGTTCCTTAACATTCCATCATTTAATCTTCCACATTAAAGTCTTTGATTATATTTTTATTATTATATTAGTGCCACATAAGCCATATTGTTGAATGGTCATGGTCAATAGTGTAGTAGATAGTATAGCGCTCCTGGGGTCAACCTGATTGCCTACGTGGCAAGAGGGGTAATTTTGAAAGTGTTACAGTTTGGTATCAGAGCCTAAGTTCTTGGCTCCTTCATTGATCATAGTAGAGTAGGTGTTCATGCATAGTATTTTATTGCTCATATTATTGCACAGCCTAAGTAAAGTCATGTGCAAGTTTCTCAAGCATCTACGGCTCCACTCCTCATGTAAGTAATGAGTATATTCTTATGTGAATTATACTTATGTTATTGGATTAACTTGTTTTATAGATGCCTTCACGTCGCATGGTAACCAGAGCTATACGCAGAGGTAGGGGACATATAGCTGGAACAAGTACACGCCCACCAGTTCCTCCTATTCTGGACGTGGAATACGCACCAGGACGTGAGGATAAGTACTTAACTCCACCGCAGCCGACTCTAGAGGAGCAGGCATATCCGTATATGGAGAGAGTGAAAACTAATGATTATCATTCTGAGTCTGAGTCATTTTCTCCACGCCACTTCTACCCCACGGAGATACGCGAAGGGATAAATCAGAGGTGGCACTTTTATACGAGAGGGGGACGTATAGACAATCCTATTAATATATCTTCTTATGATGAAGAGGAAGTCCCCGCACCACCAAGAGAATTAGAGTTCAGAGATCCAAGTCTTATCAGTCAGACAGATCCAGAAGAATGCTATGTGATATGCTATCAAGTGGGACACGTTGATGATGAGTGTCCCAACCTTCCGAAGGATAAGAAGAACCCCGGGAATGAACTCGAAGGACCTTTTAGGCGTAGTGATTAGTGCTCATCATTTTGTGTTATGTGAAGGCCTTAGTGTGCCCTAACAAATATTTATTGTTTTCTTTGACTAACCTTACAGTGATATTAACTTTTGCTTTAAGCGGATATTGAGCCGTAATGTTTCAATGGTTATCTAAGATTTTTATTTCTAGTAAAATCTTTGATTATATGTGCTTTTCTCAATCATTGTCATGGTATTTTTATAGATGTCTTATCAAGGAAGGGAATATGCTTCTACCAGTGGGAATGAGTACGAGATACCCAATGAAGGGGAAACCTCATTTATTCCCCCACCTTCATCATACCCACCTCCATTGTCACCTTCTCCTCCTCCATCAGAACCACCGGTCCAGCAGGGACGTCAAGTTCCATCTATCTGCACATTGCAAGATTTCTGGAGGTCAAAACCTCCAATGTTTAATGGGGAAGGAGGCATCGTAGTGGCAGAACAATGGATGGAAGCAATAGAAGACAAATTTGATATGCTTGATGTTTTCGAAAATAAGAAGGTGTTGTTTGCTGGAAACACTCTCCAGAAAGATGCTAAGGAGTGGTGGAAGGCAAGGAAGGCCATCAATTTTTCTAACGTAAGGGTTGTTGCCTGGGATGACTTTCGTAAGGCATTTGAGACACGGTACTATCCTAAATTCCAAAGAGACTTAAAACAGAAGAAATTTCTGGACTTAGTGCAAGGAACCATGACAGTGGACTAATATATAATGAAGTTTGTCAGATTGAGAAAGTACTCCAGATTGGTGATGGATGAACTGGATGTAACCACACGCTTTGTGGACGGATTGAGCCCCACTCTGAGGTCTCATACAAGACCGAAGAATTGCAGAACTTTACAGGACACCATCATTTTGGCTACTCTGACTGAGAATGATCATCAAGATCTGCAAAAAGCTCAGAAGAACCAACAGGCTGTAGGGCAAAGTTCCCAGCACCAGACCCAACAATTCAGAGGGAACAACCGTCAACACCATCGATGGGATAATCGGCCCTATCCATATCCAGCACCACAACAGTACAACCGTCCTCAACAACAACATCCCTACCGCCCTCTGCAACAAGCACCTCCACCACAGCAACAACAACAACAACAACAATAGAACCAAAGGCATCCATAATAGGCGCAGAGGCGCCCAGCTCAGCAGCAGAGGCAACAGCCTCCCAAAGCTCCTCAGGCAGCACCCGCACAAGGTGAGCGGGTTTTATGCAACATCTGCGGCAGGACCCATGCAGGAGAATGCCGCATGAAGTATGGAGCCTGCTACTACTGTGGTGAAATGGGCCACTGTGCAACGAACTGCCCAAGACGTAGGCAGCAACAGTTGGTGCAAGAGACTCTTCAATCTAGAATAAAACGCCCCACAGAATGACGCAGAAGTTATTCGAGGTACGCTATTCGTAGCTAATCTACCCATCATAATATTGTTTGATTCTGGTGCCTTCCATTCATTTATATATGAAGAATGTGTCAAGATATTAGGGCTAACTACAATGAACCTAAAGCCTAAGATGAACATCTTGACCCCACAAGGAACTCTAGTTGCTACAAAATATCTTTTTAATGTACCCATAGAGATAGGGACAAAGAACTTTTCTGCTAATCTTATCATTATCCCTATAAGAAATTATGATATAATTTTGGGCATGGACTGACTAACCTCCCATGATGTTTCTATCTTATGCAAACAAAAGAAAGTGATTATAGATACACGGAGTACATATAAAGTAATTGTCAGAGGCATTGCACAGAAAGAACCAAATATTATAGTGTCTACCATGAGGCACATAAACTACTCCAGAAAGGGTGCAGAGGTTATCTTGCAAGTATTACCAAGATAACAGAATCAACCAAGACCCCGTAAGACATAGAAGTTGTGAGAGAATTTCCTGATGTATTCCTTGACGATATTAGTGGTCTACCGCCCAAAAGGGAGATAGACTTCCACATTGAAGTTGCACCCGGTAGAACACCAATCTCCAAAGCTCCATACCGCATGGCTCCAACTGAGATGAAAGAACTGAATGATCAGATTCAAGAACTAATGGACAAAGATTTCATCAGGCCTAGCGTTTCGCCATGGGATGCACCTGTCCTTTTTGTCAAGAAGAATGACGGTTCATTGAGACTTTGTATCGACTATAGGATGTTGAATAAAGTCACAATCAAGAACAAGTATCCGCTACCTCGCATCGATGATTTATTCGATCAGCTGTCCAAAGCAAAGGTGTTCTCCAAGATCGATCTGAGGAGCGGATATCACAAGTTAAGAGTAGCAGAAGAGGACATTCCAAAGACGATATTCCGATCAAGATATGGGCACTATGAGTTCCTTGTGATGTCGTTTGGGTTAACAAATGCCCCAGTAGCATTCATGGACCTCATGAATCGAACTTTCCACGAACTCCTGGATAAATTCGTAATTGTCTTTGTAGACGATATCTCATCTACTCACCAAGCATAGAGCAGCACAAGGAACATCTGAGGATAGTATTGGAGACTTTACGAGCAAAGAAATTGTATGCAAAATTCTCCAAATGTGAATTTTGGCTAGAACAGATGATGTTTCTAGGCCATATTGTCTCCAAGGATGGGTTTTCATTGGATCCGACAAAGGTAGAAGTAGTGTCCAATTGGACATAACCAAAGAATGTCTCCGAGATTAGGAGCTTTCTTGGTTCAACAGGCTACTACAGACGATTCATCAAGGACTTCTCAAGAATTGCATTGCCAATGACCAAACTCACAAGGAAAGAAGAAAAGTTTATCTGGTCATCCAAGTGCGAAGAAAGTTTTCAAGAGTTAAAGAAGCGGTTAACTTCAGCACCAATCCTGACGTTATCATCGGGCAACGGTGGGTACATGATTTATAGTGACGCTAGTGGTACATGATTGGGATGTGTACTGATGCAACACGGGAAGGTAGTGGCATATGCATTCAGACAGTTGAAAAAACATGAGGTTAATTATCCAACTCATGACCTTGAATTAGCAGTAGTGGTATTTGCCCTTAAGCTTTTGCGCCATTATCTGTATGGAGAAGAATTTGTGGTCTACACTGACCACAAGAGTTTAAAGTATGTTTTTACACAGAATGAGCTGAATATGCGCCAAAGACGATGGATGGAGTTCTTAAAGGACTATGAGTTCGCTATCAACTACCATCCTGGAAAAGCAAACTCAGTGGCTGACGCACTTAGCTGAAAGTGGGAAGGATTTATAGACTTCATGCGCCTTCGACAGTTTGAGATGATGAAAGAACTATTTAAGTGGACACCAAGGGTAAGGCATGACGGCTCACTAATGATGATGTAGCGTATAGTATCAGACATGATTGGAAGAATCATTGAGGCACAGGTAGAAGATGCAGAGTATCAGACGATGATGATAAAGACTAGTCTGGAGACTACCAACTTTAAGGTATCAATAGATGGTGGCATCATGTACCATGAACGTTTATGGGTACCGAATAACCCTGAACTTCGAAGGGAAGTGCTAGATGAATGCCACAAGTCAGAATTCACAATTCATCCAGGGAGTACAAATATGTATAAAGATGTCCAGCGAAGCTTCTGGTGGCCAAATATGAAGAAGGAGATTGCAGAATATATCTCCAAATGTATTGTATGCCAACAAGTCAAAATAGAACATCATAAACCCCAAGAAACCTTGAAGAGTTTGGGCATCCCACAGTAGAAATGGGAAGAGATATCAATGGACTTCATCACCGATTTACCCAGGACTCAGAAAGGGCATGATGCCATTTGGGTAATAGTGGACCGACTCACTAAATCGGCTCACTTCCTACCCATCAAGGTAAAATAATCTCCTGAGAGTTTAATGGATCTATATGTACAGAAGATTGTTAGGCTTCATGGGATCCCATCAGCCATTATGTCTGATAGAGATCTCAGATTCACATCAAGATTCTGGAAGAGCTTCTAGAATGTTTTTGTTACTAGGCTTCGCTACAGTACAACATTCCATCCCCAGACGGACGACCAATCGGAGAGAACCATTTAGACGTTAGAAGGTATTCTTAGGGCATGTGCATTGGATTGGCATGGTAATTGTCACGACCCCGATTTAACCCGCGAGTTAAAATAGAGTTCGCGACTTATTACGGACGATCAAATAAAATTATAAAGAAATGCGAAAACGTGATGTAATTTTTTTAACATACATAAGAATGAAAATATCATAAATTAAATTACACAATATATGATCATTTCAGAGCAAACTGATACTCCTTAAGTTGTACATTTTACAAAATGAATTTATTTTCGTTACAACTTATTTTGACAAAAATAATAAAATCGACCAACTCTCTCGACATCCTAAGAAAATGACACGAGAATAACAACTCTCCTCAATACCTTTACATCGAAAGAGTTATCCCTGTTAAGATTATGAGCTCGCTCAATCCAAGAAGCTATACTGATTTGAAAAATATTAGAAACAACATTATGAGCAAAAATAGCTTAATAAGTTGATAACTCATAGTCTATGTGTTACCAACTAATCAATTCGTAGTGACATATAAAAGCATGCAATAATCATAATAGCAAATTAGGCATCTTCATATATTTGATAATTACGTACATAACATACTAATAAGAAACATCACACTCAACTTGCAGTTAATATCATATAAATCATATCAAACATATGTATGCAAATGCAACACTCTTATATGAATGCACGGATCACCAACTGGCCAGTGGTCGGTAGGTGGACTCTAGAGGTGACTCCCATCGTGATCAGCGATGTAGCACTTAGCTCCATTCTACCTCATCCCTTTCGGAGAACAAATCATATATCGATAGGTGGACTCTAGAGATGACCCCTACGGATTCTAGAGGTGACCCCCATCGCGACTACTCATGATGTGGCACTTAGTTCCGTATGGCACTTAGTTCCAATCTATCTCATCCCATTTCTGGAGAACAAAATGATGCATTGAATTCTAGAGGTGGCTCCCATCGTGATTAGCGATGTAGCTCCAATCATCATACATGCAATGCAGGCATATGCAGATGTATGATTCATCACATAACGATCATATCTCGAATATAAGAAGATGAATCAAACTCATTCAAACGGAATAGGATTACATCCCATAAGATGGCTCCATAACATTTCACATATGCTTTACCAATGAACCATCAATTGATCAATCATTCAAAATATAATTTTCATATAAACTTGACGATATATGAATTTAATACATATAACAATTGTATCTCAAGTATCAGAAGATGAATCATATCAAATACCATTTCAAACGAAATAAGATTGCACTAATCCATTCATGTCATATCACATATGCTTTTCAAATGTGCAATCATACAATCATTCAGATATACTTTTCATCATTGCATTTTTCGAAATCAATTTATAGTATATCCAAAGCATATTCAATACATATAATAATCGATGTTACCTCGAATTCAAAGAGGTGAAAACATAGAGTAGGAGAAACCAACTTACCTATAAGAGCTACCAAAAGGTTTTTCCTTTCCTTTTTCACTACTTTACTCTTCTACTCCTATACAATAATAATAAGAAACACATCACTTCTATGCTCTGAACAGAAGCCTATCACACACGAAACACAACTAATTGAAATGGTATATGAACCTTAAACATTTACTCTTTTAACTATTAAATATAAAGATTGACCTAATATTATGACAGATTGTGTACATAGTAAAGAAAAATCCATATCTTCTGGTATACATAATCAAATGATATCATTCCAATTTTATTTACTTTTATATTACATAGACATTAATCTGTAAAAGTTTCATATCCTATTTCATTATGGTTTGCTCTCATGAAAATCAACATTCAGTCTAACGTTTATGTTATTTCCATGTTCTGACATGCTGAGTAACTTTACTTTTATGATTTATATAAAATAATGAACATTCCCTATTCTGGTACTTTTAATTTTCCCAAATAGTAAACATCCTAGGATACAACTCATAAAATTACTTGAATTTATATCTATTTGTACTGAGCACATTAAATTTAACCAATACTAGCATAATCTGCTCTAAGCACCATCCTGACAGATTAAGTAAGTCTCGGTAGAATATTTATAACTTTCGCTACACATATAATTTTCTAGTGATTCCAATTGTCGATGAGTCCTAACATCAATATAGATAACACCCTAAATTATCAAATAATTACACGACATATTGAATTTAATACATAATTTACAAATTCGGGTAGCAATTTCGGCTGATAGAGTGATAGTACCTTAATCCTGATGGCATAACTTTGGTTTCATAACTCCTATTAACATGATTCCAAATCTCATGTAAACTAGACTCAGACATTATTCTACATGTTAAATTTCATAATTTTAAGGACGAATTGATACGAAATAAAATCTTAGGAAGAACGCCATCAGTCTAGGATTAGAAGCTTCACCTTTAATGATCTTCCTTCTCGAATTCCTTCAACGTCCATGAAAGGAGTCATGGTCTGAAATTTTTTGTGTGTTGTCTAGAGAGAATGATAAGACCATACGTATTTGTTCAAATTTTTATCACTTGAATAGGTCAGTTGAAAAAATAGTCAAGGCATGAAGTGGCAAGCTGCTAGTTTGCTGGCAGCTTGCATGTCAAGAGTTGAAATTCTTATCCCATTAAGATTTAACATTTAAAAATCATTAATTTCATACCTAATTGATATTAATTAGTATAATATAATCCATGTAATTTATTCACATATTTATATATTAATTTTTGTTACACACACATGTATATTTTCATATGCCACTTGGTGACATTTGATTGGTCCACTAGACTTAAATCCAATCTTAACAAATCACATGCATAGTTAACCGTAAGAGAATATGCTTTATCATAATATGATTATTAATCATACTTAGTACTTTAGTTAAATTTTATAAATTCTTATTATATCACTACGTGACATGACAACATATACTACACCACATATATTCAATTGATTATAGCCATATAATATAGAATCCAATATGGATTAGATTATGGATATTACAGGTATTGGGACAAACATTTTCCTCTCATAGAGTTCTCCTACAATAATAGCTTATATGCTAGCATAGATATGTCTCCTTTTGAAGCACTGTACGCATGGTCATGTCGCTCCCCGGCATGTTGGGGCGAAGTAGGCGAAAGAAAGATTTTGAGTGCAGAATTACAGAAGCAGACTCAAGAGTACACAAACAGAGTGGAATTAATAAAGAAGAGAATGAAGTCTGCTCAAGATCGTCAGAAGGCCTACGCGGATAAGAAGCGTCGAGAACATAAGTTCAAAGTAGGAGACCAAGTCCTACTCAAGGTCTCCCCCACCAAAGGAGTAATGTGTTTTAGTAAACGTGAGAAATTGAGTCCAAGGTATGTAGGTCTTTTTGAGATATTAGATATGATTGGAGACTCAGCATGCAGGTTGGCCCTACCCCCAGCATATGTCAGAGTACACAATGTCTTCCATGTCTCACAACTCCGAATGTACAAGCACGATTACGCCAACGTGATCCAAATTGAGGAACCAAACCTTAAGGAAGATCTGACATATGAAGAACAACCTGTAGAGATATTAGAGTATCAAGAACACCAACAAGGAAGGAAGAAAGTATCATTAGTCAAAGTAGCATGGAAGCACCACCAAGTAAACGAGGCCACCTGGGAAGTAGAATCAGAGATGCGAGAAAAGTTTTCACAATTATTCGGTAAGTCCTAACTCTTATCAAAATTCGAGGACGAATTTTCTTTTAAGGGGGTAATATTGTAACGGATGCATTTTTACATAAGGAAAATCAATGCACTTAATGGGAAATAAAATCCAAATCAAACTCAAATTCTAATCTCAATTATGGCAAGAATTCGAATGGAATTCGAAAAAAAGAAACGAATCGAAAAAGAAACGACCGACAGGGGAGGAATTTCCTCCCCTGATTCTGTTCGGAATCGGCCGGCCACCCTGGCCGGCCGATCCTATAAAGGGAGGATGCGAGGGCGACCTCGCGCCCCCCTTGGAACCCTATCGGCACCGCCTCTCCGTCTCCGTTTTCTTCCTGCGAATCGACGATCGGCGACCGACACAGAGCTGAGTACGACCTCGCCGATGAACGATCGATGACCTCCTAACGTCCGGCGACCTCCCTCGGTGTGCTCAAGGCTTAGACGCACCTTCCCATCAACCCAGGACGACCAACGATCGTCCGAATGACTCGAACAGTGACCGGCGACCGTTGAACACGAAAATAGAGGTACCTTGACGTTCAAAATCCCTAGACGAAGGAATAATGATTATTTGATAAGCATGATTAGTTCATTATGATCCTGAGATGTATATCTATCATTTTCGTATTATTATCATTATTATTTAACGGCCGGAAGGCTCCCGAAAATGTGGAAGAAGTTCGGTGGCCCTGTTTTATCGAGAGGACCGGTCGACCGATAGACCGATCCTCACAAAGAACTCGTCGGAGTTCTGATCTATCGGTCGACCGGCCTCACAGGGCGGTCGACCGACCAATCTATCATCGGACAGATCTGATCTTAAAATCGGTCGGCCGATTCAGTGAACGGACGATCGACCATTCGCATTGTGCGCATCCGGTTGACCTTACGTCCAGTCGATCGATCACCGAAACGGTCGACCGATCTATAGAGAAATCAGTCAACCGACTCATAAGTCAGATCGACCGATCCACAGGCCCCTGAGGGTCGACCGGAAGTCCAGAATGGTCGACCGGTCCAGGAACGGTCGACCGATTCCAACAGAGGATCCAATTCTAATTTTAAATCAGAATCTGAGACTCTAATCAATTCACCTATATTGGTTGAGTCCTATTGAACAGATATCACCTCCCAATTGAGTTCTGAACCATGAATGTCATGCCAATCAAAGATAAATAATGCAAAGATAAATATATGAAATTGCTATGTGCCGCCTCCAATGTTAAAGTAAAGATTAAAGTTATAGCAGTGGAGGGATAGGTAGTTAGCTGAGGGGACAGCGAAGCTATTATCTTCAATGACTACTATTCCTGAGATTTCAGGCCTTCTCCCACCTGTATCTCGAATGAAGGGTGATGCAATGGTCACACTCCTTCCCCTTTTATTGTATTGTGCCAGAGGGACATGTAGCTAGCTGAGGAGACAGTGAACCTACTGGTTTCTTAATTAATCACTATTTTTGGATTGTAGAAATTTTTCCCCCTACCTTTCGAACTGGGTGAGGTCATAACACCCACCCCTTTTCCCTTTATGGGCTTACTGGCTTCAAAGCAGAGAGGCACCCCTGGCATCCCAATTGAATAAAGTCGAGCTCTCATAGGACAACTAACTTTAAGGATATTATAGTAATGTAAAAGACGTAGTGCAACTCACAGTAAAGCAATGTATTGTAAGACAATGTAAAGTAGAGGACAGTAATGTAAGGCAAAGAAAAGCAATGTACTGTAAAGTAAAGCAGAGAGTATAATAAAATAAAGTACAGCAAAGTATGGAACATGATAAAGGGAAAGAATAGTATAGTAAAGAATAAAGCATACACATTGATATAGTCTGAGATTGATCCATTGATTCCATAATTATCATTGATCTTTATTTCACCGTCTAATTATTATTGTACTGGGTTTTTTGCTCACGGGTATTCGATTCCCATGCAATGGGATTTTGCAGGTGAGAATGCCAACTAAAGAGGATGGAGGGCACAGAGCTTGGAGAATGCTGCACATGACTGCTACAATACTTAAAATTTTCCTTGCTCTATTTATTTCAAGTTGTAATTTGGTCTAGAGATACTAAGTTATTCCGCTCATCGAACTTCTCTTTCGCTTATTAAACTGATGCATTTCCGTTTTTCATCATAAACTATGTTACCCACTTTCCGCTTGATGTTAACGTTTGAATTTCCGCATATTGGACTATTTATGTTATCAAATGTTTCTTAACATTCCACCGTTTAATCTTCCACATTAAAGTCTTTGATTATATTTTTATTATTATATTAGTGCCACGTAAGTCATATTGTTGAATGGTCATGGTCAATAGTGTAGTAGATAGTGTAGCGCTCCTGGGGTCAACCTGACTGCGGGCGATTTTGGGAGTGTTACATGGATATAGCAAGTTTCCATAAGAAGGAACTAAGATAGTTTAAATAGTTATTTAAATGCTAATAAGATAAGCAAGTAAGGACTAAAAGACCACATCTTTAACTCTCTTTCAAAAAGGCCTATCCCCACCCATGGAAGTCATAAGAAAAGGCTGCAAAAATTTGGAAATGAAGGATGAGTACTATGAGATTAATGAATGAAGGGCACATGAAAAACAAACCTATATCTCATATGCATACGACTAAAATTTGAGAAAATCATGTATGACATAAGATGTTAAAATATTTGCTTTTTTTTAGCTACAAAGAAAGTAACTTAAGAGAAAGAGATAACCCACTTAGGTTGTATATACGATTCCTAAGTACTTTATTGTTGAAACTAAATAGGTTGCCACAAAGATGTTTACCAACGATATCGTACTCCAATCGATGGACATAAATATCATGTCATAACACACAACAGTTCTTAATAAAAATCATGGTTTGTGGACTAAATGATTGTTGCACCAACTCATCGAGGCAATGGAAATCTTGCTACCTCACCCAATCTTGACGAAGATAAGTGAAGAATGGTATTCAGGCTACATGTATTTGAAACAAATCCATAACATACAAGACCATGTCATGACCCAATCCATACATCCATGTCATTACCTACTCACTCATGCTTCGAAGAACTCAACTCCGATGAGATAGGTGGTGCCACGTGACGGAAGGAAATCAAATCGACTGATGTAACACTCCAAATTTCACCCTCAAATTTATCAAGGATAATTGGATCATCCAGCTATGTTAACCCGTTCGCCATCACATAATCATAATAAAAATATGATTTTCATTTATTATAGCGGAAGCATAAAACCAATTGAATATAATAAAATACTCTTTCAATAAAAATGTGGAAAACTTCATGAAACATCAAAAGTATTATTATAGAATTGAAAACATCTTTAAACATCATTACTAATAGCCATTAAAATAACTCTTTAACAACATAGTCAAAAGACTCTAAAACATGACGAGTCAACATTTTAAATCATTGTGCAATCTTATTTGTCATGAGCTGAACCGTCATCTATCCAAATCACTATGCACCTGCATGGATCCAGGGTGCAGAAGTTTTTTATTAAAGTATGTAAAGGCCATGCATGCGATGGTATAATCCTATACAAGATACTACATGATATGCATCATCATCTTTATATAAAAAAAACAAACAATATGCATGCCATGTCTTAACATATAATCTACATGTTAAACATCAACATCATTCTATCATCATGCACATAAGTAGTTGCATGAAGGACATGTAAACCTATTATCATACTTGTAGTATGGAGCATTCATAACATTTCATCAATTCAATTCATAGACACATAAGTGGAGTACACTTACCAAAATCATTGCCTTCATAACTTTCCTCAGGATTGCTTTATTACCCTTTGAACTTTCACTTTCATGGAACATCATTCCATAACTTTCCTCAGGTTGCTTTATAACCCTTTGGACTTCCACTTTCGTGGGACTTCATTCCATTCGATCAATAATTTGACCCTTTTCTATTAGGTTATATCTTCCGATAGTTGGGACTTATGTCGTTGCCCTCTCAGTAGTCTAGCTAAGCCGTGGAGACAATGCTCCACTCTCACCCGAAGGTGATATTAGAATGTAATGATCATTCTGGACTCTCGTCTGAGGGAGACATCGGAATGCATACACTGTTATCGATGTGTGTAACGATCATTTCAGACTCTCGCCCGAGGTGACATCAAAATGCGCACATCATTGCCGATGTGTGTAACGATCATTTTGAACTATCACTCGAGGGTGACATCGGAATGCATACATCGTTGTCGATGTGTGTAACGATTATTCCGGACAATATCCGATAAAGGGCCATATAGGGTCGACATGTAACATCATTCACAACTGAGTTCATTATACTTTCCAAACAATAAACATTTACGTCGCTCAATCTTTAGATTTTAACCTACTTACTTCTATCCATGCATTTCGTATATCTAGGTTCATATACAATCATCAAACAGTAATACATAATAATAATACCTTGAGAATAACATTTAATAGGCTATAATAGGTTTTTGTCATGGCCACAACCGTGATATAAGTTGTCTTGGCCGTGACATAAACCGAATAAATCTTCCCTTTGTCACAGTCGTGTCTACAAGTGTCACGGCCATGACATGATGTGTCATGGGCATGGCAGAGGCCATGCCTTGGCCGTTTTCCAAACTTTCTATCACGAACGTGATAGGTATGTCACGGACATGACCGAATGCTGGAAAACTGTGCCGCCTTTCGATTTTTTCATGATTTTTCATAGAAAACTTTGGAAAATTGATATATAACATTATGAATCAATACATATATGTTTCCTAGACATTATAGGATCAAAAGGGCACGAAAAACACGTAAAAACATTCAAATTTCCAAATTTAGGATTCATCCCTGAATCATGAACAATAGGAAGAACATGAACCCTAATAACAAATCTGATTCTAATCGTTGCACATGGCATAGATCTAATCATGGAATCCTATTCATATATAGATCTAAAGTGAAAACTCTCAATCAGAATCCATTATGAGGACAAGGCACCCTCAAACTTTTAATCCAATCATAAAAACCATTGAGAGAGGAGAGAGGGGTTTGGATCCCCTTTACATATCTTGATTTTAGATCTTCCTCTTCTTCCTTCTCACCGATCTTCTCTTTCTCCTTCCTCAAGCCCTAGCCGCCAAGGTATGGATTCAAGAGGGAAAAGAGAGAGAAAATAGACCTTATATAGGGGGAAATCATGAGGGTTTGAAAAAAAAGTCCAAATTACACATTTGAAAAAAAAGGATATTACAACTGAAACCTTTGCGAAATGAATTAAATGAATCTAGCAACTCGAAGCAATTAGAATCCTAATATGTGTCTTCCATAGCTCCAAGCAGAGTGCTTACTGAAGCAAATGCTTCCGAAAGCAAATTGAAGAAATATTCAAGGACATTACAAGCTTGGACCCCATTTGGAACATAATGCAAAAAAAAAGTATACAATATCCCTTTGTTCTCCCAACAAATTCTACCTGCCCTAAAGAGTAAATCCCTAGCTAGAGGTCATGCTACAGATGCAATGCATCTTGGAGCAAACACTTAACCCTTACATTTTGGTTATTCCTAAAGATGAGGGAAAATATTAATATCTAGCATATTATTTTACTTTCTTGTTTTCTCAAATCCCAATCTCGAATTAATTATTATGATTCTCAAATTAATTGTTTAATCACACTACCGGGGGATCAATTAACCATAGCATAAAATTAATTAACAAAATAATCAACCTCTTAATCACATTTATTCTAATATATCAATATTGCTAAGCAAACAAATATGATCACTCCAATCTTTTCATACACTTCCATCAATTTCGAATATTGTCTTTGGACAATTTCTTTTGCACCTTCTTGTTAACCTCATATATAGGAGCATATATAGGAGCATTCAGATATTTTAAGAAAAAAATGTGTGCAATCAAATACCCCTACACAATCTTGAAATTTAACTTTAATGATTATGATACTTATTATATATCTAAAATGACAAATTTATTTATTAAAATTTGTCATCTTAAAATACAGAAAGAATTAATTGCTTTCAATAGGTTTTTTATTCATCAAGTTGAATTATGAATTGATCTTATAGTTGAAGAACTAACCTCAACACACCGTGAAAATGTTGAGTTATAATCTCACCAGACCTACTTCATGAAAATTAAACTTCATGCTTTTTAACATTTTTGTGTTAACATATAAATAGTCTTTAGCACTTGCTCCTCCACATATTTTTCATGTTGGTCTAAGACCATCATTCCTTTCAAACAAATTACACAATCTCATGGAATTTTGAGGTTGCATTTGAATGCTTCGTTATCACTGTTAACCTTACATATTATGTCTTAATGGACATTTTTCTGTTCCGACATATCATTAATGATTAGACATTTTTTACGTGATTACATTCTAAGATGAATTCATAAAAAGCAAATCCATAGCAGTTAACATAGCCCTTCTACATAATTATGTCCATCTCACTTCAATAATTCACTCACTCTTCGGATCCATCTAATCTAAAATGATTCGTAAAGTACAAGCATCAAAACATATCTATTAAACAACAAATGAAAAAGGTAAAATTATTAAAATTTAAAATTAATAATTTTAATAAAGTTACATATTAATTATGGGCTTAAAATTTATTCAACCTTATTTTAATTACATGATCATGTGTTATTTATTGTATCTAAAAGCTATAGCATAATAAATTAATAAATAATGAACTTTCTATTTATAATTTGGATCATATTCAAGATATCAAACTAAAATAAAACAATTAACAAATATTTTAATGGAATCAATATACATGAAGAAAAAATATGATGCATGTAAAAAATATAAAGCTATAAAACATACATGTTTATTAATACAATAATTAGATTTCATGATGCATGTTTATCAATTCAAAATGCATGCTTATTATATTTTTCATAAAAAATTTCATGGAAAAAATGTCAAAAGAGGAAATCATATCATGGTGAAACACATCCCAGATTATAAACTAAAAAAAACAAACAATAAAACAATGGAAAAAGGCAAAAAAAACTAAAAAATAGTCATTTGTTGATTACATAGATCTATGTGAAATTGATAAATAAATAAAATAATTATGGTAAAAGGAACATAGGTTGTAGGAAAATGACGCATCTTATAGAGTGAACTGCATCCCTAGATCAACATATCGAGATCATTTTTATTTTATCAGTGAGTCATTTTTATCTTTGTCCCTTGAGTGATGATGTGGTTCTTGCCCACCCAAAAGCTATTGCTGCACAAGATGAGAGAAGGGTGAAGAGCGAGTATGGTGAATGGAGCGCCTTGATGGAGGAGACAAAGGAGTGGGAGAAGAAAGAATGTTAGTGGAAGAAGATGCTCGAAAGTAGGGATGATAGTATCCTCACACCTCATGGGACCCTACGGGGATTCCCCGTTTGGGGCTTGCATTTGGGGCGGGGATGGGGGGCAAACTACCCCGCCCCATCTTTTAAGGTTTGGGGCATGGTGGATTGCCTTTGCCCTATAGGGTACTCGTATTCCTAACTTAATTTTTAATTAATAATTTATTATAATTTATCAACCATCAGATTACATACTTTACATCTTAGTCATCTCTTTCGTCATATATAAGATAAAAAATCTTACACTCTGCCTTCCTCCCTCCCTAACCCTAATTCCTCAAGCCGCAGGTGCCTCTTCAAACTGTCGAAGCTTACTCGGTCGGCTTTCGACCGATGGATCGTAAAGTAGTTGCTCTTATCCCCTACGGGTCTAATTATTCAGACGCACCAAGGTTCAGAGGGCATTTTATATAAAAACTTGATGCGTGTAAAAAGGATAGCAGATATTAGTAAGTGCACTAGTCAATCAAGTAAGAAAGTGAATGAGTAGAGTTATCATTCTCAGGAGGACAGTTAGTAACTTATATTTTATTTTAACCTTATTAATTGAAAAATTAAGAAAAGTTTTTTTTTCCAAAGGGAATACAATAAAATGATGAAATAAAGAAAATGATCACTTGGAGAAATAATGATTTGATGATTAAGGCACATAATTATCATCACTAAAATGTAATGAATTTTTCTTAACTTAGAATTAGTTGAATCAATAACAAAATTGAATTTTCAAAATTAGTTAACTAGTGTTTCAAGCTTTAACTACTATCTTAATAAAAATTAGAATAAATTAATCCTTTAGATCTTTAACTTATCTAATTAATCAAAAAAATGCATTAAATCAGAATTAAGATAAAGGGTTTTTCTCAAGTCACCTTAATCACTACACAAATTAGGTCTCTTTCGATTTTCCTAATTGCGACATGCAATGAATATGATCGATCCTAGAAACTATTATGAAATGATTACTTCTTCTCAGATAGCTCACTCGCATAAAGTGTGTATAGTGTGAGGAGCACAAAAGGTCAAAAAATTGACGTGTTCTGTGCAAAGGGATACATAAAAAATGTTCATTTATCTCCTACACAAGCGAATGCCCTACTTCACAAAAAAATGACGAATTAAGTTTTAAAGTTTATATGGCCTCTGCACTATCACTACAAGAACTGCAAGTATACGATATATCATTTGTAGTACTTGAGGGTCGATTCACAGGGAGATTCTTTGTCGTGCCCTCGAAGAACTTCAAATCAGACTCGAAATCAAATAATTTTTGGAATAGAAATTACGTAAAGCAAAGACATTATCAAAAGTAAAGTAATTACACTAATATTTTAGGGTTTTCGAGTAAATAAAACAATAGATAAATGAAAACGTGGTTGGAGGGGTTTAAACTATTCAAGAGAACATGTGTTGGAGGCTTACGGGAGGTGTCATTGTGTGCGACTCTTATTTTCATGTTCTTTTAATATTATAGTAAAGACGTCCAATTGCCTTCCAACATGCGTGTTTGAATAACATCGTGGTAATGGCCACTTGGCTTGTTAGCGGCACTTCCGTGCTCATAAACAGCTCAGCCTACATGTGTTGTCGGGTTCGTTTAGGCGATTCAAGCACCACTCTCATGTGCATTAAATGGATAAATAAATTGAACTTTACTGTCGTGATCGAGTTAAGCTCTGCATCATTCTAGATCTGTTGTGTCCTTAGAATGGAATCCAGGAACGTGAAATGACCTCTTGGCCTGAATTAATTTCTAGAAGATAAGAATAGCCCTCTCGGATAGGGGTTCGCAGGCTAGTGTTGTGTAGGCCGGATAACTTATTAGATGATTTGAAGTCCAGATTCAATTTAACATTGAGATCGCTACAAACTCTCTAAGAATAACTCTGCTATTACATGCCTCGAAGTAGATTTTCCTCTTGGGTAAAAGTTCATGAAATCTATAAAGGCTGGATTATGAAAGCAAAGCAATGGCAACATGAGACAAGCAACAGAGACAAGTATAGCTCATGAGTTCTTTTATGATGATCAAAACGTTGTCCCTCCTCTTAGAGTGCATACAAGACATTGATTTGCTAATATCCCTCTTGGGCTAGAACTCAACGAGCATACAACACCTAAACATGCAATACAACAAATGTCATTACGAATACAAAGAAGATGAATCATAAGAAAATCGATTCGCCTGCAGATTGATGACTCTGCCTAGTTTTAATCCCTCTCGGTGTTCGACTGGGCAAGATATGAATATATCCCTCTCGGGTTTACAGGCAAAATTGATTTCTTAACTCAACCTCTATAATAAAATAATCTGAAACTCTCTACATAAAATAGAACCAAATCATAAGATGGTTTTATTAAGGAAAAGAGTAAATTTTGACTATCAGTAATTAGTGAGAACAATAAGAAAAGACTATGAACGGAAATCACTAGTCACGCATCTAACACCTCCTAGCCCCAGCGAGCTAGTAGTTATGGTCCATGGGCGATATTCCATCCATGAATGGAACAATGTTTTGAATATAGAACATCTCCCCGAAAAAGACCACTCTGTCTCTTCCCTTTTCTTCCTTGTCGTCTCCCTCCTTGGGGTTTCATGGGCCCCAAGTAATTAAAGTGTCTTTTGTCTAGAATCCTTTTCGCTGCCCATCTCTCCCGATTGTGTGACCTCCCCCTTGGCCTGTATGCGCTTCTCCTTATATAACCATCCTCTGGCCGCTTGTCCTTTTGTAGTTGCCCATATGCAACTTTTGTCTCCCTAAGCTCCTGTGGTCCCCCTCTCTTGTAGGAAGCTTCCTCTGCCACAAGCCCGATTTGGATTGATCTGCCCTAGCGATGAACGAGTGTATGTTGTTAGTTGTCTTGGCCTTGCTTGCCAGAAGCATATGCTTGTTCCTGGTGCAAAGAACAACATATGGGGTGGACTTAATCCTCTCCACCTGTCGGCAGTGTCATCCTCTTGCAAGAGTGAGATTCCAGAGAAGAAATGATCAAAAGTGAGGCTTGAAATGAGCAAATTGATGTTGATGTAGAGAATATGTAATTCTGTCGTATTTTAGTGTCGTGCAAGTATTTAGAGTTGAATTTTGAGCCATAAGAAGATGAAATGCATGCATATGGATAACAAAAATATATATAAATTTTCCCTACATCAACTTCCCACATACTTAAAACTTTGCTTGTCCTCAAGCAGTAGCTGAGAACTTAGGATCCATCACATTATAAGCATGCATCATAATCCTCATCTCTTGCTTTAACCTTGTCTAGATATCACTTAGCCAATTATTAGTCATTTCAGAGTCCTTTCACTTTGACATCACTGAAGTCCTGAGTACTAATAGGACTATAGTGTCCTATGCTGGATATCCTACTACATGTAAATGATCTAAAAACATGCATGCATCAATGGCTATTATCATACTGTAACAATACCAGGGGACTCCATTCCTTGGGGCTCACTAGCTCCTCTTTCTTGATCGTATATTGAGTTATGTTTGATGGCAATTGTTCTGCAGTTGTATGATAAGAAGAAAAGAAAAATGGAAAAGATAATAGGTTCCACTCAACATTCTCTAGATTTTCTTCCTAGAATATTAGACATAGGTCCTTCTTTTTCTTGCTTCTCTTCTCCTGAGAAGCACGATGTGGCAGCCCAGGGTACTTTGTGGGTACCTTCTTGATGTGTTTTGGTGTTGGCTTGTCCCTCGGTGTTGGTGTGGATTGTTTTGTGGCTAGTAGAGTTTGTGTAGGCTCAGGCGAATGTTCTTTGTCTGTTTTGGGTACGGGCACAGGTCCACCAGCGTTGCCTCTTTTTTTGTCACTGGCTCTTTAGCTTTCGGTGGGATTTTTGTTGTTTCATTGTCGCTTGGCAATTCTGGAGGCGGGAGAGAGGTCTTTCTTGGTTTGTGATGAGCGACTGTCTTCTTCTTTGATGCTATTGGTCGGTTCGAAGTTATCCGCCCTATTCTCATGCGGGCATTAGTGGTCATTTGCTCTCTTGGCTCACTCTTTGTCAGTGATGGTCCTCTGTCTAGCTCTTTAGTTGTGGGAACTTCTGCCGGTAGAATTTCTTTGTGTTCCTTCTCTAGGTCTGGGGAACTTGGCTTGACTGTCCGTGGAATAGTCTTTTGAGGTGTGGTGGTGATGTGGTCCATTTTGCGTCCACCTGGAGAGGTGGTACTTCTACGGCTGTGGATCTTCTCTGTCGGTGCTGTAGTGGTCGAGACTCTTCGGAAGAGCCCTCATCTTCTATGGATGAGGTTTCCCGATTCTCACGTACTGCCAGGAGGCCGATGGGTCTCCATCGGACTCCTCATGCTTGGTTTTCTTGTTAGGGTCATTGGTGGGTTTTTGGTAGGCAAATGGGACTTCTCTTTCTTTGCCAAAAAAGATGAGGCGGCCGTGTAAGTGTAGCTTAGGGTTCTAGCGGTGGATGAGGGGAAAGGTGAAGGTTTCTCAGGGGATGAAGTGTAGCGTATGAGGTGATTAGTTGGCAGAGGACATAGCGGGATTGGCGCGATATTCGAAGGGTCATGGTGAAGTGGGGTATGAGGGAAGGAGGGGGTATGGAAAGATATGGTGTGATTTGATGCAGAAAGGGGTGATGTCATGTGGTACCCTTAACCATTTTTCGACGAAGGGAGTTACAAAGGAGAGCCTGGAGATGTCTCATTCAAATTTTGAAAACCAACTAATGATCCCAAAAAGGATATTTGGTCTCTCCTTTATGCCTTGCACCACTTTTCTTGGGTCCAAAGAGTTTTTATTTCATTACCGTCTTTAGTAGGTGGGCTCAAAGTTACTTTAAGTGCTGGAATGTTGTATTTGCTTCCGTGATTTTTTCCCCCTATGATTCCTCAAACATCTCATGTTCCCCCAATTATGGTGTGTTAAGCAAGTGTTCTATTTTGTTTCTGCAAAATTTAGAGAAACTAAAAATGATTAGAACTTGGGTTGCCTCCCAAGAAACGCCTCTAGTTTATGTCATCGGCTCAACATTGCTAATGCTTCCTCTAATCGATGGCGGGTGTGTGTGCAGCCTTATGATTTAGTATTTAGGGTTTAGGATCTTCTTTAATCTCTCCTAGAGCTAGCTACAGTCTTCCCCAATATCGCTTTGATATGCTTGTTTGATGTTTCCACTTGTCTTGAGGTCTGCGGGTGGCAAGGGTTTGCAACTTTGTGGGAGATCCCGTACTTGGTTAGCATTGTGTTGAATTGTCTCTCCAGAAAGTGTTTCCCACCATCACTGATAATAATTGACATACCAAATCTCAGAAAGATAATTTTGGAGAAGAACTTTCTTACATGATGCGAATCACATTGGGTCATGGGGATCGCTTCCACCCACACGCAAAAGTATGTATTTGTACTTCCCTGACTCAGGAACGGACTCATGTAGTCAATTTTCCAGACATCAAAGAGTTCTACTACTTGAATTCCGATTTATGGCATTTCTTGTCGTCTTGAGATATTTCCCGTCCTTTGGCATTGGTCGCAGTTGCCGACAAATTTATGGACGTCCCTGAACAATGTGGGCCATGTGAAGTCGGCTTGAAGCACTTTAGTTGCAGTCCTCTAAAATCTGAATGCCTCCATATTCAGATGATATCTTAAGCTAGCTCTTCTGGAACTCATCTTCTTAATTGTCCATCTGAGCATTCTTTGAAGGTCGTCCCAAAAATATTTCTTTGCTTCAAAAAGGAATCTGATCTTTTTCCAATAACTCAAATTTCTTGGAAGGATACCTCCTACCTTGTAATTGACCATGTTTGTGAACCAAGGGCAACTTCCAGTATATACAGAAAATAATGAATCATCAAGCAAAGCAGCTTGGATTGGTGGCTCTTTGTCAGCTTCTTCTTTGTTATGCTCAATTCTGGATAGGTGATATGACACTTGATTTTATAAGCCGCTTCTATCTTTTATTTCTATGTCGAACTCCTAGGGTGATAGTACCCATCTGATTAGTCTTGTCTTGGAGTCTTTCTTGGAGAAGAGGTGCCTTAAGGTTGAATGATCAATGTGCACCATAACTTTTGAAGCGACTAAATAAAGATTGAATTTATCCATGGAGTAAACTACAATGAGTAACTCTTTCTCAATGGTGGTGTAGTTCGTCTGCGCTGGGTCCAACACTTTGCTTGCATAATAGATAGTGTATGACTTTGTCTTTTTTTCTGGCGCAGGGCAGCTCCGAGTACGAAGTCATTGGAATCACACATTACTTCAAACGTAGTGCCCAATCAGGGGATTGCATCAGGGCCTTCTTAATATGATGGAAGGCTTGTATGCAATTAGAAGTCATGTTGAATTCAACATTCTTGTGTAGTAAATCAATGAGAGGCTTGGCAATTTAGGAAAAATCTTTGATGAATGTACGATAGAAGCTTGCGTGTTGAATTCCTTTCACATTAACTGGAGGAGGCAATCTCTCTATGACTTCTTGATTTCTATGCCTCTCTCAGATATGATGTGTCCCAAAACAATGCCTTGTTGTACTATGAAATGACATTTTTTTCCAATTTAGAGTTAAATTGACCTTTTCGCATCTCTGCAACACTTTAGATAAATTCAAGCAACAATCAAAAGAGGATCATGGACCGAGAAGTCATCCATGAATACCTCCATGATATCTTCCACAAAAAAAAAGATAGAATTCATACATCTTTGGAAAGTAGCAGCTGCATGGCATGCATCTATATACAAATGTACCATAGGGGTAGGTAAATGTGGTTTTCTCTTGGTGTATAGAAATTTGCAAGAAACTAGAAAAATCATCGAAATAATAGAAGTGAGAATGTCTAGCAAGGTGTTGTCACATTTGGTCAATGAAGGGAAGAGGATGGGGTCAGTCTCCTTTGGAATTCCATAGTAAGTTTTGCATCTTCTTCTAGGGGAATTCTATGCATACAATGGGAAGGACTAAGGCCTTTGATATCTTTCATTGTATAGTCTATAGCTTTCTTATGTTTGCGCAAAACATTTAGCAATGAATCTATTTGGTCTTTATTTAGTGCAGAATTAACAATAATAGGGTAAGAGGACTTTGGTCCCAGAAATTCATACTTGAGAATAAAGGAAAGGGGTTTCATCTCTACCGTTCTTCAGTTTGAGCGCACTGAGTGAAATTTTAGTTTCAAAATGAATGCTCTGATGTTTTTTGGAGAAAGATGAGCGAGTTTGGTCGTCTAGTGTTTCAACCCTATTACATTCTTCGACGGGTTGTTGCTCATAGAGGATTTCGAATAAGGCTCTACATGTGCTTGAAGCGATAAAAGCTATCTCTCAATCTTCAATTAGGCAGTTTCTTAACGGGTCATTCACTAGAATGAGATTCAACAACTCTCTGATGGCCGGGTGGGCTACATCTTCGACCTCATTAACATCTGCTAGGCTTGGATGCTTCATAGCTCTCGTCAGGTTGAACTCAATGATTTCATCTCCTAGCTGGAAAGACAGTTTGCCATTCATGACATTGATTATTGCTCTGACAGTAGCAAGGAATGGTCTTCCAAGAATTAGGGGGTGTTAGTATCTTCTTCCATATCCAGTACTACAAAATCAACATGGATGAAAAACTTTCCTATTCGGATAGGAACATCTTCAATAATTCCTTTTGGATTATATATTAGTTGGCTTCATCTCTGTAGCTCCTAATTGCTGGCACATAGCTAGTGGTATTAAGTTAACATTGGCGCCTAGATTGCATAGTGCTCTATTCACCTTCAGATTGCCTATTTCACAAGGATTGAGAAACTCCTGGATCTTTTAGCTTTGGTGGTAACTTGTTCAGAGTGGCTGACTTCCTCTGTCAAAGCCAGTCTCTTGGATGTCAACTTTCCATTTTTTTGACAGAATTTCTTTTAAAAATCGTGCATATGCTGGAAGTTGTTGAATGGTTTCAACAAAGGGAACGTTGATCTGCATCTTCTTCAATACTTCCAAGAATTTGAGAAATTGTTGGTCACTTTGACTATTTGCCAACCTTTGAGGGAAAGGCAGGTTGTCTAGGGTCGAGTAGGTGGCTCTCTTTATCATTCTTCTTTTGGAGAGATACAGGTTGGGAGTGAGCTTCGGGTGCTTCGGAAGTAGTTGCTGATGATTGGTTTTGTTATGTGGGTAGCTTCTTTTCTGTGGGAGTAGGATCCGCTACATCTGGTGAGCTTTTAATAGGTTCAGTTGGCTAGGTGCTCGTCTCCCACATCCAATACTGCTTGGCATTGCTCTATGGGATTTTGCTCAGGTTGTCTTGGAAATCTGCCTAATGATCGAGAGTATGAGGCTGTTTGTTGAGAAATTTGATTCTCAAGGATTTTATTGTGCACAACTAATCCTTCTACTTTCTCAAACAGTTACTTGACACTCTCATTCTGGGCCTCTTGATGCTTGAGCATACTTTGCATCATCTTCTCTAGTGCGGCTATCCTTGATGACTCAGATGGTGCTAGTAACGTAAATTGTTACTGGATAGGTAGTTGGGAAATCTGGATCTGCAGCCTATTAAGGATTTTGCATGGTAGCGGAGCTTGAGGTGGCTGAGCTTGATTGGTGCTTGGATCAGTGTTGGCCAAATATAGTTGTTTCCTCAATAAGAGAAACTCGGATGATTTTGGGTTCTCATGCAGGGTTGCTTCGCGTTGAGATGGTTCTTGTTGGCTCCGGTTGTAATTGGAAAGTATGGTGCATTGCATTTTCTTGGTCCTGTTGTGGTGCTTCAGTAACTTCATAACTCATTTCGGGATAATTTGTACAAATATTATATGGTGACTAACACTGAGTGCATGTTTCTCCTAGAGTGAGATATGACTTTGGTGCTCCGATTCAAGAGCGAACACGTCCGCTACTGGATTAACCTTTTGAATAGCTTTCTTCACTATTTCTTCGACTCGCAAGGTGATTGTGCCCCAATTTTCAGCTCCTGGAGTTTTGGCTTCCTCTTGTCTCTCTGTTTTGCCTTTGTTGCTAGAGCCAATTTCTAAAGTTCATGGCAACTTCCTCAATCAGCTCATAAGCTTCGTTGGCATTCTTTGACATAAAGGTTCCTTTGCGGCTGAGTCCATACATGCCTTGGATTCAACCATCAATCAACTGTAGAAGTTTGAACGATGGTCTTTCTGGAATTCATGGTGTGGACATAGCCTGATTATACCAGAGAAATGTTCCCAGGCTTTATGCAAAGCTTCCTTGTCATACTGGTAGAAAGATGTGATCTAGTTTCTCATCTCAACAATCTTCCTAGGTGTAAAGAATATTTTTAGGAAGGTTATTACGAGTTGGTCCCATGTCCTTATTATGTCTGCTCCCAACTAATCTGATCCAAACCTTCACTTTGTCTTGTATAGAAAATAGGAACAGCCAAAGCCTTACAGCGTCTGTTGTGATAGTGCGCCTGAAGGTTAATCACGTAACTCCAAAAAAGTAATCATGTGTTGATTAGGGTCTTCATTCATGGTCCGGAGAAGGCGTTCTGCCCGAGCACAGTGATGATTGTGGAATTTATTTGATAATGATTCACTGCAATATCAGGTCTACGAATTCTGGTGGTGATGCCCACGGCGGATGGTGTGCAAAATTCTTGTAGAGGATGAAGGGCGTCAGGATCTTCAATTTCCATATTTTGATTAAGATTGCATCCTCCTTGCTGTGCAGCGCGTCTCCGAGCTCTACATCTTTTTTGCAGGTTGTGCAGGACTTCAGAATCAGAATCAAGATCAAGCCCTGAGTTTCCTTCACTGGTGTTTGCAAGATCACGATCACTACTTGACATAAAAAAAGGGTTTAGCGTGTTAGTTAAAAAAAGCAAAATCTAAGTTTAAAACTAAAGAAAAGGAAAATATGTGAAAAAGGTAAACTACTCAAATCAGGGAAAATATATAACAAGAGGTGAGATATATAATAGTGATTTAAACAAAGTATTCAGCTAAAACGTTTCGAGTTGGCACAAGCCGCAAGGTAATGTCGAATATCACGAACAAGAGAAAATTCTCCAGCAATGGCGCAAAAAAGTATATATAGTGTGAGGAGCACAAAAGGTCAGAAAACTGACGTATTCTGTACATAGGGATACATAAAAGACGTTTCTTTATCTCTTGCACAAGCGAATGCCCTTACTTCATAGAAAAATGATAAACTAAGCTTTAAAATTTATAAAACCTCTACATATCACTAAGAGAACCGCAAGTATATGGCATATCATTGTAGAGCTCGAGGATCAATCCATAGAGAAATTCTTTGTCGTGCCCAAAAAGAACTTGAAACCAGACTCAAAATCAAATGGCTGAAAGTTGGAATAGAAATTGCCTAAAGCAAAGACGTTATCAAAAGTAACGTAATTATACTAGTTTTTTTAGGGTTTTACAATGGATAAACAGTAACATGGTTGGAGGGATTTAAACTACCCAAGAAAATTCGTGCTAGAGGCTTAAGGGAGGTGTCGTTGCATGTGACTCATATTTTCTTGTTGTTTTAATATTATAGTAAAGACGTTTGATTGCCTTCTAACATGGGTGTTTGAATAATATCGTCATCTTGTTAGCGACACTCCCATGCTCACAAATAGATCGTCCTACGCATGTTGTCAGATTCGTTTAGGCGATTCAAGCATCACTAAATGGATAAACGAATTGAACTTTACTATCCTGATCGAGTTAAGCTCTGCATCATTCTGGCTCTGTTGTGTCCTTAGAACGGAATCCTGAATGTGAAATGACCTCTCGACCTGAATCAATTTTTAGATGATAAGAATAGCCCTCTCGGGTAGGGGTTCGTAGGCTAATGTTGTGCAGGCCGGATAATTTATTAGGTGATTTGAAGTCCAGATTTAGTTTAGCATTGAGATCGCTATGAACTCCCTAAGAATAACTCTGCTACTGCATGCCCTCTCAAGTCTTCTGCAATAATAGAGGAGTAGATTTCCCTCTCGGATAGGAGTTCATAAAATCTATAAAGGCTAGATTATGAAAGCAAAGCAATAGCAAGATGAAACAAGCAACAGAGACGAGTATAGCTTGCAAGTTCTTTTATGATGATCAAAATCCCTGTCCCTCCTCTCAGAGTGCATACATGACATTGATTTGCTAATATCCCTCTCGGGCTAGAACTCAATGATCATACAATGTCTAAACATGTAATACAACAAATGCCATTACGAATACAAAGAAGAAGAATCAGAAGGAAGTCGATTCGTCTACAGAATGATGACTCAGCTCAATTTTAATCCCTCTCGGTGTTTAACTAGGCAGCCTATGGAGATACTCCTCTCAATTTCATAGGCAAAATATATTACCTAACTCAATCTCTACAATAAAACCATTCGATACTCTTGGCGTAAAATGAAACCAAATCATAAGATGGTTTCCACCAAGGAAAAGAGTAAAGTTCGACAATGGTAATCAGTGAGAACATCAATACAAAATTACGAATGGAAATTGTGAGTCACGCATTAACACCTCCCAGTCCCAACGGACTGATTAGTTGCAGTCCATGGGTGATCTCCCACCCATCAATGGAACAATGTTTTGAATACAGAACATCTCCCACAAAAGATCACTCTATCTATTCCAATTTCTTCCCTATCGTCTCCCTCCTTGGGGTTTCTTCGCCCCAAGTAAAGTGTCTTTTGTCTAGAATCCTTTTCACCCCCTATCTCTCCCGATTGCATGGCCTCCCCCTCGTCCTGTATCTGCTTCTCCTTATATAGCCATCCTCTGGCTGCATGTCCTTTTGCAACTATCCGGTACACAACTTTTGTCTCCCTAAGCTCTTGTGGCCCCCTTTCTTGTTGGAAGCTTCCTTTGCCACGAGTCCAATTTGGATTGGTCTGCCCTCAGAGATGAACAAGTGTATGCTAGTTGTCTTGCCCTTGCTTGCCAGGAGCATAACATATGGGGTCGACTTAATTTCTTCGCCTGTCGACAGTGTCATCTTCCTGCAAAAGTTGAGATTCCAAAGAGAAAATTATCAAAAGTGAGGTTTCAAATGGGAAAATTGATGTCGATGTAGAGAATATATAATTCTATCATATTTTAATATCGTGCAAACATTTAGAGTTGAATTCCGAATCATAAGAATATGAAATGCATGCATATGGATAGAAATATATACAAATTTTCTTTACATCAATGGAAATTAATTCACAAATTATAGAATCAAAGTAAAGCATTAAACATGAAATTGCAATGCTATTAAAGATGCAAACTAAATTAATATCAAGAACAATTCCAAAACACAAATAGGGTTCAACTAAGATTACCCTAATGAAGGAATAAATCTAAAAAGAATAACATCAAATCTCATATAAAAGTTTAGGAAAAGAAAACAAAGAACTCTTACAGCCGCTTTGCACGTCCTCCCTCGAGTTTGTGATAGAGCTTCACTATTATTCCCAAGCTTCTCCTCTTTCTAGGCTTAAACTCTATGCTCAGGCATGCCTTTCTAGGTCTCTTATGTCTTCTTTTATAGATTTTCTCGTGCCCCAAAGGAAGAAACCAAAAATCTATCCGAAAAGTGGATATAATTTGCCTTCAAATCGCCCACCATCACAACCGTGACATGCACCGTCACAGTTGTGGCTTGACATGCATTTTGGCTTCAACATTCACTCACGGCTATGAAACGATCCATCATGGTCGTGAACCAAGATGATGTTTCATATAGCTTTACGCACGCTCATGGCCATGAAAGTGGTGGAACAACCGTTGCTGAAGGCACTATCGTGACAATTCGAGGAACAGTCATGCCCGTGCTTTAGGCCACATGCGATATGAAGATACGGCTATGATCATTGTGGGAACGGTCGTGATTGTGCATTTTTATTGATTCACCCTTGTTCATTGACATTTTCATGTTAATTTGATTTCCTGCAATAAAATACTCAAACTTAGGTAGAAATCAACTATTAAAGAAATTTTATAAAAATAAATCAATTCACTCATTTCTTAACCACACAATACTCATAATATGTAAATTGAATGACTTAAACTAATACTAGATTTTCGTGCATCACTTGACTTGCACTTTAAGTGTGACAACTTCCTTTCCAACTTTAGCCTCAATGACCGCTTCTTTCTTTTCGGTCATCTCTTTCTCAAATCCCACCTTCATTTTTTGAACTTCTTCTTTCAGATGGGTTGATTGGGTTTGTAGAGTTTTTGATAGGAAAATTTTAGCGTCCAAGACTTGACATCTACTACCATACATAGTTTCTCCGTGAGTGTAATTTTCTTTTGTTGTTGCCTCATTAAGTTTTCCAACTTCATCTCCAGATCAGACTTTTCTGTGGATTGATTAAGTATTTTTCAATTTTTTAAAATATCCATGACTGCAGCTTGAAATTCTGACTTGACCTTAACTGTGATGGTAATATGAATGATTTTGTGAGTCATAACCATAATGACTATTGCTTGAGAAGTTTTGCATACGATTCCAGTAATTTGAACTTTTATGAACATGTAAGACATAAAGACTACTGAAATTGTGATGATCCTTATTGCAGTGAACTTGTGTTAATCCTCTAACATTGAAACTATATTTCTGAATAGATTTGCATATGATATCTTCAATTTTAGAATATAATTCGTCTCTCATTGATCGACATTCCACTTGATTGTCAAAAAAGACTAATCTAATCAGAAAAATGATAGACAAAAATAGGGCTGAATATAAACAATGGAATGAGTGATAGTAGAGGCAAATATAAAAAAAAATTAATCTAAATAAATGAAAATAGCTACTGAAGGTAGACTAATCTAAACTATAAAAAGTGAATCTAATTAGCCTCAAGTCCACGACGCAAAAAACATGATGTGTGTCATGATCAGGCACAAGATGCAAAAGACTTTAGTATAGGCATAAATTATATACAAATAAAAACTAAACAAGGTCTAGCCGTAATCCACAACATGAAACTAAATAATATCTAGACGTAGATTATGTACTCCACACTTCACTCAACTACAAGAGCACAAATTGGAGTAGTGATTCAAATGTCGTATCCACAACGATTTGAAACATAAGATTCACTAACTAATCTAAATTAATACTAGACTAAAAAGATTAAAATAACAACTAAGTAAAAGGGAAAGACAAGAACATATTAACACTTAATAACAAGTTCTCTTAGAAATGGAGTTCATATAATATTTTATTATGGATGGATTAGAATAAATTAACAAATATAATTATGCCAGATTCAACCTCTAAAAGCTACTCTCATAGTACATTAAACTTAAAATTAAATATATATTTTCATATGAATGATAGTTAGATTGATTCAACAAGAGTGCAACTAATATCAGAAGAACATTGAAATAGATTTAAATCATATACAAAAACTGGTGCTAATGCTCTTGGTTCATTTTTAAATAACAAGAGAATCTAAAATCAATCTCTCAATTGTCATTTCAATATGAGATTCGCATTAACAAAAGTTAAATGGATACATCAAATCTCAACATGATATATTGGAACCATGAATTAATATTAATGTTCTTGACTCATTTCTGAACAAGAAAAAAAAATCTAAAATCAACTTTTCTGTTGTCATTCTAAAATAGGATTTACATCAACAAAAGTGTTGTTCTATCATCCATCCATAAATAAAAATTAGACTACTACATTATCCTAAGAGAGTTAAGATTTAGTTCCTCATAGATGTCGAAATCAATATAAAATAGATTAGAAACATAATTAAAAATATTCTAAAATATAAAGGAAGAAGAATCAGCTCGAAGTGTCTTCCTGACTGCTTCTTCTCCTTCCTTCAGCTCCAAGGTGCAACCTCTAGCAAAAGTTAGAAGAATCCTCTCATTGCTCCTCAAAATCCCCCTTTTATATAACATTATCATCACCATTTGACCATCATCAAAAATTTTTATTCCTAATGATTTTGCCACCTGTCATCTTGTCCTCTTTCTCTAACAAAATATTGCTCTTTGCATGCTTTTTGGCAACTGCTCATGGTCCCCACATCCTTTCCAACCGGAATATTTGTCTTTTGTGCTTGATTTGGAAGTTGAAATAGTAAGAACAATAAGAATTAGTTCTTCAAATAAAAATTAAACAAATAAGAACTAAAATAGTATATTATTCAATTCAAATGTGCAAATGTAAAATAATATTATTCATGCATGCAAATTTATACATATTCTCCATGCATAATTTAGGTTATTTTTCATAATTTTATCATGGCATGCATCCACTTTCTTGTTTAATTTTATAAAATTTGTTAGAGTCAAAAGCTACCCACATTTGATTTATTTTGATCTCAGGATTATCAATTAGGAGGTGTGGAGTGTGTGGTCCGAAAGAGCACGGAAATTGGAGCATAAAACATGATGCATCGCTACTCTGTACAAGAACCCGGGCCAGGTCATCATTACACCCGGGCCGGGCAGTTCGTGAGACCAAACCCGAGTCAAATTTTGCGCGAAAACCTAACTCGGGCCGGGTACCTTGTAACCCAGACCGGGTTTGCCTATCAAACGTATATTATCAGACGGCTCAAAGTTTTACCTTGTTTAACATGAAATTAATATTTTAAAATGGCGTGCAATCCTAGGGGAACATTCTCCCCTATGAATACTATGGTTTGGGGACTTTGACCGCATCCCACGCTCATAAATTCTTGTGCCCTAGCTCCTGAGAAGAGGTTCATCGCTGCTGCTATGCTGTGCGTTCCAGGGATTTTCTCCATACTTTCCGGTGATTTTTTGCGATGTCCACTCGACCGAGGAGTGGGGTAGAAGCATCAACCAACTCCTAGGAGTCCCCTCTGGAACTCTTAGTACACTTTTCATGCCTAACTTTCTCGTATTGAGGTAAAAAAGATTGTCTATGGAGTAATGTTATCATTAGGGGAAGACTAAAATTGAATCCTGATTTTGCTCTTGAATTATTTTAGCTTTTAGACTTATGTGAATAAAAGTTTAGCCTTTTCTTAATGCTTTTATCATAACTGGATAGATTTACATGTTTATTATTAGCTATTTTGCAAGAATTGCGTGTGAATTTTGTGCATGATAATCGATCAATATCGCCAGAATCTGATTACACTAAACCCGGGCAGGGGCTTGATCAACCCAGGCCGGGCATCTATGCAACTCGGGCTGCATCCAGCGACCCAAGCCGAGTACTCTGTGCGCTGGATTTCTAGACTCAACCCGGGCCGAGTCATCCTAAACTCGAGCCAGGTCAAATTATCGATCATTTGTTTGAGGCTATAATTTGTGAATTATTATCTGACTGGTTTTAGTATTTAATAACATAGATCTGTATATGAAAGCATCATTAATATCGTAGACTAAAAGTTGACTTGTTTAACATCTTTTATCTGTTGATAATCGTGATAGTTAAGTTGTCTTAACTGAAGCCTATATTTTTAGCAGTTTTTCCATCACAAAACCTAATGATGTTTTAATTGTTAATTAAAGAGCAAACCTGGAGGATACACAGTCTAATCCTAACTTCATTGTATATTGAATTCTTCTCTGAAGGTATAACTTTCCTTTTCTATTTCTGATTAATTTCTGTCTTTTAATTTCTTTTTGCAACACAACGTGAATTTAACTTCCTCACTATAACTTGTTGGATCGGAAAAGTTTAAATCATTAGTTCTCGTGGGATCGACAACTCTTACTTACTCTTCATTACTTGATTCGACCTAGTATACTTGCTAGTATTTTGCGCATACAAATCTCGCATCAAGGTTTTGGTGTCGTTGCCAGGGACTAATTGATTTTTATTTTTCCTTCTTATTAGTTATCTGTGAATTTTATTACCTTTCTATTTTTTTGTGTGATCGTGCAGGATTTGCAAATTCAGAACAGATCACGTCTTGGACTCTTCAAGTGAGCTTCCTCCTTTAGGAAGACGATATAACATGAGAAGTTCAAAGGGACCCTTATTTTTTATCCATAAATTGAAAGATCATTGTGATAGTCCCGAAAAAATCAAACGAGTGAAGAAATGGCTTATCAACAACAAAATCAAGAGGTGAATGTGAATCTGAATTCAAACCTTAATATGAATCAACCACCGCCATACAGGACAATGAGAGATTATATGTTGGGACAAATTCATGATGGGTCAAATAGCATTATTCTGCTTGATGTAGCTGCTAACCATTTTCAGATCCAATGGTACCCTTAAAATGGTACAAAATGACCAATTCAGTGTTAACAAAGATGAAGACCCCTTCGGTCATGTTAGGAAATTTTGACAATTATGTGCTACTTTTAAGTTTCATGATATTACTAATGATGACATGAGACTATGTTTATTTTCCTTTTCTTTCAAGGGTAGAGCTTCGACTTGTTGACTACATTACCTCCTGGAACTATTATCACTCCTTGGGAGGATATGAAATAAAAATTTTACAATAAATACTGTCCTCCTCAAAAAGCAGCTAGACTTATTGCTGACGTAAATTTTTTTTATCAATAGGATGCAGAAACGATGTATGAAGCTTGGGAGCGATTCAAGGAGTTGATAAGCCGAATTCCACACAATCATATGCCCCTTTATGAACAAATTGAATACTTTTATAATGAAGCTACTCCACAAGTTAGAGATAAAATTGATACTTCTGCAGGTAGTTCGATGTCAGACAAGTCACCTGAAGATATTTACATGATCATCGAAAATCTGACTCTCAATAATTGGCAAAATGATAGAGATCAGGCACCTCGATGAATTGGCATGAATCAAATAGACAATTCATCCTATCTTTCTGCACAGGTAGAAGCCCTCAACAAGAAGATGGAACAACTCTTAGAGAGTAGAACTGAAACTCCAACTTCACTTAAAGTAGTCCATAATGCTATCCGATGTGATTTTTGTGGCGATGGGCATCCCAATCATGAATGCCCCACTAGTAATTCTTCCTCAAATCAGTTTGAAAATGCAAATTACGTTGCTAACAATTCTTACATTCTTTTAAGTATGGGTTTGGTTTGAAAGTTCAGCCAAATTACTCCTGGGTGCGAAATAGAGGGATGACCCGTCCTGATTTTCCATCACGTCATGAAGATAAACCTCAAGCTGAATCAAAATCTAATTTGAAAGATTGCTAAGTTCATTTCTGCTTCTGATTCTAAATTTACTAACATTGAGGCTTCAATTAGAAATTTGGAAACTCATGTCGAACAGTTAGCTAACTAGGGACACTTCTAGTAACACTAAAAAGAACCCAAAAGAAGAAGCTAAGGCCACCATGCTGAGAATTGGGAAAGAAGTACAGATTCTCGAGGAAACATCTAAGCCAGCACAAAAATCAGACTCTTCAAGGGACAAGGAAGCTGAACAACCTGAATCTGAAGAAGAAATCCCTGCTCCACAAACCAAAGAAGACAAGCACTTCATTGGAGAAATACATCATTCCAACAAAATCAGGAAATCTTCCTTATCCCCAAAAAATTGTCAAGAACAATTAGATACCCAGTTTTCTAAGGTCCTTGATATTTAAGCAAATACATATTAACATTTCCTTTCATGAAGCTTTGAAACAAATGCCGACATATGCCAAGTTCATGAAGGACATACTTTCTAACAGAAGGAAGATTGAGGAAACTTGAGTAATAAAGCTATCGTCCAATGTTGTGCTGTGAGCAACAAAGATCTGCCTCCAAAAGAGAGAGACCCAAGGAGTTTTACAATATCATGCACTATAGGAAATTTTTACTGTTCTAAGGCTTTATGCGATCTTGGTGCTAGCATTAACCTAATGCCTTATTCTATCTTTCTCAAGCTAGGTTGTGGAGAATTGAAATCCACTACAGTCATGCTCGAACTTGTAGACCAGAGGCATACTAATTGATGTGTTTGTTAAAGTTGACAAATTTGTTTTTCCTGTAGATTTTATCATTCTTGATATGGATTCTAAACCAGAAGCTCCAATTATTCTTGGCCGACCTTTTCTTGCAACTGGAAATGTTATCATAGATGTCCAGGAGAGACAACTTACATTAAGAGTTAACGATGAAAACATTAGTTTTATGTTGTCTGATTCTCTAAAACAACCTTTGGATATGTCTTTACTCTGTTAACACTTATACTGATGATATGTCTGATGAATTAGATGAAGTTGTTCCAAATGTAATCACTGATGAAGAGTCTCTGGACAATAATGAGGAAGCAAGAGACGGTGAATAGGTGGAGAACATCCCACCTCAAGCTACAAGAGTTGAAGAATCTACGCAACGACCACCTCGCCCTAAACTTAAAGATTTGCCATCTCATTTGAAATACACTTATCTTAAATATGACACTTATTCTGTTATTATTTTTGCATATCTCACTCCTGCAATGGAAGAAAAATTACTAGCTGTCTTGCATCAACTTCAAAAGGCTATAGCTTGAACCATTGCTGATATTAAGGGAATATCACCTTCCCTTTGCATGCACAAAGCTCTGATGGAGGATAACTACAAGCCTGTTGCTCAATGTCAACGCCGCCTCAACCCACAATTGAAAGAGGTGGTAAAGAAAGAGGTAATCAAACTTTTGGATGCAGTGATAATTTATCCAATTTCTGACAGCAATGGATAAGTCTTGTATAGGTAGTTCTGAAGAAAGGAGACACAACTGTAATTGTAAATAAAAATAACGAACTCGTGCCTACTCGAACTATTACAGGGTGGTGTGTGTGCATTGTTTATAGAAAATTAAATGAGGCCACACGTAAAGATCATTTTCCTTTACCCTTTATTGACTAGATGCTTGAGCGTGTTGCAAGACATAATTTTTATTGCTTTTTAGATGGCTACTCCGGATACAATCAGATTGTAGTGGCACCTGAGGATCAAGAGAAGACAACTTTTATGTGCCCCATGGCACATTTGCATACAGGAGAATGCCATTCGAACTCTGCAACGCCCATGCTACCTTCCAGAGATCATGATGGCCATCTTCGCGGATATGAACGACAAAATCTTAAAAAATTTTATGGATGATTTCACATTGTTTGGCAGCTCATTTGATAATTGTTTATCCAATTTGGCTAGTGTTTTATAGCATTGCAAGGAAACAAATCTGGTACTTAATTGGGAAAATGTCACTTCATGATGAAGGAGGGCATTGTCTTAGGTCACAAGATCTCTGAGAAGGGGATTGAAGTTGACAAGGCAAAAATTGATGTGATTGCTAATCTACCTCCGCCAATGTCTGTTAAAGCAGTCAAGAGCTTCCTAGGTCATGCAGGGTTCTATCGTCGATTTATTAGGTATTTTTTCTGAAATTGTGAAACCTTTGACTAATCTTCTGACTAAGGATGTTAAATTTATCTTTGATTCTGAATTTTTAATTGCTTTTAATTCTTTGAAAGAAAAGTTAATTTCAGCACATGTTATAGCGTCTGACTAGAGTCAGCCTTTGGAGCTAATGTGCGATGCAAGTGATATATCTATTTGGGTTGTTCTAGGACAAAGGCGGGACAAGATTTTTAGAGTTATTTATTATGCCAGCCAAACTCTTACACCGACACAAATCAACTACGCTACCACTGAAAAAGAATTTTTAGCCATTGGTTATGCTTTTGATAAGTTTCGTTCATATTTAGTGTGCTCTAAAGTAACTATTTTTACTGATCATGCAACCATTCGTCACTTGATGACCAAAAAAGAGGCAAAACCAAGGCTTTTAAGGTGGATCCTTCTTTTATAGGAGTTCGATGTTGAAGTAAAGGATAAGAAGGGCACAGATAATGTAGTTGTGGATCACCCGATGGGAGCCAGCTCCATTGGAAGACACAACAATCTTGGAGGGCTTTCTAAACAGATATTATGATAGACATACATGAGGTAATTGTTATTGATCAAACTTCATGGTTTGTTGACTTTGCCAATTTTCTTGTCAATCAATGGATCCCAAAAGGGTGGACATCCCAAAAAAGAAAGAAATTTTTCTCAGACGCGAAGCATTACATTTGGAAGGATCTGTACCTGTTCAAAGTATGCATAGATCAAATTATTCACCGTTGCGTACCTAAATTAAAATTCCAAAGCATCCTCACCTCACCCACTGTCATAATAGGGAGGCTGGTGACCACCATGGATCAAACCACACTGCTGCAAAGGTATTAGAGAGTGGATTCTACTGGCCGACCCTCTTCAAAGATGCTCAAGTATTTTTGTAAGAAATGTGATCAATGTCAGCGAGCAGATAACATTTCTAAACACAATGAAATGCCCTTACAAAATATGCTTTATTGTGATATTTTTACGAATGGGGTATTGATTTTATAGGTCCTTTCCCTAAGTTTGGTAATCACGAGTACATTTTAGTGGCACTCAATTATGTGTCCAAGTGGGTCAAGGCCATTGCCACACCCACAAATGATGCGAAGGTCGTGTTAAATTTCTTAAGGAAAAAACATCTTTACCCGGTTTGGTACACCAAGAGCCATCATCAGTGATAACGATACTCACTATTGTGGCCATTTTATTTTCAGCCCTGCTAACTAAATTTGGGGTCACTCACAAGTTAAGCACACCTTATCATGCTCGGTCCTGTGGTCAAGTAGAGGTCTCTAACAGGGAGATAAAATGAATTTTGGAGAAAACTATTAATTCCTCTAGGGAAGCTCGGTCCATAAAATTAGATGATGCATTATGGATCTACCGAACAACTTTTAAAACACCAATAGGTACATCACCTTATAGACTAGGTTTTCGATAAGGCTTGTCATTTACTCGTTGAGTTAGAACACAAAGCATTCTGGGCCACAAGATTTTTAAACCTTGACCCCACTAAATTAGGTAGGGAGAGATTGCTTAAACTTAACGAGCTCGAAGAGTTCCAGAATAATGCATACGAAAATAGTAAAATATACAAGGAGCGTACTAAAAAGTGGCATGATCAGCGCATTCAACCTAAGGACTTTCAACCTGGTCAGAAGATTCTCCTGTATAATAGTAGGCATAGATTGTTCACGGGTAAGCTCAAATCGAAATGGACAGGGCCTTTTATAGTTGTCAATTCTTCACCTGGGTAGTTGAATTACAAACCATATTAGATAATCAAAGATTTAAAGTGAATGGGCACTGTTGAAACACTATTCGAGGGGTGCACATCCCGAAGAGTTGCAATCCATTATGCTATTTGAGCCTTAGTCATGGCTGGACTATGTCAAGATAACGACTATAACTTAGAACTTTTCTGCCTCAACCCTTATCCTTTAGTATAGATTTTTATTGTCTTACTTAGTTGTCGTGTCTTCTCAATTTCAGTTCATTGAATTAGGTCTCTGGTCTTTGAGTCGTTTGATATCAATTTATGCATTTCATTAATTGTTAGTCACATTTTCCTATTACTAAACCCGGCCCGAGCGCCCTAGAACCTGGGCCATTTCTTTTTCGATGACATGGTAGGTACAAATAACCCGGGCTGGGTTGTCATACACCCGGGCCAGGTAGAAGCCGCGGCACAAGAAGGCGCCTGACCCGATCACATCCGAAACCAGGACCGTGTCTGCACAACCAGGGCCGAGCTTCTTCGGCATCATGTTCGTCAGTTGACTGCACGCAAAATCCGGCCGCTTTAATGACGGCGAATCTTTCCGTTGAACTGCCAACCACCCGTCATCAAACCACGCCATTGATTCTGCACGATTCTCGGAGCGAAGGGCCACCTAACCGTGTCGAGTTCATCTACAAAATTAGGCGGCGGGGCAGCAAGACCACATCGCCAACGCTGCTCCTCCCCTCTTCATCGACAACCAACGCTAGCTACCACGTCCGCCACCTGCGTCCGCTTCCACCATGGCCTCCCTTAGTCCTTGGCAGTGCCATCCTCTTCCATTGCGCCAAGTCACTGTTCAGCTCCAGTGATCAGATCTGTTACCTAGCACTTTTGTCACAGCCCACCGCCGTCTCTACGCCATCAACAACCGCCGCGCCATCATCTCCGGATCTGTTTTCTCTTGCACTGTCGGGCGCTCCGTCTTCATCACGAATAACGTCACCGCGTCTGTTACCCGTCGTCGCCGACACCGGACCTCCACCGCCATGCTACCATCGACCATCCTCCGGCCGGGCACTCCATCTCCGAACCCTGGGCAGCAATCTTTTGCCTCAGAGATCATCTCGCACCGCGCCTGACTCACGCCACCGCTAGCACCCGGGCTGCACTCCTTGTAACCCGACCCACGGTCGGCTCTTCTTTAGCCCGGGCCACGTCAACATTATATCCGGGTCGGGTTATTCATTTTCAACTATGCCAAGAAGATAAATACATGTAGATTAAACAAAATTATCAGAATATGAAGATTCCAAGACTTATATGCACATAAATTAAGATGAATTCAAACAAAATTTTAGTATGATCAGCTAGTGATCAGCCCAACCTCTCGACTCGCATGTCTTAGCTAGGGACTATGAACACCCTCACGGGTGGGAATCACTTTCACCGAAGGCTGTCCGAACTGAACTCATAGGCTTTAGAAGAAAACATGAAATGAAGAGTAAAAGATGGAGTCACATTGTGTCTTTCGGAATGAACTCATCAATCTTATGACCTTGAAGCTTGATCTGAGGAAGATATTGCCCTCTCGAGTCAACGGCACATTGGATGGACAATCAAACAAAATAGTTGCGACAATCAAAACTTCATCACGAAAATGACAACACCAATGGAACAGTAAACAAGGAACAATAAAGCAGGAAACTCAAAACATGAAGTAGCTGTCTATTGCCCGTAGGTTTCAATAAAAACTAGGAAACAAGTAGAAGGTAGACCGAATCACATTTTGCCTTGTTGAGCAAATCCAGCTTCAAGCTCCCTGCCTCTAAGCTTAAGTTAGAGAAAAATGTAACCCTCTCAGACAAAGACACAATGAATATAAAAAAATATGTAAAAACACATTCTACGTTCCATAGAAACAACACACAAGTAGAAACAAGCAAGAAATATTAGATATAAGATTTAGAGTAATCAGCTGAGAAATGTTTAGAAACATAAACATCCATCACTGATCCCATCCCTCACTGGTTGTTTAACTACACATAAGAAACAAGAAAACTAAGAAAGAAGAAAAGGAAAAATAAAAAGAAAAGAGGGAGGGACGTTGTTGGCATAGTCTCCCCTTCAGCTCCTCCTTCCAGCAGTAGAATGGGTTCAGGACCCCTTTCATGGGCAACCTTTATGTCTTTTTATAGCCCAAGAGATTTGTGCCGCATGTCCACACTCTTCACCTACTCTCTTGTCTTCTTCTTCCAACTTTTCCAACCCAAGGAATTTGCTCGCGGTCCCCATTTAAGCCTCCTTCTTAGCTATCATCTTTATAACTTTTCCGGTCACTATTTTGTCTTCATCCATCCATAAAGGTGTAGAAGAAACTTCATTCTTCTAGTGTAAGGAAATCTGTCTAACATGAAAAAACATCATTTTTTATGTTTGCTGCTTTGGCCAGATTGCCTGGTGAACCACGCTGCAATTCTTCTGAATTCGTTTAAGTGTCCAAGTGGGGGGTATTCACATGTGTACCCCTATGTGGTCCGTAGGTGATAATATCCCAAGAATGCAAATTATCATAAGATAAATGTGGAGATATCATAAAAGTTGCATAAAGCATGTGTTGGAGCATAATAATATATTAACATGTTGAACATAAATGAAAAGTATATATAATTTCTCCATATCAAACTCTCCCAAATTTAAAACTTTGTTTCCTCAAGCAAAATTAAGAGCTTAGGGTCCAAAGTTTTCAGGTCTGGGTGACCACATTATATAGGACACTCTATCTCCTCAACTTTCAAACTTATTCTAGTTGAACATCATTTACATATTTAAGATTTTTTAACTCATGACTTAGTAATCACTAAAACAAGTGCTCCATGAGTGTCAAATGAGACCACCCTGGAGGCTGAACATTCATATAACATCCCTAAGAACATGCACATTCTCTTGACTTGTATTTACACTAAAAGATTATCTGCATAGGGAACTCTTACTGTCCTGGATTAAATTAATTTTATTTTCATTTGCCCTTTCTTATTTTTCTTCCTTATGCAACCTCCTCTTTAGTTGTAAATTGAGAAACTAAAAAGAAAAAGAAAATTTTCACTTAGCATTTTTTTTTGTCTTCCTTTCGAGAATATTTTGCTCAGGTGCTAGTGGTTCCATGCATGGCATAGTCTTGTCTTCCTCAAGTGAGGGGACAAAGAAGTAGTTATTCAAGAGAAAGAGAATCTGCCCACAGCCTTCCTCACCTTTTCTTCCTAGAATACTCGTGTGAGACACTCGGAGCTTTTAATAAAGAAAAAGCAAAAGAATTTCCCAATACACAAAAGAAGAGAAGTGCAGAAGTGAGAGCATGCAAACTATACAATTTATTATTATTACACTATAGTAGATCATAGTTTAATGTCATACAAATAAGTGCAAGTGCAAGATCCTGAATGAGGTTATGTGGAGGGTCAATCGACATATGCTTTGGTTTCAAGTTAGGGGTCATTTATGTCATTACATTTACTTCAGAAATATTCAACGCAGATTAGTCGAGTCATGAAGGCTATAGGGTCAATGATATCATGCATAATGTTTTTTAATATGTGATTGATTACAAGTCTAAGTGGGGTTTTTCAAGGCTATAGTGATAAAATTTCGAAAAAAAGTATCAAAAGATTTCATAACTAAATCACAATGGTATATTCTATGAAAATTAATGTAGTTAGGTTCAGATGGACTCCTCCAAAACATTGTCCTTAGTGTTGGTTAAGTTGGGAGGGGAGGCAAGTGGGTAGGGGTAGGTGACTGTTTCTCTGTTGTTCCTTCGTGGCTTTAATACACCTTCTTGAAATGTAGATCAATGAATTATTCTCCTTGTTTGCATAGAAAAAATATTAGATCATTTGTCAAGTTTGCACAATAAGTATCAATCATTAGAACTAAAAATAAGAGAGTATGCAATTAGTGGCATCTTTATAGATGGGAGCAGGTTCAATGGTTGTGGTAATCTCAGTAGAAGTGAGGAACTCCCTAGCAATTAGTTGAGGCTTCTTGATTCCTGCAAGAATAAAGAAAAATAAGATAAACTTATTAGGTTTGGTTGTCTCCCAACAAGCATGATTGTTTATAGTCTTAGATTAAACTTAGTGACTTTAAATCCATGTCTTCATTTGATGAGTCTTCAGTTTATATCTAACAAGTTTGGACATCTTTCCTTTGTCCAATACAAAGGTTCTTGGGCTTTGAATATGAAGAGATTGGACCAATTAACTTTTAACTTCTTCAAGTAACTTGAGCCTTCGATTGAATGGTTGATTTCCATCTTCAGCTTGAATCTCTTCATGCAAGTTATTATTTTCATGGAAGACTTTAGGCCTTACATTACAAGTGAACGGTTTATTCAATTCTGCATATAGGTCTTGATGTATGGCTGCTATGCTTTGAAGTGAAGTATCATCCTGAAACATTTCTCCCTCTTGATTTGATCTTTCAACTACTCTAAGATCTTGATCTTGCTTCAGCAACCACTTCTTGATTGGCATGTTTAGAAGTATGGTTGATGTCATTTTTTGAAGTACTTGATCCTGAACTGTCTTCAATGATATGATAGATTTCTTCAACTTTTGATTTTTACATTTTCTCTGCATAGTCTTTATTTTGTATCTTGTTAAGTTGTCAGTCTTCAGCTTGCATATTCCCTTGTTGTCTTGTACTAAAAGTGACTTCAGCTTTTAGACATTTGAGGTCAGCTATGGAGGTTGTCTTGGTTCCTGATTTCTTGCTTCAATCTCAACTACATAGTTCTCCTTTGGAATGATTTCGATGTGTTGAGCTGCAGCCTTCTTTTCAACATTTTTCTTTGTAGTGTCAAAAGTTGATCATTTCAACTTTTATAATCTAAACTTTGGTAGAAAGTTTGGCTACAAAGAGTTTATTTCCTTCAATTTGTCCTCCACTTCCAGATGACGTCCTGATTCTTTTCTTTGGGCTTAGGCTTAACCTTATCAAATTCCCTCATTGATTCATTCTTTATTTCTTGTTGTTTGATTAGTTTCTCCATCATCATCTCCATGTTGGCTTCTCTTTAGGTGGAGTTATATCTCCATTAATTGTGTTGACAAATTCTGAGAGTAAACTTGCTGAAGTTGAACCTCTATCAGCCTTGATTGTCTTTGAAGTCCTTCAACCTTTGTCGATAACTTTCCATCATCTTACTTTGTTCCTTTAGTTGGTCTACTAGCTTTTGCATCATAGTCGTTAGTTTCAAATCTTTTAGAAGTGGAATGATTGTAAATTTAGCTGGAAGAGATTATTCCATTTGAGTGTACAACTGAGGGCGCATATTTTGCATTTGATGTTGACCATAGTCTGAAAGATGATAGTGTTGTCCATTATAAAATAGATTATTTTGACAACCTATGGACTTGGATTTTGGATATATGAATTAGAAAATTGATTTCTTCATTGACAGCTATGATTCATGGAAAGAAGTTGCTCATATGGTTTATCATGATTGTAAGAGTGCACTTGACTGCAATAAAGTTGAGAAGTTGTAATAGATTTTGGTTTGAATTTTGCAATTGCATTTTCAACTCTAGAAGCTAATATGTCCCAACTTTCAAATTTTGGCACTTCACTAGCTCGATAGAAATTCTGTTCATCTAGTAACCAGCTCGGATATCTCTGATCCATCACAACGCCAATCTTAGAAAATGATTATTGAATTCATACTTATCACCACTTCTTGAAATCTAAAATATTTTTTGCACAATAGAAACTCATGAGACAATTTATAGAGTAAGTGAAAAAATTCAAAATCTGAATTTCGAAATCTGAAATAAGAAATCAGAAATGAGAAACTTAAAACTAAAAATCTGAAATCTGATATGAAACATTCAAGGATCACCCAATGTTTATGTACAATAGAAACTCAAATTACAAAATAAGTGTAGAGAATTGAAATTTAAAAATTAAAATCTGAAATCAAATATAAAAAAAATTGAAATCTGAAATGTTTCTGATTAATGGAGAATTAGAATGTAGCTTATAGAATAAATTCAAAATCTGAAAAGTGATATTTGTAATAAAAAAGTTATTCATAACATTCAAGGATCAAGAAATTGTCATATTCAGGATATATGTATAAACATAAATGTTTCTACAATATATGTTCAGCAATTTCTGCAATGTGTATAAGAATGCAGGTTCAAGATACAATTGTTCAACAATTTCAGCAATCAAAAATCATATTTCAAAAAATTATTTGCTTGTTCAACAAGATTTATGCACTATGAAAACATAGTAGACACTTTGTAGCATAAGTGCATAATATAAAATTCAAAATCTGAAATATAAAATCAGGATTCAGTAATGTTTCTGCACTATACAAATTCAGGAGATACTTTGTAGCATAAGTGCATAATACGAACTTTGAGGATTGATAAATAGAAATGCAAATGTTGAAGATGACAACTACAAGATTCAAGTGAAGACTACTAAAATAGTTTTAGAAAAAAGAAATGGCAAAGAGCTAAAATATACTTTAAGCAAAGATAAGAAATCAACTAGACTATAAGTGTAAACAATGATTATATATGAGACTTAGCTAAACCAAAATAGAAAGACATGTGCGCAAATCAAATCTCTTTGTCCCCAACAATGATGCCAAAAACTTGACTGGATGGTGTTGTGTGTGTGATATGAGTGGTACTCCCATTTCACATAATAACTTCGAATAATTTTTAAAATTCATAAATTCTTAGCACACACGATGAGGCTACAAGCGACGTAGTACTTAAGGGTTGATCCACAAGGACAAAGCTAAATATTCACACGTGATGAAAACTATTTTGAAGGAAAAGCTAAGTTCAAGATGTTCAAACGGAGAAAATGAAATAATACTAAACTATAAAATGCAAGAAATGAAATTACACTAATTCTTAGGTGTTTTAGTATAAACGTGAACTAAAATCAAAGTGAATAAACACTAGGGCTAGGATACTATTTTAGGATTTTTGTTTCATGACTCAATGTAAATGCTAGATACCTAGATGAGGGTATGTGCTCGTATACCCTCATCTCCAAACTTAAGAGGAATCTTGAGGATCGAGACTTAGTCAGGGCCCACATCGAGCCCAAGCAAGTAGTAATCCCTCTCGGGTGGATGCCCTTAAGTCCGATTCAAGAGAGAAGACAAAGAAAACTCCGGACGGACTTTTTGTCGGTGATGCCTTAGACATAACACGGCTGTCGCCCCACCTCTCTGTAAAGGATAGATTATGCTCTTGGACAAGAGTCATCGACACTATGAAGTCAAATGCAGTTCGGACGGAGGAAAGTCGACAAACTAAAATCACGAACGATGAACTAAGAAATGCCCAATGACTGTTGACGAAACCTTAATGTAGCCCAATGACCATCCCACATCTCGGCATGAGTGCAACTGATTGAGGAATCCCCATACTCTCTCGAGTAGGAATCGTCAATGCCAGAAACTCAGTCCGACAAACAAAAATTGTTCCCATGATCAACCTCATTGAATTTCAATAAGAACAAACGACCTTGGGAGTATTCTGGATCCACCTTCGGCCTCACCGCAGAACTGACCACCAATATCTCCTCAGAAACAACCCAGTCATTGCCCAACCTCTCAGCACGCATGCATCAACTAGTGGATAGAGCACCCTCTCGGGTGAAAGTTGTCAATGTCGAAATGAATGGTCGAAATCCAAAAACATAACATCATATCTCGAAATCAAAAAATAGGACAAGCCCGAACACACTCCCCCTCGGCTGGACCTTGGAGATGATGATTCCTTAGCATTTCCTAGCACCGGCCCAACCTCTCAACTCGTATGCCTTAACTTGAGACCTCTTGGGCGGGAATCAATTTCACCGAAGGCTGTCTGAACTAATCCTTTTGGTTTTAGAAGAAAACATGAAACGAAGAGTAAAAGGTGGAATCACATTGTGCCTTTCGAAATGAACTCATCTCAAGCTCCTAGCTTTGAAGCTTAATCTGAGGAAGATATCACTCTCTCGAGTCAAGGCACGATGAATGGACAATCGAACAAAATAGTTATGACAATCAAAAAATGACAACACCAATGGGACAATAAACAAGGAACAATAGGGCAAGAAACTCAATACATGAAGTAATTGTCTATTGCCCACAGGTTACAACAAAAAATAGGAAAAAGTAAAATAGGTTGAATCGCATTTTGCCTTGCTGAATGAATCCAACTTCAAGCTCCCTGCCTCTCGGCCTTGAAACTTGAGTTGGAGAAGAATGTAACCCTCTACGCAATGGATAAATCAATATATAAAAACACATTGGGCATTCCATGAAAATAGCACATAAGTCGAAACAAGCAATGAAACAGTAGATATAAGACAGAGTAATTTGTTGTTGCTTAACATAAACTCAGAAAGAAATGTTTAGAAATATAAATATCCATCACATATCTCCAATCCTAACTGGTTGTTTAACTACACATAAGAAAAAAAATAAGGAAAGAAGAAAAGGAAAGAAAAGAGGGAGAGAGGTCGCAACCTCCCCTTCGCTCCTCCTTCCAACAAAAGAAGAATGGGTTCAGATTGTTGAGTTAGAGACCCCTTTCATGGATAGCCTCTATACATTTTTATAGTCCAAGAGATTTGTGCCACATGTCCACACTCTTCACTTGCTCTTTTGTCTTCTTCTTCCAATTTTTCCAACTCAAGGAATCTATTCATGGTCCCCCTTTTAGCCTCCTTCTTTTCGGCCACTATTTTGTTTTCATCCGTCCATAAAAATGTAGAGGAAGCTTCATTTTTCTAGTGCAAAAAAAATCTATCAAGCTAGCATGGAAAAGCATCTTTTTGTTGCTTGTTGTTTTGGACAAACTGCCTGATGAACCACTTCTAAATTCATCTTAGTGTCCAGGTGGAGGTATTCACTTGTACGCCCCTATACGATCTGTAGGTGCATGTCCTCTTGTGTTGTCTATATAAAAAATAATCAAAATAAGTAATAATATCTTATTAATGCAAATTATCATAAGATTAAAAAAATCATAAAAGTTGTATTTTGATAATAAATCATATGTTCGAGTATAAAAATATATCAAAACATTAGATTAATACATGTTGAATATAAATGAAAAGTATATATAATTTTTCCATATAAACTCCAAAATAAGCTGGAACATAGACTTTCCTGTTTCTTTGGAGTTGATTGTAAATTGTAATCGTATGTTTGATGTTGCTCAAAGTCCATGCAATGAAGAGAAACTGAAATCTTCCTAATGTCAGGCCCTTCTCCACACGGGTGCTCACGATGTTGCGGGAGGTGAAAAAGGAGGTGTTACTACGTTCGACTTTTTCCCCCTGAGTAAATGAAGAAGAACAACGTGATAATGTCCCAATGACAGGTTAGTAAAAAGAATCACAGACAAAAATGAACAAAGAATGGCTCGCAGACCTTATTATTTTTGGATCTGAATCGTATACATATATAAGTATATGTACATATAATAATAACTAGATTAGGTAAAGTTTTTAACACACTGATTAATTTCATTCATCTAATATAAATTCGGATAACTTCCAACCTGACAAAAATGAACCATGATGTGATAATCAACAGCAATGCAATAGATCCGAGTAACTCCCATATTGCGAAGATGCACAGATTGGCATCTTTAGAAGAATCTATCTGAAATGTATCGTAGCAAGGGTAGGAAATTTACAAGAAATGTACATAGGCGGCCGTACTTTACAATGAACTGATTGTAAGTTCACACTCCCAAAACCGAGGGAAATCTTCTCAGCAGTTACTAAGATGTCTCACAATGCACAATTTAACCTCGTGTGAATCACGTTTTGCAGTATGCACAATAGCTGCATGAGAACATCGTGTGTGCTCTACTCATGGACTATGTCATGCAGGGAGGGCGACGAAGAGCCATTATATTTGCTGGGAACTGGAGTGTTCTTTCGAGATTGACGCTTGGTAGGTACTAGCATCTTCTCATACTCTAGCTCTTCATCGGCTGAATTGCTCTCGTCGTCATCCCCGCCTTTGAACACCGGGTGCACATATGCCTTTGAGAGGTATGCTTTTAAGTCCAGGTTTGGTTCCCTAGCATGCTCCAATGTATCTTTCATCATGGCTTCCTGTAAATCCAAAGAATTGAAAATGTTGAACATAAGGCCACAACGATCATACTCCTATCAATAACTGTGTCGCTTAGACGAGTCTAAAACATAAGCTCAAATAGCAGGAGGAAAGAATCCTAAAGGAATGGGCACATCAATGTGATAGCAATTGCAAAAGAAAAACACCTGAAGGGGATATTTAACGAATGCAGATTCGTAGCGGTTCTTGCAGAACCTATGGAACCATATAGTCAGTATGGGAAGGACGATGAGAAGAGGCGTCGAGTTAGCTGCCTTTTTGGTAGTCAATAACCCCATAAGAAGCAGCTGTGATATAACTAATGCAGTGATAATACGACGATGAACATCTGGCCAAAATGCTGCACCACTCTCATATTCTTGGTTGTAGACGTTTATTATCTACATAAAAAAGAAAGAATTCATGTGAAAAACTGATAAAATAAGACATTTGGACATAGATGAGAGATGTAATTTTGATGTATCTGATTATTTTATAAGCATAGCTATTAGTGTTAAGAATGAACAAGCCAAGTAAGCAATAATAACAGAACAAACAGGACTTCAAAAACTCTCTTGTGTGGAAATTGTTAACCACTGGAAAGAAACAGATTAGGTCGGTCTGGATTGAGAGGTAACATTTTTGTTTGTCATGATGGTTGGCTGCCCCCTCAAGCAAAACCTAGAATCCAACACTATCTCTGCACAGATGCAAATACCAAAAGAGGCCTAATATCTCTTGCCGTCTACATCTACAGCAGTGGCAAAGAAGATAAAACTTGTTTTTGTCTCATTTTTCTTTCACACAAGTCCGGCCTCTCCAGGGGCAGACTTTTTTTAGGTTGACCGAGCATTCCAGTCCACCTGTTCACCATGTTTGTCTTTTGTTTTAGGAGAAAGATAAAGAAATGATGGTTAAACTTGGCACTGCAACATTCCACATCAAATCACTGGTAGGCAGTAATGCCCCGAGATTGGAACTGATACTCACTTTCATAAACATGTGGTGCCAGCCTAAAAGCAAGATGATTTAATACTGAATAGGCCAGAAAACAAGTCGACCCCTATAGAGTTCATGTTCCAAAATGTTTTCTTATCACTTTCTTTTAATGTCATCTTACAAAAATCAGGTCGCAACCTCGGCAACCCCATCTCTAGCATTGCAAATAACCTTGTTCATGAATTTTTTTTGGAGGGGTTGTTTATGAAATTATTAAAAGATCAATAGTCTAATAACTCAATTGAATTTTCAATTGACATATTTCCCTAGTCACTGAGGTAGTAAGCTTTATATGCATTTTTGGTTTATTTTGATAGTTACTTTCCTTCCTTATTCTTCAAGAGGTTATGACTTGTGCTATAGCAAGCCAGTGCCTAGGCCATTTGGCTCCAGCGCAAACGAGTCATTTTTGGGGGGGAGAGATGCCAGATGGATAGTATTGTACACCACACTTCTTTCCTTATTCGGGAGTGGGGTTCTGGATAGCATTTTCCTTCATTTCTGCCACTCTCTTGGAGAGTACCTTACTTGTACATGTTGAGCACTCATATTGATATATATATATACCTGGATGACAACAGTAATCTCTGGTTGTCATCCTTTCCCTTCTCAAAAAATAAAGAAGCAATAACACTGTAAAAAATTGGGCAAGTACTAAACCCTGCAAGGCACTTTATCCTGAGTTAAGCCTGGCCAGATTGCTGACGGCAAATTCTTAGTACTGCAGCAAATTCTCATGAATGAGAATAGACTATTGTTTATAAGGGATTAACCTTGTAGTTTTTTTCCAAGGGCTACTCTTTGCTTGAGGTAACAAATCTAATTTAAAATTTATTTGTATAAAAGTTTCTGTAATGAGCATAAGTTAGGATAAAAAGGAATCACTTAAATTGGACTGCATGCATTTGCAGAAAACTGACATTAGGAATGCATTAAATCAAGAGGTAACAAATCTACCTTAAAAAAAAGTATATACAATAATCAAGCCAGATTTTTTTTGCAACTATAAATGCATGAATCGACAACCTACGTATAAAAAAAAAAGAATTTTTGGATTTGAATAAAAAGAGAAATAAAAAAATTATTATTTTCATTTTAAAGTCATTTAAAATGAAAAACCAAATTCTAAAAAATGAAATAAATTAAAGACCAAATACATACTAATACTAGTAATCTCACCTGATGACGAAACACCACATATGCCAAAGCAAAGAATATTATTATGAAAGGGAGCAAGAAAGGTGTGACCACAGCATACACAAGGCCAAGCAAGAAATATAGCTGTATTCGAGGTTCAGATGTATTGAAACCAATACTTCCTGGATCCATTGCATCTTCCCTGTCTTTTTCTGTTTTTACCAAGAAAAAATTCTTCAAATGATATATAATCAAAGGCTGCAACCTAAGAATTTCACCCGCAATCCCAGCCCAGCCATCAACCATGACATAGGTTATAAAGAAAGTTGCCTTCATTGGTATTGCTACACCAATGGTCCTGGGAATGCTGCAAGAAAAATTTAAAAGCATTAAGAAAAGAATCAATTTTTTATTTCAATTTAGATTCATCACCCTCTAGTAGCATAACTTATATGTGAAATGAAGGCAATAGTAGAATTTTATGCCTCAAAAAGTACTCCCCAACTAGATTAGAAATCACATTAAAGAAGATTTACCAGCACATTTCAAGTATATAGTTTCTGCCCAGTGGAGTCAAAAATTGATTCTTTACATCTACATATTCCTTTCACTTTCCAGATTACTTGCTTGTTTAAGATGATTTCTTTTTAGTTATTGCATTGCTTGGAAAAAGAAATGTTTCCGATATATTATATCAATTGTGATTAGCTTTGTGACTCCACTGGGCAGAAGCAGTCATATAACCTGAAATTCCTTTTTACATTATTCATGAAAACAAGAAACCCTTTGCACAGCACTGTTTTGTTAGAGTTTTGGCACGTGTCATAGTAGGATAATATATCGGAAACATTTCTTTTTCCAAGCAATGCAATAACTAAAAAGAAATCATCTTAAACAAGCAAGTAATCTGGAAAGTGAAAGGAATATGTAGATGTAAAGAATCAATTTTTGCTGAGATAACCTTCCAGAGCAAAAAGAAAAGTGCTTAAAGATGTATGCAAGAATATGTAACTTATCACATGCCATTTATATATATATATATATACAATTCCTAGTTAGCATATAAAACTACTGTCATGCAATTTGATATCATTACAATATCCAATAAGCATGGTATCATTTTCATGGATTCTTTTTTTTCTTGTTACTATATTTTTCTAAATAATACAATTGGTTTCTGAATCAAGATAATTATAGTTTATAATATCACCAAAGCCTTAAACTCCTGAAAAAAAAGAACAGCAAACAAAAAAATGAAATTAGGAAGCAGCGACATCTGTAAAGAATCAATTTTTGCTGAGATAACCTTCCAGAGCAAAAAGAAAAGTGCTTAAAGATGTATGCAAGAATATGTAACTTATCACATGCCATTTATATATATATATATATATATATATATATATATAATTCCTAGTTAGCATATAAAACTACTGTCATGCAATTTGATATCATTACAATATCCAATAAGCATGGTATCATTTTCATGGATTCTTTTTTTTCTTGTTACTATATTTTTCTAAATAATACAATTGGTTTCTGAATCAAGATAATTGTAGTTTATAATATCACCAAAGCCTTAAACTCCTGAAAAAAAAGAACAGCAAACAAAAAAATGAAATTAGGAAGCAGCGACATCTTCATGGATGTATTATCAAATTTGACCTTAAAACAAAAGCTGAAAGAAGCACAAATCATGAACAGATGTACAAATATAAGTTAATACATACTCAGTAGCTGACTGGTGAATGAAGGTATTTAGTTGCTCAAATGCTGCTCCAGTGATTACACTCCCCAGGAAGACATTAACCAGTAAGAACAGGTAATATTTAGATGCAGATCTTCTCTCAAGAGATGATAAGGATACAAATCCTTCGAACTTTGACATGAACATCAATATTGTTGGCAGTAATATCAGAAAGATCTTCAATGCAATTCCAGGAAGAAAACCTTGGATGAAAGACTTGATTATAGGCCTGTACGATCACACAAGGTGATTAATAAATAAGCATGTTGCAAGGACCACAAATTTCACCATGATGGTAAACAAGTTTCAATTTCATAAAGTAAACTTGCAATTATGTAATTTTGCTTTATGAACATCGTATGATGTAGGATAGATATAATAGAAGATAAGAGTTTTAGTTAGATTGAAACTTTATTATCTAAATATTGTCGTTATTTATTTTTAGTTTTAGAAGTTTATATATAGATCTCAACTCTTTATTTGGTAGGGAGGTCATTCATATTCTGTGGTTATTATTATTTTTTTTTTTTGAGGTAGTTCTATGCGATTATTTTCTTTGGTGGATTTTCGTCCATGCTCTATGGTGTTATAAACTACCCAATAAAGTCATTGTGCTGCTTTTGAATCATCATTCTCTCTCAAAATTTGTCCAAAAATTGTAATCCTTTGTACTTGCGAGCATCAAATTGTGTCAGTCCTTGAGGAGATTTTACTCTTCATCCCATCTATTTTTTCAAATGAGGGTAGAGACTCCTCTGTTTAATGGCACACATTGATGATTTTTTACATTGGAGTTTCAAGGTGGACCATTTTTTGTTGTTGGGATGTCATACAAAATCAACAGACCAATTAGGGTCAAATAAATTTTCAAGCAAGGGGTTATCATAGTGGAAACATTTCACAAGACTCCGATTTTGTTATAAAAACGTTTGGACTTTCTAGCTTCATCATACCAGCATATTATTTGTCAATGCTCACGAAAGACAAGAAATGGAAGCAGTGAAAGTTCATTTGGAGAAAATCAATAAGTTAATCAAGAAGATTCAACTTCAATGAAACAATATAATCAACCAAATACCGCTGACTCCTCCAAAGTATGTGCAACCTTGCGAAGAACAACTATCTCTGAAAATTGCAACTTCTCAAGTTGAAGATTTGCAAGATAACATTGAAGAAGTTGTGATTTATCCGGAAAGACACTAACAGTGAATACTTGTCACATGAAGTTTGTTCTTATCTATTTGGAAACTTCAAAATTGAAGCCAAAGGTGGAGAAGAAGTCAAAGCAAAAACTAATATTAAAGAAGTTGAAACAAAGTTTCTATCTACAAATTCCTGAGAAAAAAGAAAATAAATTCATTGAAAAAATGAATGAAAAGCTAAAGTTAAGTCCATTAGCGAGGAAAAGATATTTGACTCACAGGCTTCAAGTTGACTTTGCACATTTTGTTGTTCCATTTTTTGTTAATTTTTTTGTTTTAATTGGGATTGCAATTCCAAGTCAAACATCCAATTTTGAGACATGATGTGATTTACTAGTTACATTTGATTCTATATAGCATAAGAAAAGGAACTCCAGATATTTGCTATCTTTCTCTTTGATATCTCAACTCCAGCTATTATTTCATGAGATATCTTACAACTAGAATTCCACATTTTTTCAATCCAGTTCCTCCATCACTGCCAACCCCAGTTAGATTCAAGTATGATACACACTTTTCCAGTTCTAGATACAACTATGAAATATTGGATTTTCCATTATTTAAATCGTGTATCATATCAAAACCCATCAATCAAATCACTTTCTCAAGAAATATGAAACATCTACGAAGGAAGATGAGACTGTTGCACGACATGAAGCATGATCATCTAGATACTACTTTCATATTCCAAGGTCAAACTCTTTTGAAGAGAGATTAATTTAGGACGAATAGGATGATCATTGTCACATCGAGAACATTATCCACCACAATCTTTTTTATGAAAAATATGATCATGCTGTGAGAGGACAATTCTAGCAATTTTCACACTTCTTTTTCACTTTATGTTTTGTTTTGGGGGTCACAATTGTACATTTTATTAATCTTAGTACAATCAACCATTCTCCTTTCAAAAAAGTAAATAAATTTACGAGTGACACTAACAAAATGGGTCCTAACAAATTACTACTATCATAGTGAAAGGGATATACACATGAACATTGAATCATGGTAAAGGATATTGAAACTAGCCATTTCTTATTCAAACTCAGCCATTCTTATTCAGCTAGAAACAAATCAAGTGAGCCTGGCACTATACATTGGTGCTTTGGCTGCAAAGGCATCAGAGATTTGATGCCTAAAAGACATGCTGCAGACCATGTAAACTGGTATCTGCCATCTCTTATGCTGCTGACCATGAGCTGGGAAGTACTTGGTGCATGGGATTTACCAAGTACATTGGTGCTTTGGCTGCAAAGGCATCAGAGATTTGATGCCTAATAGACATGCTGCAGACCATGTAAACTGGTATCTACCATCTCTTATGCTGCTGACCATGAGCTGGGAAGTACTTGGTGCATGGGATTTACCAAGTACATTGGTGCTTTGGCTGCAAAGGCATCAGAGATTTGATGCCTAAAAGACATGCTGCAGACCATGTAAACTGGTATCTACCATCTCTTATGCTGCTGACCATGAGCTGGGAAGTACTTGGTGCATGGGGTTTACCAAGTATTAGTCAAGGACAGAAAACACTTTTTTTTTAAAGGGAAAAGGATGATTGCCATGTTTGCAATCATCCAATTTTATTGTTGTGTGATGTACAAGTTCAATGATTGGTTACACAATTTGAATAGAATTCATTCGTTGCTTGTTCAACAAAAAACACTTGGCTCACGTACAAGAGATCCTTAAAGGTCTAAACAAAATTGAACACTATCAACAGTGTAAACCTTTGGTTGAAAAAGTTGTGGACACATACGAACAAAACAAAAACAAAACAACTTTCATTTGTAAACTTCTCTTATCTGTATTTTGATTAAAAAACTAATGACAGATCTCAGTTCACTGAAGATGGAATCTTTTAAGTAATTTGAGTTAGTTGTTGACCCACATATATACATAAAGAGGAACAAAGAATAAGCCCAACAAAAATGCATTTCAAATATGTAACTTTTAAGAAATCAAGCAAAAAGATAAATAAGAAACTTCAGAAAAGCAAAAAAAAAAAAAGAAATCTAAAACCTAAATAGAAAGGAAATGAATGGCTAAGTATGCTTACGCTTCAATTATTGGCTTCAGAAATGGAATTGCCTTCTCAATTCCTTCAATGTTAGCAAGAGACTGCACAAACGCTATTGGGATCATAAAGAAGAATGTAAGAAAGAAGAAGGCAACTCCAACAATCAATCGCCTGATTGCAATGGAAACAAATGGAATGGACAGATTCGGCCAATACACGTCACGAGGTTCTGGGGCCCATTCAGTCAACCATTTAGTTGGGTCCCTAGTTTGTTGTGTCTGAGCACACACAGCTGCCCCCCAACGTGATCGAAAAGAAACAAATGCTGCCGGCAATATGAATTTCGGATTCTTTTTAACAAGATCACGTTCTGTTTCCTCCTAAAAATGCATTTATCCAAAAGTGAGAGTATAATCGAATAGTTATCAGAAATAATTCAGGAAAAGCACAAATTAAATCCCAAATGTTAGATTTCAATGTTCTATCACTATGCTTGTTATTGTAATATGAAAAACTGTTCAAACTCAAGAGTTTACAATACTCATTTTGTTCTATTGGATTCAATGATTTTAAGTTTTTTTTTTAGATTTAACCAGTACTCCTCGAAAGAGAAAAAAAAAAGATTTAACCAATACAGTTGTGAGGACTATAAGATACAGCAATGAGCATCCCATATTAAGAATGGCCATAGCTTGATTCTGCAACATTACCTGGACTCGGGAATCTAAATATTCGTCATGGAGCATTTCATTTTAGAATCTAGGAACCCATTATGATAATCAAACAGAAATGAACTTAAAACCACCAACAACAACAACAAAGCCTTATCCCACTAGGTGGGGTCGGCTACATGGATCATACGACGCCATTCCGCTCTATTAGTAACCAAACATTTCGGTATATTATTCACCAATAGATCTTGCTCTATTAGTTCGCCAAGTGTCAGAAATGAAATGAACTTAAAACCAATGATTAAAAAACAAATTGAACTAACTAACATAGGCAATTTATTGGATCAGCAGCCTACCATCCCAGTTCAGAAGCAGTTTAATCTAAATCAATCAGATATATTACTTTATGATAATTTTAGGTAGACTAAAATAAAAAAGAAAGAAAATAACAGTATTTACAGCTTGGTACAATATTCTACCACTAAGATGGTGGCACACCCATACTGCTTGTATTTTATCTTTGGTAAGAATTATCATGGTATGTTTTGACTTTCGAGTTCTTTAACACCATATTCTTATGATAGAAAAATGAGTTCCTTTCAGTTGACTCAACCCTTTCTCTCTTTATCATAAATGATTGGACCACTGTTGACCTAGGCCAGAAGGTTTCTATTTCTACCAAGAAAAGGAGGGAAACAGTCATAAATCATTATTAATTTGGCTAGGAGGTTGCTCTATAATTATGCAAGGTTGAGCTCAAGAAGTGATGCCTATTGCTAAAAAGCTAGTTGGATGACAGCCTGAATGAAGAAAAGAGGATCAAAAGAACAAATTCCCTTTAGACCAGTAAGGACTTCTTAGCTGATATAGTTATAATATCCAGTGCTACAAAATTGCTCATCTCATGGATAAGTTGATAACGTAGGCCCCTTTTGGGGACCAATATTCCCATGGACTTGGGTCGATCCATGGGTTTCTATCCATCAGTTGAAAATTGTCAAAAGTGGTGTTTGGGAACCATCAATAGGAAATTGTTCATCATTTCATTCTTTCTTATGATTGGTTAGATCAATATAAACGAGGCCTTGGTGTTTTTATAGAATAGATATCAGTGATTTCTTGTGCAATTTTTATGCTTGCTCCTAGTTTCTTAATATCTTTTTTTATTCTACATATAAGGCATCTATATGGACATTAAAATATGGTCATAACTACTAAAAGTATTTCAAATTAATAATTTCGTTAGTGTTTGGAAAAAATCTCGTGACATCTAAAAATCGGAATGGTCCAATTTTCTTATGGATAAAAAAAAAAGAAACCACTTTTAGAAAAGTGACTTCCTTTTGGAATTTAAAACTCTAAGAAAGCTTTCATTATTTGCCAAACAGGTCACACTACAAACTCCAGTTCTACATCAACACAGAATGAACCAAAGCACCACACTGTGCAGTCCAGGTGTCAAGTGTAAGCAAGACAAAAAGGAGCTGCTTTCAGTACATTTAGATTGGATAAAATGGTAGCATGCTACATTCTGATGGATGCTACGCCTGACAAAAAATTACAATGGATGGATACACCTTTTATGCCTAACCACAAATTACACTCTGCACTCTTGCTTGGATATATTTTTTTTTTCCTAGAATGAACATCAGCAGCTATTTCATTCCAACACAAACAGTCACAAGTACCTAAATGTTTTTAGTGATCAGAATATATATGATTTCAGTAGCTCAAAGAGATATCACAACTGACTGGGAAGCATACAATACATTGATAAAATTACAATGGATGGATACACCTTTTATGCCTAACCACAAATTACACTCTGCACTCTTGCTTGGATATATTTTTTTTTTCCTAGAATGAACATCAGCAGCTATTTCATTCCAACACAAACAGTCACAAGTACCTAAATGTTTTTAGTGATCAGAATATATATGATTTCAGTAGCTCAAAGAGATATCACAACTGACTGGGAAGCATACAATACATTGATAAACTAGATGCCTGAATAATATATCAGAGAAGGATAGGTAGTTCTTACTTCTTTAGAGAGTTCTTTAATTGTCGACGAATAAAAATCAATTGCATCAACTTTCTTACCGAACAGTCCCAGGAAACCAGTCTGATGAAATGTGACATCAAACAAAGATCATGGCTCCAATTTGATAAGTAAAACATCAAAAAGTCTCAAGAGACTGTCCAAAAAAAAAAGGATATTCATCAAACCTTGCAAGTAGGTCTGTTGGCTGGGTTACGATCATATTTCAGTTGATAGAAGTCTAGCCAGTTCTGCATCTTTTTCTTCTTGTTGACTAGCTTTTCAAGTTTGTTGGCGTTATACAAAACCTAAAAGCATGATTCATATGATTAAAAAAAAACCAAAATGTTAAGATGTCAAATCATAAATACAAGGGTGTCAAATGTTTACAACAACAACAAAGCCTTATCCCACTAGGTGGGGTCGGCTACATGGATCATACGACGCCATTCCGCTCTATTAGTAACTAAACCTTTCGGTATATTATTCACCAATAGATCTTGCTCTATTAGTTCGCCAAGTGTCCGCCTTGGCCTCCCTCTCCCTCTTTTAATCGGACTCCAGATTATTTGATCTATTCTTCTTACTGGCGCATCTAATGGTCTTCTCTGAACATGACCAAACCATCTCAAACGATTCTCTACCATTTTCTCACTAATAGGAGCCACTCCGACTCGTTCACGTATATGGTCATTCCTAATCTTATCTAATCTTGTATGACCACACATCCATCTCAACATCCTCATTTCGGCTACCCCCACTTTACATTCATGTTGTCCCTTCATAGCCCAACATTCACTACCATATAACACTGCTGGCCTTATAGCAGTACGATAGAATTTTCCTTTAACTTTATTGGGTACTTTTCTATCACAAAGAACTCCAGTGGCTTTCCTCCACTTACACCAACCAGCTTGAATTCTATGATTAACATCGTCATCAATCTCACCATCTTGTCTTACAATTGATCCTAAATATTTAAACTTTGTCACTTGAGGAATTATATCCTCCCCTAACCTAACTTTCAAATCGTCTCTAAGTTGTTTATTTGTGAAATTGCTATGCATATATTCTGTTTTATTCCTACTTAAACGAAAACCCTTTGACTCCAACGTATTTCTCCATATTTCCAATTTTGTATTAATCTCTTCTCTTGAATCCGCTAAAAGTACTATATCATCCGCAAATAGCATGCACTTAGGTACCTCCTCTGTGATACTCTCGGTTATAGCATCGATAACTAAGTTAAATAGATACGGGCTTAAAGTTGATCCTTGATGTAGGCCAATTCCTATAGGAAATTCATTTGTCTCACCTCCGGGTGTCCTAACCCTAGTCAATGCCCCATCGTACATATCTTGTATTACCTTAATGTAGGCAACATTCACCCTCTTCTTTTGCAAGGCTTTCCAAAGTACATCCCTTGGTACCCGATCATACGCCTTCTCTAAGTCAATGAAAGCCATATGTAAGTCTCTTCTCCTACTTCGATACTTCTCCATCATCCCCCTTAGTAAATAAATCGCCTCTGTAGTGGATCTTCCTGGCATGAACCCAAATTGTCTCTCAGAAATACTAGTCTCCATTCTCAATCTATGCTCGATCACTTTTTCCCATAATTTCATAGTGTGACTCATAAGTTTAATCCCTCTATAATTTGCACAATTCTGAATATCCCCTTTATTTTTGTAAATAGGAACTAATGTACTTAATCTCCAATCATCAGGCATCTTTTTCGACCGTAAAATCTCATTAAATAGTTTACATAACCACAACACACATTTTTCTCCTAAACATTTCCAAACTTCAATCGGTATACCATCCGGTCCAACGGCTTTACCATTCTCCATTTTCTTAAGAGCTTCGCTAACCTCCGAGACTCTAATTCTACGATAAAATAACCTATTAAGCTCACATTCGCTAACTGTCAAGTCCTCCAAATCACAACGCGAACCTTCACATCCATCATTAAATAGCTTATAGAAATACTCTTCCCATCTGTTCTTAATATCTCCTTCAGTAACTAAAACCTTGCCAACTTCATTTTTTATGCATCTTACTTGATCCAAATCTCTCGACTCCTTCTCTTTGTTCCTTGCAATCTTGTAAATCCTTTGTTCACCCGCCTTTGTCCCTAACTCCTTATAAAACCCCTCGTATGCTTTAGCACGAGCATCACTAACTGCCTTCTTAGCCTCCCTTTTCGCCAAACGATACTTTTCCCAATTGTCAGAACTATTGTCCAAGTGTATCGCCTTGAAACAATTCTTCTTATTACGCACCTTTTCTTGGACCTCCTCATTCCACCACCAAGTCTCCTTATCTCGTGGTCCAAAACCTTTTGATTCTCCTAAAATGGCTTTAGCAACCATTTCAACCTTTTTTGCCACATTCTTCCACATGATACTAGCATCTCCTTCTAACTCCCACACACTTTCCTCTAATAACTTACTTCTAAAAGTCTCTCGCTTCTCCCCCTTTAACTGCCACCACTTGATCTTTCGATCAAAAACTGTTCGGGATTTTGGTTTTATACATTTTATTTGCATATCAAGAACTAACAATCTATGTTGTGTAGTCACTCCATGCCCAGGAATTACTTTGCAATTAGTGCAACGTCTTTTATCAGTATTTCTTATCAAGAAAAAATCGATTTGAGACCTATGAGTTCCACTTTTGTATGTGATTAAATGTTCCTCTCTCTTCCTAAAATAAGTGTTGATAATCTTAAGGTCGTATGCTAAAGAAAAATCAATAATAGTTTGTCCTTCCTCATTCAACTCCCCAAAACCAAAACCACCATGAACCCTTGCATGTGGTCCTGCCTCTTTACCAACATGTCCATTAAGGTCTCCCCCAATATAAACTTTCTCGGTTGTTGGTATACTTTCAATCAAACCCTCCATATCTGCCCAAAACTTCTCCTTGAGATGTGATTCTGCTCCTACTTGGGGTGCATATGCACTAATAATGTTCATAGTCTCCTTTCCAACAATTACTTTCACGGATATGATTCGATCCTCAATCCTTTTAACTTCCACAACATTCTTCCTCCATTCTGCATCCGCGATAATACCAACACCATTCCTTCCATTTACCTTACCTGTGTACCAAAGTTTGGAACCATTTAACCTAATCTCTTTACTTCCCTCTCCTACCCATCTAGTTTCTTGCAAGCATAAGATACTAATCTTACGCTGGTCCATTACTTGTGCCACCTCGAGGCGCTTCCCATTCAACGTCCCAATGTTCCAAGAACCTAATCTGACCTTAGTCTCATGAACTAGCTTCTTTAACCGCCTCCGTCCATTAGAGTGCGGTAGCCTTTGCTCATTTAACACTGCATTCAGGCGATGTTAAATGTTTATCGTTACTTAAATGCACAACGCAAATGAATAAAGATGAATAAATAAACTATTAAATAATCAAGACATCTCCTTGTTATTATAGTGTATGAAACATACAACTTTGACTTTTATAACCCTAATTTTACAAATAATTCAGAAACGAATTCATCTTATGTAGTTCTAACAGAAGGATTGGTTAATAATATGGATCAAGCTTGACAATAGTGACTTTTGTCTTTTGAGTACAGGTGTGACTTGGTGTCCAAACCATCTTGACGTTACATTTAAGCAATATAATATTTTAAGAATACCACTCAGGTTTCAATTTTCAATTTCATGGCCAGGCACACTATGGAAAAGTAAGACTTGATTTGTTAAGAACTCATTAATTATTTTCCTGGAAACTTTAACAAATAACCATTTGCAAGTAGACCAATCAAATGTAATTTTGAAGTTTGTATTCCAACTCTGAGGAGTTAGCTTTTATAAAAGTTTCATTCTCATTGTTGCTTTATATTGAATCATCCTCTTCCCTCCCACTCACTCTTTGTATACCTTGTGTGATGCTCCATAAGAAACCAGAAAATGCAGTCCTCTAAATAAAAGGATGAGATATAATCTTTCAAATAATCAGTAATAGAACAGAACCTGATGGGTTAAGTAAGTATCCCGATGATTAACAAGAAAAAAGTGTTCAACGAGCTCACTGATTGATTCATCTGGGTCAGGCGGAATGTTTTGGACAAGAACCTGAAACGGATTATCAGATTAGATCGAAGTATATGAAATGATCCCTTAAAAAAAACAAATCAGTACACAAGATTAGAAATTAAAATCTAATTGTACATGCATCAAAGGGTTCACCTAATTGTACATACATTCTGAAAGGTCACTTCTACTTTCACGGTAGCATAAATAGGTCCGGTTATGTATGAAAATTGTTTCATTATGTTCTTTTTGAAGTGAATGGACGGCTACAAAGCTTTGATAGCCATTCACGGTGTTTCATAATGTATTTAACAAGACGACACAAAGAAACTTAGTTTCTTCAGCTAAATTGGGTATTCATGACTATTTAATTTGAACAATTTTTTTTTATAGGACAGTATGAACAATATTATCATTTGATAGTTAGCACTACTTTTAATGATGACCAGGTGTAAAAGGAAATAACCTACCTTTTTTATGCAAGAAAGAAATACAAAAAAAATTGTATAGTCGGGGTCTCCAAGCTTTCAGCTTAATACAAAACAGATGGCTACATAAGCTTGATAGGCATCCTTTTACTTCTAGAAAAAAATATATGAAAGATATCAACATAACGAGTAACCTAATCAAATCACGATGATGTAACCAAGTAACACCTAAAGATTCTAAACATCAATTTCTACTAATTAGAAAGATAAATCAATGAAAACAGGAAGAAAAAAGAAATAGAAATTTAAAAACATAGAAAAATAGAGTAACAATATACAAGCAAGAAACAGAGAACACTTCTGTTTATTTACAACCAAACAGATCAGGAGACTGAAGGTGGTAAAAGTTACCATACTCCTAAAAGAAAATGCAAAGCACTGAAAACATATGTGGTTGGGAAACAACATCATAAGTGAACTTACTGTATATTGATCAGGACGACGCTTCTCTGATGCAAGAAAATGCAACCTCATAGATGCAACTATCTCATACTCCTTCAGAAGTACGTAGCATGTCCAAAACGTAAATGTATATGCCATCACCAGATGAGCCCAGAATCTGTGAAAAAATATCAGATAACAAGGCTAAACCTTCACTGAACTTATCATGGCTCCGTCTAATGAAATACACTAAAGTTTGCAAGTGAGCTTGGAAGAAGGAACAAATAAGTTATGCTTGTAATTAATACGGACAAATATGGCAACATCTAGCAGGAAGTATATGAAAATGATTGAGGTACATAAATTATGACAAAGATGAGAAGTAGAAAGATTGTCCAACAAATAAATTTTGCATCCAAAAGCATGAATTAACAAATTAGCATCAAAAAGTCGAAGCAGGGTCGCGTCTAAGTATCTTGACTCACTTGTTGCAAAACTAAAATCAGATGAGATCAGACTTAAGAGTTTATAATGCTTCGATTACATATCCTGCAATTGTCTCACCAAGTTATCCTAACATAAAGACAAACAGCAAGTCAAACTTATACACATGCATACCAGTTCAGATCCATGTCAACCATTTGATAGTGAGCTGATAGAAAGCCCATGCTGTTTCATATTGAGACAAACATGTACTCTGACTTACAAGTCAAAACTGCATTACTTCAAAATATTAAGCTAATATCAACTCCATCAAATTCAACTATTGGAAAATCCTATTTCAGGTTAACCTGACTTTCTATATTGCCATAACTGATATGTATATGACGTCAAATTGCACTAAACTCTCTGCACTTCAACAACCGTGAAAATGAAAAACAGACCAACAAGTTAGGCCAAAATTGAAAGGTGATTTGGCTCTTAGATATAGGACATTTCTAGACACATTCACTTAGTTTTATTTCCTGAAAGTAATTTCCAACCATTATGAAATTCAAGTTGATACGGGTATAAAATGAATCTTCATTTAAAGTTAAAATTGTGATCCTATCAATGCATGTGGTGACTGGAAGTTACTGAATCCACATGGATGAATCTTTGATTAAAGATCAAGTTAAGTATTCTGTCAAAATAGTAACATCCATTGTTTTGTGGAAGTAAATGGAAAATTTGAATGGGATTACAATGCCAATTCAGATAAGGATTAACTAGCTTCTATGACATTACTAATCGACATTTTTACAGCAAAACTTAATATGTCTAGAATGGTTTCGCATGTCTTGATATTTGGAATTTGAAGTAGAAAAATCTTAGAATACAAAGATGCTGACTGCTGAGTACAATGTATGTACTTTTGAACCATATCACACCAGACGGCCACAGAATAAAGTTTGAAAACTTCAATTTACCAGACCTTATAAAGCAATGAAGAGCTTACAAAGAACCTTAATGGCAGGAAAATAAAATTTTGATTCATTGGAGAATGACAGCTATAACTTATAACTGCTCACCTCTGTGACCCCGAAGGAAGATTCGACATAGAGAGCTTGTCTATGTTACTGTAAACTGCTTTTGAAAGTGTCAGATTGCTTTCACTTGTCCAATTGACTGGTACCAGAACGGTAAATGCCAAGATAGCCACAGGAACAAAGATTTTAAGACTGAAAAGCAAAGGAAAAGTTATAACACACAAGAGAAACAGAAAAGGAATCATCACAAAATGGAACACATGAATGATAGGATGAAACCACCACAATATCAATTAGATTACCCAATTAAGTATATCCGCAAATAAACAGCAGAATCAAGTCCTGCATGCTCTATTAGCTCAGGCTCAGGCATTTGGAGGGCAGCTGGCATCCATCCCAAAAATCTAATGTATGATCTCCAGTTCAAATTGACAAACTTCTGCACAAAGGCTCCAGAACGTGTTGGACTGCTCCTCACACCTCTAAGGTACCACTTTGGGAAGTAAACTCTGTCATTAAATGGCTGTAGTCTGAGTACGGCAAATGCTATAAGGAAGATTAAAGCACTTAATATGTTGATGGCTGCAGCAAGGCCTATGTCCTGAAGTGTCGCCATGATTGTCTCTTATGAAATTTGCTGCAAAAGAATACCGCCAATGAAACAAAGTAACAGATCTACCTATTTTAGCACGTTTAAACATCAATCATATCAACTTCGCCAAGGAAAAAGATAAATGTAACACGAGAATACCAAATTAAATGTAAATACTTACAAGATATATTATTTTAGTGACACCAGACTCAGCAAATCATCAACCTTGTGTAGCATATCTAAGTAACTAGATACAAGTTCGAAAAAGAAAATATGATATCTATAGAAACATGCAGGCATCTTACTGGGGATTGTGAAGGCACTAGTTACCAAAGCATGAGCTCAAGAAGGTAATAAAAGTACTTCAATAAAAGGATATTATACAGTCATGAGACCTGAATCTATCCAAAGGGCCAAAGCAATATGCATAGTCAAGAGATAAAACAGACATGGTTAAGACTAATTTGGCCAGCATCCAAAAGTTGCTTTACCAGTCGGTAGAAACCTACATGCATCAGCCACGAAGACAATGGTCAACCCCAATATTATTGAATGAATGTCCAACCCCAGAATCTTGACACATATCCATAACACTTTAGCACTTTTAAAGGATACATCTGCCACTAAATTGGAAGGAAAGCTCCGTAAAATGCAAGAACTGTTTCAGGCATTTAGGGCAATTAAGCGTATTTGTCATATTTTCATCCACAGCACATAGCAGAAATTATCCAATTAGCAAATAGAAGGCCAGCTTTAGAACGGAAAAGGAAAATCAAAGAGCAGATCTTGGAAGTATTACAACAATCAAGAATCCATAAACCCAAAACAACCATGAGTCCAAACTCCTCGTGCGTTTTGAACCTACCGATGGTCAATTCTTTCTGCCAGTACTTTTTTTTCTGCCTTGTCATTCCCGTGAGAGTTTTCAAGTTCCGACGTTAACTCAATCAACTTTCCCAATAGGCCGATCTCTAAATTTGTATAAACAACAACAACAAAGCCTTATCCCACTAGATGGAGTCGGCTGCATGGATCATACGACGCCATGTTCATGAGATTCGACAAGATTTTACGCTGGTCGAGGCCTAACACAACCATCTTCCTTTATCCGGACTTGGGACCGACTATAAAACATATTTGTATAAGTGTCAAAAAATCCTAAATTTATGTAAGTATAACCTCTGCACAAGTAACAGGAGAAAAAAAAACTTAATATCAAAATAACAGCCCTTTCTATAGCCAGTACTCAATTAGAACATACTATAAGTATGAGCTGCACATACAGAAAGATTAAGTTTAGAAAATCAGAAAAATAAATCCCCAAAAGAACCCAGACACAAAGGAAAGAACAAGAAAGAAAAAGCAGGTTTAAGGATCAGTCCACTGCAAGCAAAACGAAAACGGGAACCCAAGACCCAAAACTGCAAAGCTCAGTGCAAATCTCCTAACAAAAAAACAGGGCCATAAGTAGCTCGACCACCCAGTCACCACGCTAAATTGAAGAGGTTTGGACAAGAATGAAAGCGAGAACGACTAGGCCGACAGAGGCGAAAAAAAGCATGTACACCTACCAAGAAAGACCGAGATCAACAGCAGACGCAGACCACAAATCCAATCCCAGACAAAGAGGAAAGAAAAGAGATAGATACATAGAGAGAGAGAAAGAGGGAGGGAGATTTATTACCGCGAGAGGGTGGGGAGGAAAGTTTGACGATTACCTTGCAATGCACGCTGAGGCCACGCGAAAAGGCTCCGGTTTGGAGGAATTCGTAGCGTTGGCGACGCGATGTGCTTTGCGGCAGCTAAAGGGAAGGAGGAGGTGAAGATGGTGGTGGACTGGTCGATTCAATTCCTTCCTCTCTCTCTCTCTCTCTCTCTCTCTCTCTCTCTCTCTCTCTCTCTCTCTTTATTCGTTTCTTGGTGTTCTGCTTCTTTCTCTCTCCTTCCTCCTCTGGTTTTACCAAAAGGCCAAAATGAAAGAAGATGGTACAGCGGTTTAAAAGAGGAAGAGTGACTTTAAAAAGGAGAAGGAAATAAAATTTATATATTACGTGAACTCTTCAGTTAAAATATGATAAGTTTTAAACGGTCGACTGCATTAATTTTGTACATACGTGAGGTCGACACCCCCACACCCCCCCCCCCCCCCCCCACACACACCCCCCCCCCCCCCCCCACCCCCTTGTAATTTATTTTAACGGGAAGAAGAGGAGCTTGCTTTATTAGTAGGTGTCTGTATGAGTATGAGAGAGAGAGAGAAAAGAGAGAGAGAGAGAGCATGTGTCAATTATTTGGGTGTGGGGTGTCGTATGTGGCTGCGTTACGTTGCGTTGTGTGGATGTGGGCACCATAAACGGCTAGTAAGAGAAAGAGACAACTGTCATTGGAGATATCTTACAAAAACGTCCACATTTTTTTTTTCATGTGGACCAATAAACTAATCTATCTTCAATAGTTTCATAGATGTTAACGAGATATTTTTTTGCATTAGATATACCCACTATTTTAATATTTTTAACTTATTTAAATAAATTTTACTAAATATCTTTTTAACTTTATAATTTTTTTCTACTACTATTCTTCAACTTTAATTTCTAATTAAATTATTATGCATTGTTTAACTTATCTTACTAAATACTATTTCGATCGAAAATAATTAATTTTTCGATATGACGTATTTATTTTAAAATAAAAATTATATAAAATACTAAATTAATATTTAAAAATTAAAAAAAAAGAAGTTGCGGCATGCCCCCTTCCCTTCGGCTGAGGGAGAAGAGGGCGTGTGCTAGCTGCCTCCTTTTCTTATTTTTTTACTAATTTTATATAATTTTTATTTTAAAATAATATATCACGTTAATGAAATTATTAAAAAAATTAGATATTTTCGATCCAAAGGATATTTAATTAAATAAGTTAAAAAAATGGAGCTGAGGAATAATAATAGAAAAATATCAAAATTGAAAGGTATTTAATGAAATTTATTAACTTATTTCCATAATAAATTTTATGTGATCGGTATATCATCATTGGTCATTTCCTACGTGGAAACATAAGATTCAGCAAAGCTACAAAATGGCAATAAAAAACCTATGGAGAGAATTTAATGAATTTATTCATATATTTATTAGTCTTATTTTCATAATTAACAAATTGGATATAAAGAAGTAATACCACCAAAATGAAAAACATCATTATGGGTGAATTTCACAATAGTTTGAATTTACATGATATCAAGATGGAATAGGGTCATTTTGGTTGATAAGCGGATAGCGATGAATAGGAGTTTAACTAGCGGGTAGCTAATAGTGGATGACAATTAACGGTTAGATATTCATTTAAGATATTGATAAATAAATATCTAGAAAATTTAGTGATAAAATTAATTGATGATATAAAATGACATAATTGTTCATATGATAAATTATTCAATTCAAGAACTATATAAAATTTATTATAATGCAATAAATAAACTATTATATCTCAATTAAATAAAATAAATTTGGATGACTATTTTTTATTAATATATATAATTCATATTTACAAAAATTAATTAGTGCATGATATGAAAATATTAATTATTAAATTAATTTTGTATTCATTGTTGATAAATGAATATTGTAAGTAATTAGGCATGAATATAAATGAAATATAGTTAAATGGTGACAAAATGAAAATGAGAAATAAGATAACCAGAGAAAGAAATAAAGCATTTGAGTGAGAATAAAATTGAAATATAAATTGCTAATCTTTAACTGATAAACACTAGTAAAAATAAAATTTCAATATTTTCATATGAAACACTAACTTCTATTTTTTTTTCATTTACCAAAAAAATGTTTATAGCATTAAACTCTATTTAAAATGTTAATTTTGGTATTACCAAACGTACCTATTATCAAACTTAAAAAATTATTAATATTATGAAAGAAACTGCCTTCATCTTTTATTTTTCTTAAGTTGGATTTGTGATTCCTTTTTTGAAGGAAAAAAAACATGTTTACGTCGTCTTACTTTCTTCAAAATATAACTTATTTTCATATCAAAACATAAATTATAAAACTATCCATTTATTCAATTTGCTCTGTAAAAAATTTCTATTCGATTGTCATTTAAAGATATATTAAGTGGCTTTGTTACCCCTCTAAACGTTTTTTAATGTTAAAAAAATATAAGATTATTAATCACCTTTTGCCCGTTACGATCTTTTAACGAACTTATAGACCTAAAAGATGTTACAGGCCGAGGAGATTAAATTAAAAAAAATATTTGTTATTTTTAAAGTTCTACCAAGATATTATAAGAATATTTTCTTATGATCATATGACAAATTTATTGCATAGGAGGTCAAAATTGAAAGCAACGACTAGACATTAATTAATTGGACTAATTTGTGGATTCTGCAGTTTGTACTGACATTTACAACACATTTTTATGAATTCATTATGTAAGTAAAAGGAAAATATAAAAATGGAACCAAATTAATTAAGTTGACTTTCAAATTTCATGGGAATCAACAAAAGATAATAATTGACGACAATAATGGATCTTGTCGTCCTTTGCAATATCCAACGAAATTTATTAAAAAAAATAATTGGCAGTTATTAGAATCTTGGGAGTTAAACAGGCAATTTTGGGGTGTAAGAAACATCCGAGCAATTTGAAAAATCTATTAGACCAAAAAAATAGAATCTAAAAAATTAGGATCTCAATATAATTTAAGGTGATTTTTAGTAAATTAAAATATATCCGCTAAATTAAGGTCCAATTTGAAAAAATCGTAGGTCCGTGGGGACTATTTTTTATTTATATAATTAATTCATATGTTATTAATTTTTTATTATAGATATAATAATTTTAATAAAATTTCATACTTTCCTATCATATTATCGAACTCTAATTTAATAATTTTAAATTTTTAATAGTATCTTTTATATTTAATATTAAATTAAAATTTTTATATTAATTTTAATTTATTATATATATTTAAAAATATAATTATATAAAAGTAAGATCTCAAAAAAATTGAGACATTAGAGAATGATTTTTTAAAATGATTTTAGTGTGAATTTTTAATTTTAAAAACCGACTAACGAAAATTATATCCGACTTGAACTACTTTTATCCATAATTGATGTACCCCATAGCACTAGATGTTGAACACATCTTACTCCACTGATCAATAAATTCGATCACATGGGATTAAATCTTATCATTTAAATGTATTATTTATCTAAATCGTTAATATATATATATATATATTCCATGATTAGAATTAAAAGATAATAAATAATTTCTTTAGCTCCCCTATTTTATTTAGGGAAAGCATATTTGGATTCAATGATTGAGTACTCAGGAAACGGAATTTTTCTATACTACACAACTAAAAAACATTTGAATGTAATGAAAGTTTGTGACCTAAACTAATTCGTTGCATTTAATATATCTTTTGCCTATAAGTTTTTTTCCCTATAAGTTTCTCCATCAATTATCTTTTGCTTATTAATTATTTAATATATTTTTTATTATTTTTTTATGTACTAAGAAATTGTATGCCGTCCCATGTCTTCTTGTGCTTGTGAATCTACTCAGATCTCTCACCTCTTCTTAATTAAATTATTTTTTTCCTATAAATTTCTCCATCAATGTGAACCATCTTCCAATTAATTGCTCAACCCAAACGTAAAACTAATAATATATGGATAGTATGCTACTAGTAAAAAAATATAATTATTTTAATAATCATCCTTAAATTATTATATTTTTTTACATTTAATCTCAAACTACGAACTTATTTTTTTATTCTTAAATTATCATAATTTTTCAATTTGATTCTTTCGTCAAATCTGTCAACTTTTCTGTTATCTTCGATTTTTTTTCATTTATAAAAAGTCAAAAATACCCCTCTCTTCGATTTTATTTTTTCGTTTCAACCTTTGCAACTCCGAAGGATATTTTTGACTTTTCATAAATAAAAAAATAAAAGATAATGAAAAAATTGACAAAAGTTGAAGGATCAAATTAAAAAAATCGTGATAGTTTAAAGATCAAAAAAATAAATTTATAGTTTGAAGTTAGTTGTGAACAATCGTAATAATTTAAGGATAGTTTACGAAAATAATCTTAAAAAATAAACATATATTTTTTTTAGCCGGCTTTCAATGGTTGAAAATTAGTGTTGTTGCGACATTAAAAAGTGTACTAAGTTCATTATCGATTTCAATTAATTTATTTAAATCGTTCCAATTCGTGTACATTGCAGTGGGAGAGTGTGAGAGGTCCAACAAAATATTTCTTCCAAAATTTTGCTTACGCAACTTGTGATAAAATAATAATTATATTGAACGCATGGGTACCACGACAAACCAAATCCAAGAAAAGAGTCAAATGATTTTTCTTTAGAAAATAAAAAAAAAGAGTAGTTGGGCCACGAGGCCAATTAACTCCCATTAATTAAAAATTAGAAAAGCGAGGCATAAAAAAGTCTCCACCCGCCTGTCGGCAAAGGGGCCATGCCGACATCGTGTGGCTGCCCGGCCCACCTCATTCATGCATCATCACCCTTTTTTTATTTTTTTTTCATTTTTAAATAAAGTCGTGAGTTGGCCTACACGATTCATAATGCATATTATTAATCTTTTTTTCTTAAAAAAAATATTAAACATATTACACATATAATTATGCCTTATCATTCTCATCCGAACTTAATTAATAATAAAGTATGCAAGGCTTTTGAAAATGTACACGATTTTTTTGGTCTATCTAAAGAATGACCTCTTTTATCCAAAACAAAAAAGAACAATAAAAAAATTGGCATAAACAAATCTTTAAAAAATGTCACTATTTGTAAAATGATAATTCTATTAACCACTTTTTTTATCAGAACTTAGGTATTAACTGTAACGCCCCCAAATCGACCCCCGCCACGTGGCGAAGACCAATCTGGAGACGCTACGGCATGCTATGACTTTGACCATCATATTGACTATATCTCAGTCAAGAACCGAGACACGTCAGCGGAAGAAAAGAAAAGAAGATAAATTATAACTTTAATTGCGGAAGTCTAAAAGAAATAAAATAAGTTCTACATCATAAATCTAAAATGCGGAAGGTAAATGAAAACTAAGTAACACTCTAAAAGCCCTATGGTTCATGTGTTGTCCTATCGCCAGAGCTTCATCACCACACGCCTACTCCACCACGTTACTGACTTGGTCCTGTGGAAATCAGACACAGGGGAGGAGGTCCTCCCGTAAGCTTTACAGCCTAGTGGGGAACCACATGATATACAATGCATGACATGAATATAATAATCAGCGATAATTAATCAGGCTTAACTTGAGCATGAAAGATAACATATCAGTATCATGGATCATAATAAGGATAAGATCAGCGATATCATGAATCATGAGGATCAATAGTACATAGTAAACTTGGAATCATGACATACTTGACTTGACTTGAACTTGAACTTGAACTTGAACTTGAACATGCTTGTCGATCTTGATTATTAATTAACAATCAGGGTGACTTTGAGGTGCCTTTAATTCTTGGGGTATGCCCAGCAAACGATACGGCCTTGTGCGGGTCAATGGGTGATCAAACCATGACCAAGGGAGCGACCCTTATCTTGATGCACTTGGCTTGGACTGGCAACCCATCATTAATCTTTCATCTAAACTTATTAATCACTTTTATTATCTTTTCATTCTTTGTATCATGTGATGAAGGAGATATGATCGGTATGAGATAAATCAAGACAAAGAGTTCATGTTGGAATCATAAAGAAATCAATAATATTCATATAAAAATCAAGAGAGATTAATAGGTGAATTTTGCTGGATTTTATGCCCAAAAAATCTCCTCCACCTTACGGCCGTAAAACCCTAATTCTTTGGATTTTACGCCCGAGGAATTCTTTCATTTTACGGCCGTAAAAATCCACCCTTATTACGTTACGGCCGTAAAACCCTATTTTCTATTCTATTTCGGCCGTAATAATTCAACCCTTATTTCGTTACGGCCATCATCTGTTACTCCCATTCGTTACGGCCTATAACGTTACGGCCGTAAAACTATACTCTTCGGCCGTAACAATCCATCTCCCATTTTCTCTCTCTTCGTTTCTCTCTCTCTCCCAACTTCTCGGATTTTTACGACCGTAAAACTCATCTGTTACGGTCGACATCTATTACGGCCGACGTCTTTTACGGCCAACATCTCCCCTCTCTCTCTTTTCTATTTTATTACGGCCGAAAACCTAACTCTTCGGCCGTAACAATCTATTTCCCTTTTCTCTCTCCTCTTTTCTCTCTATTCCTTTACGGCCGAAATTCTATTCTCTCTATTTTTTTTACGGCCGAAACTCTATTCTCTCTATTCTTTTACGGCCAAAATTCTATCCTCTCTATTCCTTTACGGCCGAAATTCTCTACATCTCTATCCCTTTTCTCGACCGTAAGAAAATTACGGCCAAACAATTTTTTTTTACGGCCGTAATACTTCTACTTTTAAAAATTAAATTGCGTTATAAGACCGAAAACGAAATCCCCTCTAAATCTTACACCTTAGCAATCAATAATACAGAAATATAACAAACAGAAAATAACTATGCATGCAACAATCAACCAATCAAAGAATTCAAGAAATCAAACAATTAAAAATAATAACTTGAATCATATTCATATTCTTTTCATAACGATTCGGGCATGAATTGAGATAATTCAGAGGCCATGCAAGGTGATTTCGATTCACCCACCTTGATTCGCGATCAATCCATCTTTCCGTTCGTCGAAAAATCGATCCTGGCGCCCCTGTTCTTCCCCCGGTTCCTCTCGGCCAATCAGCGCTTGCAATTCAACGAAGAGGGCTGAAGGACGGGGCGTGTGGTGCAGGTAATTGCAGTAGGGGAAAGGAAGACGTGCTTGATCCCCGGCGGCTTGCTTCTTGGACGAAAGCAAGATGCCTGCAGGATGTCAAAAAGGGGGTCCTCCTTTCGTGAGGTCAGCCGTACATGATTTTATAAAGTGTTTTAAATTTTTATCTCATCTTCCTCTCCTAATCTTACTCTAATTTAATTAATGAGATCAGATTTTTATCTCATCACATAGTTAAATCCTTCCTTGAGTCCAATCCTAATTGGGCTTTGTTTATGTTTTATTCCTTTCGTGATTAGCCCAGCCGCCCCTCACGGTTTCTTCTTTTTTTTTTTTTTTGGCTGGTCGTTACATTAACGAAATGTAACTATAAGATAATTGTCGAATTATTCGGTAAAGATATTGTGTGGTTTTCAAACATCGTTTTCGTGATTTGTTGTTTCCTGTTTGAGTTGTCATATATATGCTGAGATGAGCTTTGATAGCAACGTGTTATTGGATATTTGCCTCATGCAACCCAAAGCCCGAAACATGCATGTGGACACAATCCTTTTTTGCTACAACGATCGGATTCTTCCATCCTCGTATTAATAAACCCTAACACCAAGCAATAAGTAGCTTGACCTGTTTTAAATATTACAATCGAGGAAAAAAAATAGATTTTACGAGGGATCGAAACAAAAGTTAATCTAAGAATTTAAATCCGGATTGGACATGTGTTGTCTACACTTGGAAGAAGGAAAGAAATAGTTGCCACTATATATACCTTTTGTTACTATTGTGTCGCTAATATATAGTTAGTTGAAACATCTAAAATAAAGAATTAGAAAAGTTGGATTCTTAAGACGATCACGAAACTTTCAATCATAAAAAAAAGGGAAGAAACAGTTAATATTTGATTTTTTTTTCTTCCTTCTTTCAATTTTAACTCACCAAAATTTGTGAACTCTTTCGTATTAATGATCCTTAAGAATTAAGGATACAAATTTAAATGTTTTTTTCTTTTTTAATTTCTGATCCAATCGTTTTTCTCATTTATTTCAATCAACCCTCACGCTCTTTAGTTTCTTTCGTGGTTCATGTTTTTCCCTTTTCGTGGATTGGGGTAGGGGGTAAATTAATTGGGAGAGGTTGGCCGTGCTGACAACCTAATAAAATGGGGAAAGAAGATAAAGAATGACCAAAACTAGGAGGGGTATTGAAAAACTAGGGGGTGAGCACGGGAGAAAACCATCTGAGCATTTCGGTTCGAAATTCTTAATTTTTTTTTTCATAGGTAATAGGATAGGAATCGAGTCTCATTAAGATCCTGTGCCGGGTCGGAATCGAGTACGGATTATAAAATTTTGAACAACTTCATGACTAGGTTTATATATCATATTAATATATTAAATTATTTTAAAATATTGTAATTATATTTATGTTAATCAAAAGATTATATACATTAAAGATACATTACATTAGATTATTATGCATATAATTTAATTGACAGTTATTATATTTATATAACACATTATTTTTTTATTAATTATGGGAGAATTGAGACAATAAAAATTTTCACTTTTTGTTTCAGTCAAATCTAGGACCAGGACACTTTTTAGAAAATCCGATCAAATTGGGTCGAGATTGGGATGGTTGGGGCTTGATCCCGAACTCGGATTTGCTCATCTCTATGAGAAACAGAAAGAATAGTAAAAGATGTATTAACGAAATATAAGTCATGAAATCTTACTTTCATACAAGAATTTTGGTGTGGAAGATTTAGTAATTAGGCTTAAAAGTTATTGTTATGCATAAGAACACCGCAATGATATGTGGCTCTATTGAACAAAATGAATGATTGATCTGCTAACCGATCTGCCAATCTAGCGTCTGATTTGTTACACCGAGTCGAAATTATGTTGTTACGGTCGACCAAGTACTCATATCGGTCGACCGATGTTAATGAATCAAAATATGTATTTTTTTATTTGGATATACTGATGACTAGTCGAGATTTCGACGTTCGAAACTCTCAGCCGAAAGTTTGCAGGTGCTTTCCGATGAAGATCGAATGTCTTGCTCTTTGAACGATCGAATAGTAATAACAAAAGGGGCATCTCAATGATCTAGTGGAAGGCCAATGAATCATATCTGATCGCCCGTTTGATTCAACAGACAATCAATATTTTTATCTATTATTTTAGCTTACGCATTTATCTTTAAATGTTATAATATTTTATCTTTTAAAAATCTTTCACTTATGTGTCAATCTTTTTTACTAATCAAACTATCGAAAGAATCAGATGTACTGAAGAATCATATCACTATGAGAGAAGATGTTGCTATATGGCGAGGTCGAATTTTCAGACGTTAAACTGTGTGTTAGGAAGAGAGAGATAATAATTGACATACAAGAAGAAAGAATAATTGGCACCTTGCTGGTTGTTCCATCATGAGATCGGCCTACCTTTTTCTTTTCCTTTCATATATCTCCGACCACTAGACGAAAGCAAAGTTATATTTCCTCATCAAAACAAAGGAAATATCTTCACTTGAAATGGATATCCTTTTCTACTATATATAAACTTACAATCTATTTAATTAGGTGGTTGAATGGCCCTTGGAGTCGTACATTTTTCTTTATTATTGGGATTTTCGAAAATAATCTACGTCACAAAAATTTAATGTGCACGACAAATGTTACAGAGACGATAAAAAATGGTTTGTAGAAATGTGAAAATTAATAGTCGAAGTGCAAATTATGACAAATTATACGACATTGAAGAATTTTGATATCCTTACCTTATCTTAAACTCCCAAATGTCCACCTCATTTGATGTCAAACCAGGCAATATCTTGCGCCACAATTGGAAGGGAAAGAATAATTGAGTTTGTGGACCCCGGTTTTTGCGAGAGGCTCGGCCTGGTTTAGAGTTGGACCGACGTGGTCCAAATGATCCGGAGTGACGCTGTTCTTTTATGCCGTACCGAAACCTTCATTTTATTTCTCCTTATTTTTCAATTTTATTTCATTTCATTTCTCCTTATTTTTCAATTGTTCTTATGTGGGTTATTTTTTTAATTATTATTATTTTTAATTATAGAAGTAGCAGAAATTCACAAAACTTATCCGGATCTTTTGGCTCGCAATCAAGCTAGGGTCCTGATCGAGCATGTTCCTTGTTTTTTGGCGACCTCTCCAGACACAATATCTTGAGTATTCGGAACCATGTTCCTTGTTTTTTTGAAAAGTTCAGATTTAATCAGTTACTTTTTCTAGTACTTGAAGCCTTCCAAATCACTGCCCAACTACCAAGAGAATGAAAAGTACATAATCATTGTGTCCGAATACATAAAGCAACAGCTTGCTCCAAACATTATTATTAGAAATTGCTAACTGATCAGGGATCTGCAGAAGCTAATGGAAGACACATGATGTAGTTCAATTCTTTTTGGCTATGAAGAGGCCCCATCTCTGCTCGCCGGCAGAGCTTCTGACCAGTTTCGCTTTCCAGCCATCGACTATATCATTATAATCCTCCTGCTCATAAGTAGAATAAACGTCAGAATGATTTTAAGGAAAAGAAGAAGCATAGACTCGTTATTTCTGCATTTGAATAACCAGGACCTCTGAAAATTCATTGACGAATGCCTCCTTGTTCTTCTCAACAGCGTCAAGTTCCCTTTGAAGGACTTGCAGAAACTGAAAGTGTGAAGAGGAGCAAATTCAAGAATTAGTGGTTCCAGGCTTTCAAAATTACTCTTTTTTTCATACACATAAAAAGAGAGTAGAACCTGGTCCGTGCGGTCTTCAGCGATAACCTCACTGAATCCAGCATCCTTCAGCATCTGCACAACACATTTCAGTTGTCAATAGAGTGTGAGCGATCAGGAATGATCGTAGGATCTGGAAATTGCACTAAGTTTTATTCAGCGCTTAAAGATTGTGCTATGTTGTATTCAGTGTTTAAGAAATAACCTTGCCATATGTCTCAACGTCATGCAGATCATATCCTCTTTGCTTTATATAAGCTGCAAATTCCTCGGATGGTTTCCCTGATTTCTTGCAGTAGTCACTAATAAGAACTTTTCCTCCTGGTTTTAACCACTTGAAGAAGGACATGAACAACGAGGGCTTGTCCTAGAAAAACAGATACAACAGTTACCAGTCTATCCTAGTATGAAAACCTTACAAAGTACAAGTCCAAGAAGTTTCAACTAGAGTTCACTAAGATTTGAAAGAAAATTTATTGATGGTTTTATAAACATATAGAAACTGATAGTGACATTGACTATTAAATGATTGGTCATTCAGATTTTAGGTCTTTTTCTTTAAGAGGATAACTATAAAAAGGCATTCAAGGAGGTGCAAAAATGATCAATGTTATTCATATATAAAACACAATAGCCCAATTACTGATGATTTGAAGCATTATAATACTTAGAAATCTAACTAAAAGAGAAATTTTAGAAGTAAAGAATGGTAAATCCTCGTGTTCGGGAATAAGTTTATTTGCAATATCAAATCCAAATATATACATGTAATATTGAACAATGTGGAATGAAGCAACAAAATAATGATGAACCTAAAGACTTTGCCAAAAACAATGCTGGTTATTGTTATCTCATTATGCCTTTCAGAGAACTTTATAAATTTCTTTCACTTTCACCTTAGACAAGAATCTTTTTATCCAATTTTAACAGCAAATCAATAAAGCTTTTTAAGGATAGAAATAGGTGCCTGAGAAATTACACAGATAGCACACCTGTATATGAAGGATTGTGTCACGGCTGTATATCACATCAAATGAACGTTCAGGATATTCTTTCTTAGTGCAGTCAGCAACTTCAAACTCCACCGAACATTTGCATCCTATGGCACGCTCAAGAGCAAAGGACACCATGTTGATTGAAAGATCAATGCCAGTAACCTCCACATCAAAGTTTTCAGCCATATAAAAGTCTCCTCCTCCTATTCCACATCCGACATCAAGGACCTTCTGTCCTGGCTTAAGATCTAGTTTTGCCACAAACTCCTTCGTCGTTTCTGATAATACAGCAAAATATTAGCTTGTGTGTGTGTATATATATATGAAATATGTAAGATTATATATGTGCATGATAAATATACCCTGAATATATTAGCCTAAAGGAGTCCACAGGCAAACATTTCATCCACACAAAAACTGTTCTGTGCAACAAGAAGATATCCTAGGAAGGTTGAAAGTAATTATAGAACAAGATTTTGCTATTTTGATTGTTAATGGTGGAAGTCTGTGTTTTCCACACAGAAAATTTATGGTAATATATCACACAACAAATTTACAGATATTGGAAAATATGTGACAAACCACAATAGACAGCTAACCATTGAGAGGTTAAAACTGGCATGTTGTGCAGGGCTACCAGCAGAACTGCAAGTAACAATACATGATCTAGTACTTGCAAGATAGATATTCATGGTCATCAATACCACGACATAAAAAATAAAATAATGGATTATTCTATTTCATGTGAATGATTTTTTCTTTTGAAGAGTCCATGTGATCAGATTAATCCTCCATTTTTTGCAATTCCACAGATCGTGAAACAAATCGTTATTGCATAAATCATGCCTCTTACCGTGAGATATTATAATATGACCCACAACTTATCCAAAGGAAAACCACATACCAATTCCTCCAGTGCTGACAAAACCTTCTCCAAAGACACGTTCATAACGTAAAATTCCACTGCTCTTATACTGAACAGTATCCAGGAAACGTTGAAACCCCTTGTCATCATCAGATTTCACCTTCTGCCATAGCCAGCAAATCTGTAAATTGAAAACAGTGTAATTGTTGTCAAATTGTAGTATAACAAACACATAAAAATGTCATAGATGTAAAAGTAAAAGATAGAATGAACTCACCTGATTCTGGTTCCTCTTGTTTTTCACATATGCATGAATGCATTTGCATGTAATGAGGGAGAGCTCATAGGAATTTCCTTTGTCATCATAGGTGTGACACTCCTTGAAAACCTGCATTCAAAGCCTGAAATCATGAAGGAAAACTCCAAACTCTGCTCTTATTTTTGTCAGCATCCTTGATTTTCGCAGTATAATCCAGGTATCTTTTTCAACTTGAAACTTAATTTGGTTTCCTACCAAAGAATAGCTTTGGATTCTCGAGCCAAAACAATTAAGGATAAACCAACATTTCATACTACAAAATTCACTAGAAATTGTAATGAACACCACAATGAAATAATCCGATTGGTAAATGAAATAAAATGTAGATGGAGTAACCAATGTCACCTTAGTATAGAATCTGGGTTCACGATAATGTGTTGGGTTGACCTTTCTTTTTGAATCACCAGATTGGTGGAAGCAAGATTCTCTAAAGAAGATAAAACCACCAACTTTTATCCATTTAACCATCTTCGCTGCCAACTTTTCGACCTTGAACAGAGCAAACAGGAAGACTCAAGTCACATAAATACCAGGATAGCCAACTGCTACTTTAATAGATCCAATCAAGCTTTAGATAAAGCAAAAATTATGAATTAGTTGTGCATTAAGTTCAGAAAAAAGATTTCTCAGGAGTGAAGAGGTTCTGGAGTTGAGGAACAGTAAGTAATATTAGAATCTTTTTAGGAACCAAATAGATAACCTCTCAAGTAGTACAAAAAAAACACCCAATGCAACAATGGTAGAGTTATTATGTTTTCAAAACAGGACATGCATGTGAAATGACTTGGAACTCCCTGCACATTTTGAATCAAGTATTTTCTTGGATCTAAAGGGATTGCAAAAAAATCAGTTTCTTATTGGACCAAGCATAAAATCATGTCGAATCTTATGAACATGGATCAACGAATGCGGAATGGCGTCGTATGATCCATGTAGCCGACCCCACCTAGTGGGATAAGGCTTTGTTGTTGTTGTTGTTATTAGACCAAGCATCTATTTAAAAGAATAGACCAAACATTTTGCCAAGAATAATTAAGTTAATTTAGTTCTGACTTCTGAGAAAAATACCACATGAAATGGTAAGCCATACCTCTTTATCTGAAAGATACATTAATAACCAGTTTGAGAATAATATATCAATGGATTCTGCTTCAAATGTCAACTCTGGTGATGTTACATCAGCACATAGGAATCTTGTATTCTTGTAATGGCCATTGATATTTTCATTCTGCAAAATATAACATAGAGAATTATTAGAATAGCAAAGTGCTGTATAAACTCAATTTATACTAATTTTTCTGAACCAACGATTTCAAAGAGCGATGCCTTACCTTCTTGATTACACTTTCAATGAAATCCAAGGCCACGACTTGACCAGCTTCTTTTGCCAATTCTCCAGTGAACCGACCAATACCAGCACCTAGCTCCAGGATTGATTTCCCCTTATATGGAGGGAGTAAGGAAAGGACCTAGAAAGCGTAAAAAAATATCTTAGAACACATTATTACTAGTATAATAATCCTGGCACTTAGCAAGAAAGATAAGCATAACATAATAAGCATTGTGAAAGTAAACACCATGGAAGAAAGAGTTTAAGAAGCCACAGGGACGGCAAACTAAAGGCTTCACCATGTATGTTACATATAGTGTTTCAAAATGCAGGACCAGAATTAACGGGGCGGACCCAATTCTTCACTTTCATATATTAGTAAAAAATAAAGTATGAGGAAAACAGAAAACATGATTAAGGAGAGCAGTGAAGGCATTAAATAACAGAAAAAATGAATTGGATGATAAAAAAATTATTGTACTTGTTAAGGACCGATAATTAGCTGAGATTGCGAAAACAAGCTTTGTCAACTAGTCTCCAACATGAAGAGGTTGGCAAATTCAGGAGTCTGAGCATACTTCCTTTCTTTTCATTTTTTTCATAAGACAAATATTGAAGGCTTCAACTTAAGGTGAGGTAGATCATTTTGCATGTATATATGTACTACTCTATTGCCACAGAAAGAAATCTGGTGTTGCAACTTGGTGTTTTCTTATTATATGCCAATTACTCAAATCAGTGGCATTCTAATAGGACGAATCAAGTTTAGTGTCTTTTCTTTTATAGAGTAAGTTGAAATTCCATAACTCCCAGCACAACATATTTCCCTGACACACGCATCTACTATGTGGACTCATCCATTTGTGACAGAAATTGAAGAAAGATCAAAACAAAAAAGGACATTGATTCTTATATGACTCTGAAGAGTAACATTCACGAATTCAAGAGTTTAAAGTACTATCAAGTCATGGATCATAAGGACTTCTTTCAGGTTTCAACTATTAAAACAATATAGCAAGGTAGATCTACGTCAGTTTTCACACATCAAAGTACGAAGTTCAAGAACAAGGACAATCTACACAACGTGTAGAGTACAAGTAATATAAATTGTGGAAAAAGATGAGCACCTCAGGCCTCTCTTCCTTGTCAAGATCAGAGGCCCGCGAGTCGAGCATCATGGCCTCCACTGTGAGGTCCTGGGAGTGTTCAATCCAGTAGCTCTTCTGGATTTTGCGCTCTTCTTCCCCTGGCACTGAAATCCCCACAACACGGTTAATAAGGACTGCTAGCCATCAAAAGCAACTTAGAATTAATTTATCAACAAACTTCACAATCTCGAAACTCCGTATGTTTAGGCATGAAGCTTTGGTTCTTTTCGACATATCATCATCAACTTCAGCTTCAATTTTCACGTACCAAAGAGAGCATTCCTTGAGCAATTATATTTTCGAGTCTAGACTGTACATGGAAATATAAGTCCAAAGCACTGATAGCCTCCTTCGTTCGTTGGTTCATTTCCAACTTAACACAGGCCAGGACCAAACACGTTCTCAGTTATCACCTCCCAGGACAAAAGTCCCATTTTTATTCACCCTTAAGAACATTAAATCGAGAACTAGATCGCCTCGAAAATATAAAATACGAAACCAAGAAAATGAGACTTCCTTGGGGAAAAAAAACTATTTACTTATTCCCTGCTCGCAACTAGAAAATAAGAGCAAGCAAGACTGGACAAAAAAGACCAGTCTTTTTACCGAAAAGTCTATTTATTTTCTTCCTCGATCATGCATGACGATCAAACTAAGACCGAACAAGTGAAACGTAAAAAAGAAAAACTCATGTCAGATCTTTCAGACCGTAACATTGATCAGCAGATCAAGTCATGCGAGATCGATCCCCGGAGTCTTACCATTGATAAGCAGATCGTTGATCGCAGCCATGTCGAAATGCTTCACGTACGTCAGACACTTCCGAGAAAGAGGAAATGCGATCTATAATGGGGGGGGGGGGGGGGGGGGGGGGGGGGGAGCTACGAGCCCTCGATGGCCAAACGGGATCTGGAGAAGCTCCGAGAACGGCGGTTGAACGATCTCCCCTTCTGCTGCATATATCGAGCAGAGAGCGCGGCTGCTGCTCTCACTGCCACACCACCACTACACTATAACTGCAACTTTTACCTCCTCAGTAGGATGGGGATCAGAAGGCTGCGACACGACCTCCCACTTTATAGCCTCGAGCCAACTGAGGAGAGTTGGGCCTGGCGATGTTTACCGCACGGAGGAGTTATTATGCGGACGTAGATGCACGTGGAAGTGTCTACTGTGGGCGGGAGATCCAATGTTGGAATTAAAGTGGGGCCATTCTGCGAACGACACGTGGGGGACGAGACGTTAAAGCTGTGGTAGACGTCGGACACGTGGGTGCCCCACGCACGGGGGCGCTCCTGTCGCGCGATCGGTTTATATAAATGTCATCATAATAAACGTCATTAAATAAGACTTAATTATTATTGGAATTTTTAGCTTGTTTATATATTGATTTTTATTATTCAATAAATAACATAAATGGTAGGATTTAATGGGTCATACCCCTACTCAGGTGTATCACCCCCATACGCCTATCTGCCATGATCGGACGGTGAGCGTTGCTTACGTGAGACAGAACAGCGGCGGAAGAGTCATCGTCAGGGGAATGTTGGCTGCGAGGGAGACGGACGATAAGGAGGATGAGAAGGAGGAGGAGGCTGAGGGCAGGCCGGCCGAGGAAGAAAGGAGATTTGCGTTCGCCTATCGGGGGAGGACAGAAGTAGCAGCCATCGCCGTCTGAGCAGGAGCCGTCGTTGTCGATCTCTCTCATCGTTCTTTCTCTCGCTGTCCTCACCGTCAGTCGGAGAGAAAATGGAGAGTAGATCTGTAACGCCCCCAAAATTTGACCCCAATTTGATCGTCGAACCCTAGGCGACGCTATTTTTAACTTTGACATAATTTGATAAAATTTTGCAGCGGAAATATAATGTAATAAAACTTAAGACATTAACATTATAACAACGGAAGACTTCGTGAATAAGTATAACAAAAACCCAAGATAACATAATCTGGCCCATGAATCTAATAGGCTCTATCGTATACCCAACAATGGGTTCTTACATCATAACGAGTTCAAGTAAAATACATGACTCCATAAGGCCCATAAGCCATATATAAATGACTCTTACAAAAATTCAACATAATGACATAATAAAAGGAAAGATAACTTGGGCCGTAGCCCGACTCATCCATGTGCAATGTCTTCGTCAAGAGGTCCTCACCGCCGAACTTAAGTATTATCCATATCTGCATGGATCCATGGGGTGCAGGGGATTTCTCCCTTTAGAGTATGTTGAGGCTCATGCAGGTTATGACCTTATAACATAATCTCTACATGTCATGACATATGCATATCATCATCATGGAACATAAATCATATGCATGCTATGAGCTACTTATACATACTACATGAGATGTGAGAATATCAACATGGCAAGATAAGATAACATATAACATCATAATCTTTAAGTCAAACATATCATAACTTATTATCATGCTAATGCATATCATGATCTTATCTTACTTTACTTTATCACATTTCATCATGTCATGATATGATGTGACAAGTGGACATTTACATGGCATTCTCATAGGTGCATACTTTATCATACTTCTTTAATATCTTTACTTTATGTTCCAAGTCATTCATTATTCATTATTCATTATTCATCTTTTCATCTTTCATCTTTACTTAAATACTTTCTTATCTTGTTGATTGGGAAGACTATGTTGAGTTCAAGGAAGAATGGCTAGCTAGGCCAACATGTTGGGTTCACGGGAGGCCAATAGAGACGTCATGCTTGGGGTGAAACTCGCCTCCTAGTTCCGCGAAGGCCCAATAGAGACGCCACGTTTGGGGTGGAACTCGCCTCAACTTATGGAAACGCCACGCTGGTGGTGGAACTCGTTTCCCCGAGAAATGCCACTGCTTGGGGGCGGAACCCATTTCCTCTTCCTTGATTGCAACAAGTCACATTCACGTTAATTCATTTTTTCCTTGCTTTCATCAATACATACAATCATTCATACATGTTGCATGTTTTAATCCTATTTAAGGTCATACATACTTCAAATCATATTATATGTCATCTTTCAATCGTAGCCAATCAGCTTTCAGAATGGACGACCGTTTTGGGAAACGGTCGACCCTTGGAAAGGTATTGATCGACCATTCGGGTTATCGATCGACCGTTATGGTCCATTCGGACGATCGAAATGAGACTTCGGTTCGTCCGCTAATCACAGAATGTGATCTTCTTTTAAAACGGACGACCGCTGGACTAACGGTCGACCGCTACTGGTCATTTTCGAACGATCGAAAATGGATTTCAGTTCGACCGCTAATCACAGAATGCTTCGATTGTCTTGTCAACACATATCGGACGACCGTTTGATTATCGGTTGACCGGCACTGGACTTCTCGAACGACCGAAACAAGGTGCTCGGACGTCCGGTAATCACAGAATGTGTCGAACGTTTCGACAACACATATCGGACGACCATATTAAATCAGTTAACCATTACATTGCTATCGGAAGACCGGAACAGGGTGTCTGGTCGACCGCTAATCACAGAATGTTTCGACCCTTTCAAAACGGGCGACCATTATATAACCGGTCGACCGTTGGATAGAGCCTTACACTATAATGGTCTCCAGAACGATCGACCGATACATTATCGGTCGCCCGTTCTGGGCCGACGGATACATGATTTCTACCCTATTTCATTCCAAATCTTTCATACAATGACATATTGAACACATACTTGATTTCAAACATCATGTAGGACATTTCTTAACATTCTTGACATTCTAATCATGAGTCATAAAGAGATCTTCACATGAGATATACAACATGCTAATCACACTTATAATGTACATGAGTTTTACCTAACTTCATAATCAATCATCATAAGGGCAATAAGCATTCTTTAGTAAGCATAATGAGCAATAAAGCAATAGCTATGAATCACATGGCATTCCAAGCAGGATTAGCAAAAGTATAGCAATCTAAAGAATCATAGATGCACGTTTCCTACCCATTCTCTCTAAGACCAAAGGGTTTTCTCTTAGGCCCTAATCCAAACATTAAAATATCATTAAGGTGAGATTAAGGGTTTTGGATAACCTCAACATACCTTACTTAGCTTATGCCCTAATTCCTAACTTCTTCCTTCTTCCTCTAGCTCCAAAGACTCTAATGGAGCTGCCATGGTGATTAAGAGAGAAAAAGATGAGCTAATCTCTTGCTTAAAATCAAATGGAGAGCGATGGTAAGAGAGCTTGCTATTGTCCAATGGATAATAAAGAGACTCACTGCTGCAGCAATAAGGCTCCCTTTCCTTGCTGGCCGTATGGAGTTTTAGAGGGAGAGAGGAGATGTGTTGGAATGGGGTTTACTGTAGCAAAAGATGGGGTTTTGCTTGGTTCTTCTTGTTGCTGTCGACATGTGCAGATGAGAGGAGGAAAGGGAGTAGGGTGTGGTTCTTTTAGTTGGGCTTAGGGGCTATATGCGCATGGGCTTGGGCCTTGTGCGGCCAACTATTCCTTTTTTTTATTTTTTTTTCTGGATGTTACAACCTACCCTCCTTAAATAAAAATTCGCCCTCGAATTTTAGTACATCATAATTCACTTACCGAAAAATTTCAGAAACTTCTCTCGCATTTCCTCTTCAAGTTCCCATGTTACCTCTTGTCCTCGGTGATGCTTCCATGCCACTTTGACCATGGAAATGGTCTTGTTCTTGATATGCTTTACTTGATAATATATTATCTCTATAGGTTGCTCTACATATGTCAAGTCCTCCTTGATATTCGGCTCCTCAATCCAAATTACATTCGTTTCATCATGAACATACTTTCGAAGCATGGATACATGAAAAACATTGTGAAGCCTAGTATATGAAGGTAGTAATGCTAACTTATAGGCTGCTTCACCAACTTTCTCTAGGATCTCAAATGGTCCAATATATCTTAGTGTTAATTTTTCTTTCTTGCTAAATCTCATGACACCCTTGGTTGGTGAGACTTTGATCATCACATGGTTACCAACTTCATAAAGTTGCTCTCTTTTTCTCATATCCGCATAACTCTTTTGCCTACTTTGCGCCGCTAACATCTTTTGCTTGATGAGCTCCACTTTATCAACATACATATGAATCAAATTTGGTCCAAGATATCTTTCCTCTCCGGTTTCACTCCAACATGCCGGAGAACGGCAAGGCCTTCCATACAAAGCTTCAAATGAAGCCATCTTAATACTTGAGTGATAACTATTGTTATAGGCAAATTTCACCAAATGAATGTGATCATTCCAATTTCCATGTCAATCTAAGGCACAAGCTCTAAGCATATCCTCAAGTGTTTGAATAGTTCTTTCGCTTTGACCGTCGGTTTGAGGATGGAACGCCGTGCTAAAATTCAATCTTGTTCCAAATGCATTTTGGAGGCCTCTCCAAAATCTCGAAGTGAATCTCGGATCTCTATCCGAAACAATAGATGCTGGAATTCCGTACAAACAGATGATCTCATTCACATATAACTCCACTATGCTTTCCATAGATTGGCTCACTTTCATAGGAATAAAGTGAGCCGACTTCGTCAAGCGATCAACTACAACCCATATGGCATTATGACCTTTCTGGGTTCGTGGTAAACCAACCACAAAGTCCATAACTATACTTTGTCATTTTCATTTCGGAATAGGTAAATGTTGTAATTTACCACAAGGCATTCGGTGCTCAATCTTGACTTGTTAACACACTATGCACTTTGCTATGCACTTAGCCACTTTCTTATTCATGTCTTCCCACCAAAAGTTTCTTTGCAGGTTCTTGAACATTTTTGTGCTCCCGGGATGAATGGAGAATTCAGACTTGTGATATTCATCCAAAATTTCCCTTCTTAGTGCCTTGTCCTTCGGAACCCATAGACGGTTCTTGTACCTAATTGTTCCATCTTGATCATACTCAAAATGATTCTTTTCCCTTTTGCATACGTTGATCATTCTCACATATTCCGGATTCCTTCTTTGGACTTCAACTATTCTTCTTACTAAACTTGACTCGATCACATGATGTGTCATACATATAATCCTTCGGTCACAAATGTTTGGGACCCATTGCACTATGCTTTCCACAAGATTCCACTTGTGGACTCTCAAATATCCAAGTGATCCTTCCCACTTGCGACTTAGTGCATCGGCAACTACATTCGCCTTCCCGGGGTGGTACAATATTGCGAATTCATAGTCCTTAAGGAACTCGAGACATCTTCTTTGCCTCATATTCAAGTCCTTTTGGGAAAACACATACTTTAAGCTCTTATGGTCCGTGTACACTTCAAAATCTTCGCCATACAAGTAGTGGCGTCATATCTTCAATGCAAATACCACCGTTGCCAATTCTAAATCATGAGTTGAATAGTTGACTTCATGTTTCTTCAATTGCCTTGAAGCGTATGCAACCACTTTGCCATGTTGCATAAGTGCACATCCTAGCCCGGTACCATATGCATCACTATAGATCACATAATCTCCACTTTCCGTGGGAATAACTAAGATTGGTGCCATTGTAAGTCTTTTCTTTAGTTCTTGGAAGCTCGCTTCACATGCTTGTGACCATATAAACTTCTCACATTTCCTTGTCAACTTCATCATAGGAGCGACAATCTTGGAAAAGTCTTGAATAAATCTTCTATAATATCTAGCAAGTCCTAAGAAACTTCAAATCTTGGTCACATTCTTAGGCCTACTCCAATTCATTACTGCTTCAATCTTTGCCGGGTCCACGACTACTCCATGCCTTTGACACAATATGACCAAGAAACATGACATCTTCAAGCAAAAATTCACATTTGGAAAATTTCGTATAAAGCTTGTTCCTCCTCAAGGTTTCCAACACAATGCCAAGGTGTTCTCTATACTCTTCCGGGCTTGATGAGTAGATGGGGATATCATCCACAAATACTATCACAAATTTATCCAAGTATGGAAGAAAAATCCTATTCATCAAATTCATGAATGCGGCAGGTACATTTGTTAGTCCAAAAGGCATAATAAAAAATTCGTAATGTCCATACCTCGAACGGAATGCCGTTTTGAGAACATTTTGCTCGGCTATCCTTAGTTGGTGGTAGCCACTCCTGAGGTAGATCTTGGAGAAAACTGACGCCGATGATAATTGATCGAAAAGATCATCAATTCTTGGCAATGGGTATTTGTTCTTCACAGTCATCTTGTTGAGCATTCGGTAATCGATGCACAACCTTAATGAGCTGTCCTTCTTCTTGACAAATAGTACCGATGCGCCCCATGGTGAGACACTCGGTCTAATGAATCCCTTATCCAAAAGTTCTTGTAGTTGCGTCTTTAGTTCATGCATCTCCGCCGGAGCCATTCGGTAGGGCGACTTCGAGATGGGAGTGGTCCTCGGAAGTAGTTCAATATTGAATTCAACTTCCCTTTTTGGAGGTAATTCCATAATGTCTTCCGGAAAGACATCGGGATATTCTCTTATCACATCCAAGGATTCAAGTGCCTTGCGTTGTGAATCCGTCTTGACGACGCTTGTAAAAAAGCCTCTTGCCCCTTTCTTGATCATCTTGCTTGTCTTAGTTGCTGAAATGAGCACTTTGGCTTCCTTGGAGGGAATTTCCCTAATCATTTTAGGCTTTTCATGATGGTCACCTATACAAACTTTCTTTTCCTTATAATACATGTGAGCATCATTGTAAGATAACCAATCCATTCCTAAGATTACATCATACTCTACCATATGAAGCAATATGAGGTTACTTGAGAAATTCTTTCCATCTATCTCTATGGATACATTGGGGATATATCTTCTAGTGCCCACCATTCCAATAGGGATTACAACTTCTAGTTGACAATGGGTGACTAGAGGCTTTACTTTTAGCATGCTTGCAAATGCATGAGAGATAAAAGAATGGATTGCACCCGAATCAAATAGAACATTGGCATAGTGATCGGCAATTATGATATTACCTTAGATCACATCGTTTTCTGGAGTGGCATCATCCACTTCCATGGCGAAGACTCTTGCTGGAGCTCTTGGTGGGTTTGCCACCATCTTTTCTTTGTCCTTGTTGCCCCCTTATTTTGTGGGGCAGTCCCTTATGTAGTGGTCCTCCTTGCCACATTGGAGACACGTCCCGGCCTTCATACGACATTCTCCATAATGGTTCCTTCCACAATGTGGGTATAAGGACTTGGTTGGTTCCACCTTCTTTGAAGAGTAGTAAAGTGCCTTCCTTAGACTATTCCCTTGGACCTTCCCTTCATGCTTCTTAATGATCTTTCCCTTAGTATTCTTTCTTTCTTGATACTTTATTTCATGTTAGCGGCGAGGTTCACCACGTCTTTCATGGTGGTACAATGACCACTTCTCACCCAAGATTACAATCATGACTTCAAGTCGTTGATGAACCTCTTCGTTCTTCGGAGCTCGTTCTCATTGAGCTCCTCATACTTTTTTAACATCAAGAACGTTTCAACATACTCTCCTACAGTCATATTTCCTTAAACGAGGTTGCAAAACTCATCCCTCTTCTTTTTCTTTACGTGGTCCGGGAAGTAACGAGCCTCGAATGATTCAATGAAACTCTCCCATTTCATATTCTCCTCTCTCTCGTTGGTGGTCTTCAATAGTGCTTTCCACCATGCCTTAGCCCGGCCACAAAGGCAATGTGTGGCGTACATCACTTTGCGGTCTTCGGGGCACCCCATAACTCTAAGGATGTCCCTTACCTATTCGATCCAAGATTCTGTCAACTCTGGATCTCCTACTCCATCGTACTTTGAGGGTTGGAATCTTAGGAACCTCTTAATGGAGTAATCTGGCTCATTACTTCTTTGGCCATTTTGGGCCGCCCGGATTAGGCCATCAAGAAAAGTATTCCTTTCATGCTCCTCATCAACGATCGCACGCCTTGGAGGCATCTACATTCATAACCAATAAACATAACATCATCATTAGCACGAGTCAAATATGGAAGAACATGTACCTTTAGGTTCGGTGACACCCCATGACGATTGCACATGGACTTTACACCTAGACTTTACACTTAGACATCTTAGTCAACCTATGGCTTATACATCCTAAAACCAATACACACGAGCCAAACCTAGCTCTGATACCAACTGTAATGCCCTCAAAATTCAACCCCAATTTGGTCGTCGAATCCTAGGCGGCGCTACTTTTAACTTTGACCTAATTTGATAAAATTTTGCAGCGGAAACATAATATAATAAAATTTAAGACATTAACATCATAACAGCGGAAGACTTCATGAATAAGTATAACAAAAATCCAAGATAACATAATCTGACCCATGGGCCTAATAGGCTCTATCGTATATCCAACAATAGGTTCTTACATCATAACGAGTTCAAGTAAAATACATGACTCCATAAGGCCCATAAGCCATACATAAATGACTCTTACAAGAGTTCAACATAATGACATAATAAAAGGGAAGATAACTTGGGTCGTAGCCCAACTCATCCATGTGCAATGTCTTCGTCAAGATGCCATCATCGCCGAACCTAAGCCTCATCCATACCTACACGGATCCGTAGGGTGTAGGAGATTTCTCCCGTTAGAGTATGTTGAGGCATATGCATGCTATGACCTTATAACATAATCTCTACATGTCATGGCATATGTATATCATCATCATGGAACATAAATCATATGCATGTTATGAGCTATTTATGCATACTACATGGCATGTGAGCATATGAACATGGCAATATAAGATAACATGTAACATCATAATCTTGAAGTCAAACATATCATAACTTATCATCATGCTAATGCATATCATGATCTTATCTTACTTTACTTTATCATCTTTCATCATGTCATGATATGATGTGATAAGTGAACATTTACATGGCATCCTCATAGGTGCATATTTCATCATACTTCTTTAACATCTTTACTTTATGTCTCAAGTCATTCATCATTCATCTTTTCATCTTTCATCTTTACTTAGATACTTTTTTATCTTGTTGATTGGGAAGACCATGTCGAGTTCAAGGGAGAATGGCTAGCTAGGCCAATATGTTAGGTTCGCGGAAGGCCAATAGAGATGCCATGCTTGGGGTGGAACTCGTCTCCTGATTCCGCGGAGGCCCAATAGAGATGCCACGCTTGGGGTGGAACTCGCCTCAACTTATGGAAACGCCACACTTGGAGTGGAACTCGTTTTCCCGAAAAATGCCGCCGCTTGGGAGCGAAATCCATTTCTCCTTCCTTGATTGCAACAAGTCACCTTCACGCCAATCCGTCTTTTTCTTGCTTTCATCAATACATACAATCATTCATACATGTTGCATGTTTTAATCATATTTAAGGTCATACATACTTCAAATCATACTATATGTGGTCTTTCAATCATAGCCAATCAGCTTCCAGAACGAACGATCATTTTGGGTAACGGTCGACCCTTGGAAGGGTATCGGTCGATCGGTCGGGTTATCGGTCGATCGTTATGGTCCATTCGAACGATCGAAATGAGATTTCGGTTCATCCGCTAATCAAAGAATGTGACATTCTTCTAAAACGGACGACCGCTGGAGTAACGATCGACCGCTACTGATCATTTTTGGACGATCGAAAATGGATTTCGGTTCGACCGCTAATTACAGAATGCTTCGACTGTTTTGTCAACACATATCGGACGACCGTTTGATTATCGGTCGACCGGTACTGGACTTCTCAGACGACCGAAACAAGGTGCTCGAACGTCCGCTAATCGCAGAATGTGTCGAACGTTTCGACAACACGTATCAGACGACCGTTATTAAATCGATCGACCATTACATTGCTATCGGATGATCGAAACAGGGTGTCTGGTCGACCGCTAATCACAGAATATTTCGACCCTTCCAAAACGGGCGACCATTATATAACCGATCGACCGTTGGACAGAGCCTTACACTATAATGGTCTCCAAAACGGTCGACCATTCTAAGTAAGCATAATGAGCAATAAAATAATAATTATGAATCACGTGGCATTCTAAGTAGGATTAGCAAAAGCATAGCAATCTAAAGAATCATAAATGCATGTTTCCTACCCATTCTCTCTAAGAACAAAGGGTTTGCTCTTATGCCCTAATCCAAATATTAAAATATCATTAGGGTGAGATTAAGTGTTTTGGATCCCCTCAACATACATTGCTTAGCTTATGCCTTAATTCCTAACTTCTTCCTTCTTCCTCTAGCTCCAAAGACTCTAATGGGACTGCCATGGTGATTAAGAGAGAAAAAGATGAGCTAATCTCTTACTTAAAATCAAATGGAGAGAGAGATGGTAAGAGAGCTTGCTATTGTCCAATGGATAATAAAGAGACTCACTGTTGCAGCAATAGGGCTCCCTTTCCTTGCTGGCCATATGGGGTTTTAAAGGGAGAGAGGAGATGTGTTGGAATGGGGTTTACTGTAGCAAAAGATGGGGTTTTGCTTGGTTCTTCTTGTTGCTGCTGACATGTGCAGATGGGAGGGGGAAAGGGAGTGGTTAGGTGGGGAGATTAGGGTGTGGTTCTTTTAGTTGGGCTTAGGGGCTATACACGCATGGGCTTGGGCCTTGTGCGACCAACTATTCCTCTTTTTTTTATTTCCCTTTTTCTGGATGTTACAAGAACGAGGCCCTCGCCTCGTCGGATCTCTCACCGTCGACGTTGCCATCGCCAGATTGGGAGAAAGGGGGAGAGATCGGATCATCTCGCCGCCGCCATCGCCTCTCCGCTCGCGCCTCACGGCCGCCATCATCGCAGCAACCATCGTCGTCGTCGCCTTGTCGCCCACCATCATCGGCTGGTCACTCGCGGTCGGAGAAAGTCGTCTCGGGTGGCGGGCGGCCGGATCAGCCGCCTAACGATCAGATCAGGCGGTCGCCGGCCACATCGCGAAGGCGGGAGAGGGAGAGGGAGATCGAGGGTGAGGGAAAGGGTCGGCCATATCTAGCCAGATTGCGAGAGAGGGAGCTGGAGAGAGAGTGCCGCCGGAGAGAGCACCATCGGAGGAGAGAGCGCCACCGGAACGCCATTGGAATGGAGGGAGAGAGCACGCTTTCCTGCTCACCATCCGATCTAATTTGGCAGTGGCAGATAGCGTATGGGGTCATACGGCGTATGACCCCCATTAAATCCTAAATGGTATTGCTACTCGGATTAAAAAAGATAGTGTTTGACACGAGCAATCAATATTATCAAAATTAGACCGATCAATTTAATCGGTTAAATCAAGAATCGGTTCAATCATGATCGATCCATTTATGTGTCTAAATCGATTTTGACATTGAATAAAAAAAATCAATTGCACCGGTTCAATTTGACTCGATTCAATTCAAATTTTATTTTTTTTAAATGATAAAAACAAGAAATAAAAAAGAAAGGAATATAATAAAATTTAAAGAGAGACAATATGATATGTGCAAAATTAAATAAAAATTGAAATAAAATGGTAAGTAATTAAAATTAAATAACATTAAATGAAAAATCAAAAGGCATAAATAAAAGAAATAAAAATGAAACTGTTAATGGAAAAACAAATAATAATAATTTTATAAAATTTAGTTCAATTTGATCGATTCGATTCGATCGAATCGATCTAATCATAGTCCAATAATGAGTCAAATCTAATCGTGGGTATGAAAATATTGCTAGCAATTTATTGCCGGGGGATTTTATGATAGAGCCGTCCACTCCCCAGTCGAATGGATCCAATTATTTATGATTTTAAGTTCTTAGGTAATTTCATTATAAGTCATTAGAAAAGTGGTATTAAAGTTGTAATGATGACAACAAAAATTTTAAAACATTATAATCGGCATAAGATTTGACTTTTAAAAATACAACATCACAAATTTCATAATGAAGCCAACTTGCAATAGACCTCTCATTTAATGAGCCGTTTGATTAAATGGGCCATTTATTATACTTTTACTGACCTCTCATTTCTTTGAAGGCTCTGTTCAAAGTTTACGTTTTAAGTAGCATTAAACAGTTTAAACATTAATTTTTTTATTTAATAAATGCTAAAAATAAATAGTATTTAGTGTTTTGTATAAAAATATTGAAAAGATGTTTCTACTAGCATTTAGAAATTAGAAATTATTAGTTTGTCCATTTTTTTATTCAAATATATTATTTCTTTCTCAACTTATCTTTTTAGCTTCTCATTTTTATTTTATCATCCTTTAATTATATTCTTTTTATATTCATGCTTAATTAATTACAAATTATTTATATGTTAATAATAAATAAAAAATTAATTTAATAATTAATATTTTATATCATGTGTGCACTATATTATTGTCAATATAAATTTATATATATTTTAACAGAAAAAATAATTATGAGATATTATTTTATTTTATTGAGATATAAATAATTTATCTATTACATTATAATAAAATTTGTATAGTGCTTAAATTAAATAATTTATCATAATTATGTAATTTTATATTTATCAATTAATTCTATCATTAAATTTATCAAATATTTATTTGTTACAATCTCTAATGATTAATTATCATTTGATATTCGTTATTCGTTTATTAAAACATTATCAGTTATCAAATTATTATTCTCTTAAATAGTGTAAAAAAGGCGAGCTTTTTAAATAACCCACTAAGAACATTCGTTTTTTTGTTAGCTTCGAACTCTTGATGCGTTTTTTTTTTCTCATGGGCTTCTCAAACTCAATTAAAGTAATTGCTGTTTGGTTGCCACATATCAAATTAATTCAGTAAAAGGAGATGAGCAATAAAAAAAATACATATGCTTCTTTAGTGATATTCAAACTCATGAACTCTTGATCTTCAAATGATGATGTGCGTCAATGCACTACATCCTTGAATTGCGATTTTTTTTTGCTGGAGATGAAAACCATTTGAGATTTATAGTTAAAACTACGAAACATTCACGAGCTTCGCACATTATTTTAATAATTCATGAATAGATATAATGAATCATGCATATAAAATTTTGATGATTATCCGAAACTTTTTTTATTATAAAAATATAGTTAGGGATGAAAGGAAGAATAATTCAAATGTATAAATAAATATTAGTGAATGGAAAATTAAAGAATAAAATATCCTGTGATTTAAGATTGATTTTAAAACCTCAAATTATAACAAAAAAAAATATGATATGCCGTTAAGGTGAAGCACTCGTAGAATATTTGGCATGACAGTTGTGACAAAGATCAAGCATAACATCCATGCTACACCCACAAGCTCTCATGATATGATTTATATATCTCGTAATACGAATACCCTTCTGCAATATTACCTTATATAGGCGAAAAATAGTTTTTCATCTTACGAATATATAAATCTCATTATGTTAAAATTTAATATACATTAATTAAAAGTTACATATATATATCATTTTACTTAATTATGGATCACAAATATAATGAAATATAAAAAATCAACATGCAATTTGTGAAAAATAGTCATGATGTCAAAACTTTAATATATAGAAATTAGAATAATATGATGTTAAGATAATAATAATAATAAACTTGAATTAATAATTTATCATAAAAAATAAGAAGAACAGTGAAAGAAGAAGAATATTTTACGCACAAAATTTAGTATATATAAAAAATTAAATCAAATTATAAAAATAAGAAAATTTGCACTAAAACACAGTATTGTCACCAATTCATTTTTATATCACAAGGAAAAAAATATTCACAAGTCATTTAATGGAGTGACAATAGTGGTGATCAAATTTAATCATGTTGTTAAAATTTTAATATACATAAATATGAATTATATTAAAAATATTTTTAGGATTAAAAACATAACAGAATATAAAAGGTAACTTGTAATTTATGAAAATGTAATTATGATGTCAAATTTAATACACATAAATTAATGATGCATTTATATGTAAATATTTATAAATAAAAAATAATATAATATGAAGTGCCAATATGCAATCTGTGAATATTTAATTATAATGTTAAAATATTAATACACAAAATAATAATGATAATACCAAGTGTTGATGCGAAGAACTAAATGATGCGATTAATTAACATTGCATTTAATATTGAGAACACAAGTGGAAATACAAAGAATTAAATGATACAATGAATTAATATGATATTGAGAATAATAATTATAAATCATATAAATTTTAAAAAATCACAGAAAAGATAGGAAAAATAGTAAAAGGAGAAGAGGGCTTGATGTCTAGAATTATATATATATAATATCACATAAAAAATGAAAATATAACAGAATTTAAATAATTAACGTGTAATATATGAAAATTTAATAATTCTGTTAAAAAAATTGATGCAACTTCATAAAAAATGTATTATATATGATTATTTTTATTAGCATAAAAAATATACTAGAATATAAAGTGTCATCCTTTAATTTGTGAAAATTAATCATGATGTTAAAAATTTAATACACATTAATTAAGGATGCATTCATATATGATTATTTTTTATGGTAAATAAAAATATAATGAAATATAAAGAGTAAATATCTAAAATTTAATCACGGTGTTAAAATTTTAGAACACACAAAGATGCATTTATATATGATTATTTTTTGGGATTAAAAATATAATAGAATATAAAGAGCTAACTTATAGTTTATTAAATTTAATCATGATGGTAAATTTAATACACGTTAATTTAGTTTCATTTATATATGATTATTTGTTATTATAAATTAAAATTTTAATGAAATATAAGGAGTCAATATGTAATTTATGAATATTTAATTATGATATTAGAATTTCATTATACAAATTAATAATGAGAATATCGAGTGACAATAAAGAAAATAAATGATGCAAAAGCTATTTTGTATACTGGTCCACGTTCCTTTTCTTTTGGGCATCCACCTAGTTACCATAGCACTCCATCATTTGGTCATCCTGGTCTTAGAATAAACACATCTAAAAAGTTTTTTTTTCGGTTATCATCTCAGTGTCCGAGATGAGAGTTTAACTCACGTGACACTAAAGAGCGCACTGATAACCAATGTTTTCAAAACCGGACCGACGATCGGACCGGATTCATCACTGAGTCGTGGTTGGACCGGTCCGATCGAGTTCGACCGGATTGAATCAAATTTTATTAAAATAATATTATTCGTAATAATTATAAAGATATAGCATAAGTTATATGATATAATATATGAATATTGTACTAATAACTTATTAAAAATGTTAAAAAATAATATAACATAATTTTTTATTAATTAAAAGTATCATAATGATAATATAAATAAATTATTAATAATTTAATATCTACTATTTAATGATGATAGTTATTATATTAGTAAATTTTATCTTAAATTATTCTTATTTCTTTTTTTATTTAACACTTTCCTTTTTATTTCATTTATTTTATTCCCTTTGATAAGTTTCTATTCTAATGTTATTCAATTTTAAATACTTACCTTTTTATTTCAATTCCTATTTAATTATATAGATATGATACTCTCTCCTCCTTAGGTTTCCTTATATTTCTTTCCTTTTTTTCTCATTTAACTTTTCTATTTATATCATTTTTTATAATTTTTTTACAAAATGTGCATTGAGCCGGGTTGAACTGGTTCAATTAGCCCGGTTCAACCGATTTTGTCCGGTTCAATGCCAAAACAGGTTTTGACACTTGACCGGACCGGATCACCGATCGGTTCGTGATTAAACCGACCGATCCGGTCCGGTTTTAATAATATTGTTGATAACAAGTTAGAGTCTCATTCCATCATCAAGTTCGACTAATTTATTATCGCTTCGGGTAGCACGCCTAACTATGATGGGTGAGACTTCAATTTGAGACTTTTACTTAAGTGATGATAAATCACTATTCACTCCACCTCAACTCTCATTTGTTTAAGAAGTCTTGACAACAAAGGTTGGAACGTGAACTATGCTCATCTTATTAGTGAGTGTGTTTCCAAGCTAGTCACATTACATCACCATGTCCACTATTGCTTCTAAATTTCCAGCCTCCACAAATAAACTTTATTCAACAAGTTTGCAATTTCAATTGGCAGATTTATTCATACTACTTTGTTTGGTCCTAAAGATTTCTCATACTCTTTAGGATCTCCTCAAGATGTTGGAATCTATGCACATAAATCTTGAACAAATATATAATATTGCTATTTTTTATTTTTTTATTTTACAGTGATAGCCATTAATTATAATGTTAAAAAATAATAATAAAAATATTTGAGATAAAATATCACTGCAATATCAAGTTCTGTATAATTTGCCACTCATGAGAGGGCTAAAGGAGCCTTCCTTCAATAGTCTACTCCATTTGATGAACCATCAAGAGGAGAGGAGGAAAAGGGAGAGAGTTACCTCACAAATTCCAAATAAGGAAGAAATTTGAAAATCAAATTTCTATTGCAATTAATGAAAGAAATTCGAATTCAATTGTAATTTAAATTGGAAACGAGGAATTAAAAACTTGGAAAGGATCAAAAAGGAAAGAAATAATTAAAACGTGAAAGAATCCAAAAAGAAAGGAGTTCAAAAGAATCAAAACATGGAAGAATACAAAAAAGGAAAGCATTTAAAATTCGAAACATATAACGGCTGGCAAATTTCATCAACACGGATATGGAAAGAATTCAAATACAAATTAAATTCAGGCCAAGGAAAGATCAAAAGAGGAAGGGAATTCGGAATTTAATTCAAAATCAAATAAACAGAATTAAAGCGTGGAAGGATCCAAATAGGAAAGGGATTTGAATTCAACACGCATTGTGTAACGTCTGACAGGAATCAACCCAAACATGAAAAAAATTTAAATACTAAATCAAATTCATATCATGGGAGGAGCAAGAAAGGAAATAGATTTGAAATAAAAAGGAAGAAGGAAATGATGAATAATAAATCGGGAGAGAGATTTCCTCCCCGATTCGCTCTCCAATTACACCCCGAATCAGGCCAGCCTGAAGCTATAAAAGGAGCACGAGGAGAAGCCATCGCGCCCCTCTGAACTCCCCTCCGTACGACTACCACCGCCGCCTCCTCCATTCCTCTTCCCCTACTCCGATGAGGTGCGCGCACCGAGCGACAGGAGCGGCAAACAAAGGTGATCCAACGGAGATCCGACGCACAACGGTCCTTCCTCGACGTGCTCGAAGGTCAGTCGCACCCCATCGCCGGTCAGAACTGATCGGCGCCAAAGAGGACGATGCAAAAATCGCCGGCGAACTCAAAACGACAAAAGAGGTGCCTTAGACGTTTAATCCTCATAGGCGATAAATTATTGATCATATTATTGTTTAATGATTCCATAGTGACCTGGAGATTATAGACTACACTTTTCATATTGTAACCATCGCGATTCGACGGCCGGAAGTCGGCCGGAAAAGGAGAAATCGATCGGCGGCTCTATTTTGATCGCAGAATTGGTCGACCGATTCTATATGATCGGTCGACCGATCGGAGGAAACATAAATGTGCCTTTCTGGAGCGGTCGACCGATCCAACGAGGATGGTCGACCGATGATGAGGCGCAGGTATGCCGCTAAGAGCGGTCGACCGGTTCAAGAAGATCAGTTGACCGGCTCGACAAGGCGCATGTGTGACCGTTAGGAGCAGTCGACCGATCCATGGTGGACGGTCGATTGACTCGGTGCAAGAGAACGGTCGACCGGCCAATGGGAGTGGTCGATTGATCCAAAGGGAGCGGTCGATCGGTCTAATAAGAACGGTCGATCCATCTAGGGACAGAGAGAATTTCAAATCGATTTCAAAATACGAACAATGATCCGGCCCGAGTTGAATCCCAACCTGGCTTGAGTCATGTACATGGATACTAAATAGAAGACCCGACCACTTACCCGGTCCGAGCTTTGTTGCAAAAGACGTAAATGCCCTTTTTGGGCCCGAACTCCATAGTTGGGCCCCACTTTTGTTAGGCCCATTTGAGATCATGTCCAATATAGTACAGAACGTAATGGGTCTTCCTCACACAGGAAAAGGGATCTGACTTTACCCTTTTCTCTGATCCATGATTTCGAAATCTACAGATGAGTAACAAGAGAAATAAAGCAAAGATGAAATTACGAGATTGTCATGTGCCGCCCCAAAGTACAGATTACAGAGGCCAACATGTGGGTATTAATAGCTCCAACCACGACCAACGTCATGAAGTGGGTATTAATAGCCCCACTGTGACAGTATCATAGCATTGCATAGAGAGGGGCAGGTAGCTAAGCTGAGAAGACCGCGAACCTACTGATCTTCGATGACCATTGTTCCTGAGACTACAGGTCCTCTCCCACCTGTATTTCGAAGAAGGGTGATGCAATGGTCACACTCCTTCCTCCAGAGAACATAGTATTATAGCTAACTGAGGAGACAATGAACCTATAAGTTCTTAAATGACCATTGTTTCTGAGGTGTAGGTCCTCTCCCACCTACATTCCGAATTGGGTGATGCATTATCACACCCCTTTCTCTTTATGGGCTTACTGACTTTACAGACTCAGAGAGGCACCTCTGGCATCCCAACCTAATAAAGTCGAGCTCGCATAGGACAACGAACTTCAAGGACTGTATAGTAATATAAAAGATATAGTACAACTCATGATAAAATAAAGTAAAGTACAGTAAAATATGATCAAGTAAAGCACAATAAAGCATGGTAAAATAATGTATAGCACAATAAAGTATGATATGGTAAAGTATAGTAAAGCAAGGTAATGTAAAGTAAAGTAAAGCCTAACAAAATAAGGTATAGTACAATATGGTAAAGCAAAGTATAGTATAGTATGGTAAAGTAAAGCATGACAAAATAAAGTATAGTACAATATGGTAAATCAAAGTATAGTACAGTATGATAAAATAAAGCATAGCAAAGCATGGTAAAGTAAAGCATAGTATAGCACGGTAAAGTAAAGTATAGTATAGTAAAGTATGAAAAAGTAAAGTACAGTATAGCATGGTGAAGTATAGCAAAGCATGAAAAAATAATGTATTGGAAAGTATAGCAAAGTATGTCAAAGTAATGTATAGAAAAGTACAGAGTTTGACATAGTAAAGACAAAGCAAAGTTACAAAAGAGAGTAGAGCATGGACATAGTAAAAAATGAAATATAGTTATTCATTGCCAATATTGATTATAATGAGAAAAGAAGAGATTATCTGTCCTTAGCAAAGTATGTCATTGCTTATCTACTATTGATTCAAGCATGTTTTGATTATTAATTTATAGCCTATGATTTTATTGTACTGGACGTTTTCGTTCACGGGTATCCGATGCCCCTGCAATTGGGATTTTGCAGGTGAGAATCTTTCCTAGAGAAGAGTGATGGAGAATGAAGTGCTCAAGGGTTGTTGCACATGACTCATTGCACTCAATAGTGTCTTTCGTTTGTAATTGCATTATTTGAATAATTAATCTCTATAACAGAAGGTTATTATGGTCTTTTTCCGCTATAATAAAATATGTTACCATTGTCAAGATTTTATTGGATATTATTATCATTACCCACTTCCTTGTGTACTGTATTAAGTGCTTAGTATCCTTTGATATTCCAACTCTTTCGTAATAAAGTATGTTTCCACCTTCTGCAACAAAGTCCGTACTTATTTTATTATTACATTTGTTGCCATGTATACAAATTGTTGAATGGTCAAGGTCATAGTATGGTCAATAGTGTAGTCAGGGCTGAGCACGGTTCGGGTCGACCCGGACCGTACCGACCCAAAAAATCAGGAAAATAACCCAGCCGGATCTGATCCAGGTCGGGTCTGGGTTCAAATAATGAAAAACCCACCGGTATCGAGTCAGGACCTAGTTCACAGTCCAGATATCCGACCCGAACTCGTCCTGGGTTAATAATATATAAACCCATCTCACGTTCGATATTTCATTTCACACCATCTTTTTCTCTCTCCCATCTCTCTCCGTCTCTCACCCTCTCCGGCTCTCGCTCTCTCTCTATCTCTCACGGCAGTGGCGGCGGTGATTCCGACCATCCTCTCCTCTTCTGATTCCCTTTCTCTCTCCCGGGATTCGGCACATGGCAGTCGGATCGGTCGCCAGACACCGCGATCGGCGCCTGACGGTCGAATCGATCGCCAGGCGCCGCGATCCCGACGCCAGGCGCCGCGATCCCGACGCCTAGCGGCCGATCCGGCCTCCAGGCGCCGCGATCCCGACGCTTGGCGGTCGATCCGGCCGCCATGTGTCGGATCCCGACGCCTGGCGGCCGATCCGGCCGTCATATCCCGGATCCTGATGCCTGGCGGTCGGATCTGGCCGCCATGTGCTGGATCCCAATGCCTAGTGGTCGGCTCGGTTGTCAGGCGTCAGATCTGTCCATTGGCGGCCGATCCGACCGCCAGGAGCCACGATCCGGCACTTGGCGGCCGGATCGGCCGTCAGGCACCTGGCAGTCAGATCGGTCGCCAGGCATCACGATCCGATCGCCAGGCGCCGGATCTAGCCATTGGCGGTCGATCCGGCTGCTAGACCCTCCCCCTCAGTCCCAAAGCAATTTCCGACACCGGTTGATCGATCGCCAAAACTATTCCCGAATGCAAAACTCGACCAATTTCTGGATTATCGAGTCTGACCCGATATCGAACCCGGCCGGGTTTGGGTATGTTACCGGGTCGAAAAATTTTAGATCCGACATAATCCGGGTTGGGACCGGGTCCGCGGACCCGGTCCCGGTTTTGCTCAGGCGTAAATGTGGCAGACAGTGTAGCGCTTCCAAGGTCAACCTGACTGTCTACGTGACAGGAGATGCGATTTTGAGAGCGTTACATAGAGTGAATCATAAAATAAGATAAATAAAATTATGAAAAATAATTAGATTTTGTGATCCCCTGAATATGTTGCCGAGCAAGGAGCACGTGGTTTAATTCGACTAAATTCAAATCTGTCAGTAACTTTTGAATTCAAGGGAGGGTGTCCCTCCTTTTATCTATTAGCTTAAATATCTATGGATCAAGACCAATATGATTTAAACTTTTTAAGCTAATGATTAAAAACAAAAGTGAAAGCATATTGCAGGATATATTATTAGTTGATATAAAATAATTCGAAAGTTGGAGTGTTAATAAGTAGTATAATAGTTGAAGTTTATTTTAGTAATAATTATAAGTCATTATTTTAATTAAATGATAAAAAATTCTTAATATTATGACATATGGAAGATGTGCAAAAAAGTTATATAATATCTCATGTAAATATTTAGAAATATAAAGGACAAGATAATATATTTATTGATCAACTTTTTTTTCCTTAAAAGAAGTTGTGGATCTTAATTTTTTTTACTTTGATTTAATTTAAGATGGAAATGTTATTACAAAATACTCTTTTCAATGGCGACCTTTTTTTTAAAAAAAAAAATTGAATCGTCTCATGTCATCGGCTTCAATCTGCCCACTTGAATAACTAATTGGATTAAAAATATCTATTCTTTTTTATTTTTTTAAATATGATATCATAATTACATTGGTACAAAAACAAAGGTTTTATCTGGCAACCAAAAAACATTTTTAGCAAAATTGAGAGCTGCCATGTAATTTTTAAGTTTTAAAAATTTCTCTTAAATTTTTAACATCTTATAAAACATTCAATAAGTTTTTAAGAAAACACATGAATGAGGTGGATAGATCACAAAGAATAAAAAGCCTACCTTTATGTGGCTAACTCTATGTAAATTATTTCTTTGGTGTAGCATAGGAGGCTTCATGAATGGATCACAAAATAAAAAGCTATTCTTGATATCTAAAATTTTAGAATAGTAAATAATAATATTAATATTAAAGTATGACTGAAATTTTAAATTTAAATTTCGATGGAGTCCTTCAATTTTTTTTCTCCCGTAGTGAAAAAAATGAACTCACCCAAAATATTTCAAACTATCCCTTGTATATATTTTGAGTCGGTCGAAATCGTTATCAAATGCTAATTTATACATTAATTTAAACAAATAAAAAAGAGATTTTGAATGCATGGTCTACACGTAAAGACATTTTTCAAAAGTTAATTTTGTAGCCCCGTGTCCTCTTGAAAAGAAAAAAAAACACACACACAATTGAATCTTTTAAAAATAAAATGTTAACGGCTAAGCGCGCATGTACTCAGAATATATTAATGTAAAAACTAAAATTACATGTTTAAATCAAAATTATTAATTAAACATTTTGGTTTAAATCCGCTCTCGCTTATATTCGTGTTGTCTAGGTACATTATTTTCAACTGTTCCGGCCTTTGAGATAATTTTTCCAAAACTGTTATGGCCATTAATGACTTAATATTATCCTAATCATATAATTAGCGATTGCTTTAAATGCAACTCACACAACTTATCCCTTCGTGTTTCTTGTCAACTATATATAAAAAATTATTACCACCCCCCCGCCATCACCTGCAGACCTGTGCTTAGAGAGAGAGAGAGAGAGAGAGAGAGAGAGAGAGAGAGAGAGAGAGAGAGAGAGCCTCGCTAGTCGCCAATGGTTGTGCGGCGGGTGGGGAAGTATGAAGTGGGGCGGACGATCGGCGAGGGGACCTTCGCCAAGGTCAAGTTCGCGCAGAACACGGAAACCGGCGAGAGCGTCGCCATGAAGGTCGTCGACCGCGCCACCATCATCAAGCACAACATGGTCGACCAGGTAATCTCCGCCTTGCCCATTTGTGGTCAGTTCGAGAGGGCTTTTCGCGCATGGGATTCTGGGGAGCTGCTGCTGGAGATGTGCATTAGCTGCTCAATAATTTGCTCCGAAGAAGCATTGTTTTGTTAGCGAAGCTGTTAATTGAGGGCTCCACAAAAGTAATTTTCTAACTTCGTGAAGTCATGTGTGCAGATTAAGAGGGAAATAACCATTATGAAGCTTGTGAGGCATCCCCATGTCGTCCGTCTACATGAGGCATGTCTCTTGATTTCGTCCTTCGACAGGGATTTTTGCTGCTTCGGCATTTTTTGGGCCCATCAACATCTTTCGCCTTGCCTTGCAGGTGTTGGCAAGCCGCACTAAGATCTATATCATTCTTGAATTCATTACTGGTGGTGAATTGTTTGATAAAATTGTAAGGCCTCAAAGTTGTCATTTCTTTTGAATTTTAAACAGATAGGAAGTTTTGATTATTGACTTGTACGTTTCATTTTTTATGCTGTGGGATGATCCGAAATCTTACTAGATAGAGTTAAACTGTAGCTTATTTAGTTATTCTGTGTGAATTGCCTATTTAGTCTTGGAAAAATTTAATTCTATGAGGAAGATTATATGATGTCTTAATCTATGTTCTAGTCGATCTTGTGCTGCTTCTGTTTTTAGTTTTGAACTCTGTTATTCTTTTGCGAAAAATGAAAATCATACTTCTTCAGGTTCATCATGGCAAACTTAGTGAAGCTGCATCACGCAAGTACTTTCAGCAACTCATTGATGGGGTGGATTATTGTCACAGGAAGGGAGTCTACCATCGAGATCTCAAGGTATTAGCCACTGGAAATTCTTCGATGCAAATTCTTTTGCTCTGAATTCTTTTAACTGAAAAGGTGTATCTACAGCCCGAGAACCTCCTCCTAGATTCATTAGGGAATCTCAAAATTTCAGATTTTGGTCTCAGTGCCTTGCCTGAACAGGTGCATACTCGAAATACCTGTCTATATAAAGACACAAAGAAAAAAATATTTGTTTTATCTGGTATTTATGTGTAATTAAAACTTTTCAGGGGGTCAGCCTTCTGCGGACTACCTGTGGAACTCCAAACTATGTGGCACCAGAGGTATCCTCAAAACCTTATGCATCACCATATCTCATAAAAAATATACACATAAATTAATTGTGAACAATCATACATACATCAAGTGATGCTGAATGTGTACTCCTAATAGTATTAGTAATGATATCCAATAAATTTGAGTAATAGTATTGCATCCAAACTTCCATAACAATATATAATCACAATTGCTGACTACTGACATTTCTACCTTCAGATTCTTGTTCCCATGGTCATTAAGTGCTGAAGCAAATAATTCTTTTCAGGAAAGAAGCAATAGGCAGTTTAATCTAGACTAATGTGCATAGACCTTTGAATCTTACAATTTTACGCATTAGCATCATAAAATGTATGATTCATTCCTTGGGAAGTGCCAATGGGAAGGAAGATTTCATTTTGGTGTCATAAAATGCAGCTTAATTATATGAAAGCTATTTATTGATAATTTTTCACTTATTGTTGTGACTTGAGATGATGATTCATGAAGACCATTCAATATGGGACACTTTGATTCGAATTATGACAGCTGTGGCTACTAGTTCTTCTAGACTCTAATGTACAAGAAGGAAATCCACAAAAACGCCAAATTACGTTTGTACTTTTCCAGTTACACTTTTTTGGCCTAAAATTTTCCATTTACTTCAGCTACTACTAGCATCCTGTTGACGACTTCTTTTTAATCCCAATCTAGGAACTTCCTCCTTTAGCATTTAATTTACTTATTGATATCTGATAGTTTTGATTCCCAATTATTCAGTTTAATCATCAACTTTCTTGAAAAAAAGTAGCTATTTGTTAATTAATCCTACCTTTAGATGACTTTATCTTATGCTGCATTTCTGCAGTGAGATATCGTACAAAAGTCTTCCCTGATTTGCCTGTGCGAAATCCAAATGTTTTAGAAATGCACATCTTCGGACTGGTCTGTTTAACGTTTAGTTGTTTAATGTTTAGATATTGGACTGAGGTTTACTTTTGACGTAGTCTGTTCCAATTCAAATCTTAATCCAGATCTATCAATTATTTTTACACAAGCACATCTTACTTTTCATAATTATTGATGAAATCTTTTCCAAAAAATAATTATTGGTGAATTCGGTTTCATCTAGGACCAGATGAAAGTGAGCATCAAAGGGCCAATTATTAATTAATACAGTGAACTTATGGATGTTACCAGTCCCAATGCACATTTTCTTTGGCTCTTGGATTGTACTCACCCTTTGATGATTAGAATATGAGTTATCCTGTTGAAAATTTGGTTGCATTTACTGGTTTTCACCATTTATTGTAAACAGGTACTCAATCATAAGGGCTACGATGGTGCAATTGCCGATATCTGGTCTTGTGGAGTTATTCTTTATGTCTTATTGGCTGGGTATCTTCCATTTGATGAGGTTGATTTGACTACACTTTACGGAAAGGTGAATAAGATCTGTTTCTCGTGTTGTTGTGAATATACAATTTTGGAAAACTCTGTAAAGTCTTTACTTACTTGCATATTCCATTTAAATGGCCTGTTCTCCAACAAAGATAGACAAAAGAAAAACTTGGAAATCGGCACACATAATGTTGATGTGCCTTGAATTATATACCCTGTACCCAAAATTATGAAAGAAAAAAAAATGAAAAAAAGGATAAATGAGGATGTGGCGGGAGCGGAGGGCTTGGGCTGTTAGGCCCAAGTCTGTAGCCCGCCACTGATTCTCGTGAGGGGTGCGGGGGGCGAAGCCTCCTGCGGTATGAACTTTTATATATGATGGTTAGGATTTTATGATGATGTACTCTCTTTTGCTCATAGTGAATTTTCTTTGGCGGCAGCCTCCTTTGCCCGTGGATGTTTCCCTCTTGTTCACATTGATCGAGAGGGTTTTACCACGTTAAATCTCTGTGTTCATCTTCTCTTTCTTGCATTGTTTTGATTGTTCATCGATCCTCGATGTTTTAGCCCCAACACATAATAATTATCAATTTCATTGTTTTGTTTTTATCTGCTTTCTCCCACTTCTATAATTCTTGGTTGGAAGTTATATCAACCTTAACGTGATCACTGCTTGGAATTTCCTCAGTATACCTGTTTTATTGAGCTATTGACTACTGTGATCTTTTCAAACTTGAAGACCTCGCATTAACAAATTTTCTGATCCTGCTTGTTTTCTTCCTTTTTTAATTCACAGATTGAGAATGCAGAATTCACATGTCCATCTTGGTTCTCATCTGATGTAAAGTCTCTGATTAAGAAAATTTTGGACCCAAACCCTCAGACTGTAAGTGCTTGTTTCCTTCAATATTTATCCACAATTTGTTGCATTCATACTCTTGCCCTTTGGTTTTTCTTGAAAATTCTTTAGCATTGATTTATTCTTTTCTATGCTATCATACAATTCAGCCACAACCTCGTCGGATAATAGATCATGAGATCCTCAATAAACTTATGGATCTAAATGTAGATCATGAGATCCACAATAAACTTATGGGTGGAAATGTAGCGTGATGTCGAGGCAAGTATATCAGATAAAATAATATGCATAAGTGATGTGCATGCACATTCATGTAATGGATGGAGTTCAGGAATTCTGTAGTATGCTTACTGTAATTTTCTTTTAGTATCACCATCACCATCAATTCAACATGGAAAATACATATGATAATCAATCTAAGATCTTCACACTTGATACATTGATGATCACTGAGTGATTCCCAATCATACTTCTCCACCTCAAGAAAGAGGTTCTAAGATTTCTTCCCGTAGAATATTGAAGAGAAACCATGAAAAACAGCTCTACTAAGCACATTTCTTTTGTCTCTTGTTAAAAATTCCGTATCTTTTTTTGAGAAAAAGAATGACCACCAAAGTTGTGGTCATCTTTTAGTATCACCACCGCGAAAAATTCCTTATCTTGTCAAACTCGTAACTGTTGCCCTCTTCTTGCCATGGATTATGCCATCACGAAACTTTCTTTCGCCCAATCAAGGGCACAGTTACAAATTTAAGGTTTTATAACTTCTTGTCCACTTTCTCTACGAAAATTTATCAAACTTTTTTCATGATATTCAGAGTTGACAGTGTTACTAAAATGTCAAAGACACATCCATACTTCATATGGGGTAAAGGTCTGCTAAAAGTCATAAGAGTTGGCCCTGTATCAGAAACTTAAAGCGCATGGACATCAATAAGTTATGCAACATTGTTCCAGTTTTTTGTACTCATGACACTCTTCTGAAATAAAGAATTTCCACATGAAATGTTGTTCTATTATATAAGCATTACCTGCACTAGCCATGAGCTATCCTAGATAACTATGGAGACAGATTGGTTGCTTGAATTACAAAAATGCTGAATTTTACTATTCATTAATGTGCAAGTCCATTAGTTTTTTTTTTGTTTTGCAAAAGTCTTTCCTGACTTTCAGATCATCATTTTTCCCTTGATGTGCTCTTCATTATTTCAATATGAACTCTATGACAAGAGTTTGAGTTTTCACAGCGAATGGGAATAGAAGACATCAGAAATGATGAATGGTTCAAGAAGCATTATGTGCCTTCAAGCCAATTGGAACTCGAGGATGTTAACCTTGATGATCTAGATGCTGTCTTTGATCTTGACGAGGTAAGAATGCCTAATTTGCTTGGTTGATATTTCATAAGAAGTTATTTGTTGTAATTTTGTGCTTAATGATTTATCAGTTATTGCAAACTACATGTATGTCCTCTGAGATTAAGAATGTGGCATGAAAAAGAAAACAAATCCTCCATGATGCTTTTCTGTTATCCACCATCTCTTTCTGTTTTTTTATAAGCTATCAAGAACAATAAAGAAAGAAAATGTCTGAGGAGGAAGATTGAGGAAATTAATAGACTACACAACTTTGTTGTTGAGAACATGTGAGAAAAATCATCCTATTCAACGTCCCCTATGCATCATGAGGCAGTCCACTAAGTTAGATTTTGGTTCACTTTACAATTGTCATTTGATAACATAATTTTTCACTCTCAGTCTTAACTATAATGTGGTAATAGCCTCTTTTCATGTTTTGGAGAGGGGTGATGGCCTTTGTTAGTCCAGCATCTATCACATCTGATCTTTTATGATACGTTATGTGCTCCTTTGTGACACCACAAGCATAAACTGTTATTTTCCTCATTCCAAATTTATTTATTAGTACAAGATTTTAACACAACTTTGAGTTATTAAATATGTGGAAACTACTTGGTTGTATAGTTCCAAAAGTTGAATTATCTGCATGATTCTGCGTAAAATGGATGACATCATGCAAATGTGCCAATTTTTTTTCTGAAACTATTTTTTGATGTGTTCTTTACCTAGTTACCTATGCCACTTCTTAAAATTTTCAGTCAAAATGATTTTGCAATTTATTTCTTTATTTTTTTATTGATTCCTGAACCTGGAAGGTTAGAAATCTATAAATAGAGCAACTTCTGCCGTTATTACTGTCTTGAGATGTTTTCCCTTTGTTGGCAACAGGATCACCGGCAGTCTAGAAATGATGAGTTGGGTCCACTAAATCTTAACGCCTTTGATCTGATCATCCTTTCACAAGGATTGAACCTTGCTTCATTATTTGATCGGAGACAGGTAGGTGTTCCTTTTGCAATTTCTTTTTGTTCAATGAAAAAGGCTATTGTTTCCAATCGAGATGATCTAAAATGTCTCCATTTATCATTTAAGGTGTATTGCATGTTTTACATTGTTGATTAAGGATCATGGAATATAAAGACTTCCAGCTATATGAACTAGTGTTGTAGGAGAAAAGATGGAAAAATATCTCAATTCAATTTTATTTGGAAGTGATATTCAAAATTGTTTAGAAATGATCTTCAAAATTCAATTTTATTTCTATAATAAATATAGAAAAAATAAAATGTAAAATATTTCTGTAAAATACAACTATATCTGTTAGACATAAGGTCTATCTATATCATCTGGGCAATCCTCCTCTTTTCTCTAAAGAAAAGTTTATCACCAACACCAAACAATGGACAACCTTGCACCTTAAGTAGTTCTATAACAGATGATAGATTATGAGGATAAGCTCTAAAAAACGAGTTGATTACTGCCTTGTTCACATACCTTCTTACTGAATTAAATGTCGTCTAATTTTATTGCGTAAATAACCTTATTTTGTGTTGGGTTCTTGTTAGATACATTTATGATGTTCTATTGAAGAAAGTATTACATTTACATCTTCTGTATAGGATTATGCAAAACATCAAACTCGCTTTCTGTCACGCAAATCAGCTAATGTTGTCTTGTCAAGTATGGAAATTGTCGCACAATCAATGGGCTTCAAGACTCACATTCGTAATTACAAGGTATTATGCCAGTTTTAGTCGAATCATGCATTTGGAAAACAATAGTTGCATTTGCTTTTTTACTATTGTCGACCTATATTAGTTACAAGCTTTCTACATAAAAAACTTTAGTAGGTATTAAGTAACAAATGTTGGCCCTAGTTTAAATGTCTAAATCACAGCATCTAGGACAACTGAATCGTAATTGTTAGAGTTTCACATCCATCAATCTTAATTCCCTCTGTGCATACAATGCCCATTTTTGCTGTTTCATTTCATTCTCCAATGAAATCTATGCAAATAGCTTGACATAAACTGATTTGTAAATTTCATTCTTATCTTCAGATGAGGGTCGAAGGTGTCTTGGCAAATAAAACTGCCCATCTTTCAGTTATGATGGAAGTAAGCTAACCCCTTAATCTGCTTACTATTTGTCCTATATATTTAGGATCACTCATTGTCTTAAGCTCTAAACAAATTCTGGTATCTTTTTTCTTCCTTCTGAATAAAGTAGATTTTCGAAATTGCTCCATCATTTTTCATGGTGGAAATTCAAAAAGCTTCTGGGGACACTACCGAGTATCTCAAGGTCAGTGCCAAATGCTTCACTTTCTGACATCAACTTGCAAATGACTTAGTAGAACATTTCTGGTTTTTCAATTTTTGTGTCTAATATATCATTTGTCATATCATGTGCACAACTGCGTCTTTTATTCTACTGTTTAAGCAATGATGAGCTTGGTGAAGCAATTCAAATATGAAACTGGAGATAATTCCCAACTTTGCTGCGGTCTCTTCGTAATACCAAGGACTAGACTAAAAAAACAAGAAAAAAGAATCAAATCACACCATCTCTGTACTATGATTCACATTTCGAACAGGCATGGATACAACATCTATAGGATAACTGCTATCTTGAGAGTTGTTTGTCTATATTTACTTACTTTTGATGGGTATTTGCGCGTTCATTTTCAAAATTACAGTAGCACTAAAAATAGCTCATCCTATTCAAGCAGTCAAGGCCGGGTCTAATTCATCAATCTGTGCATACGATCAACCAACATTTATCGAATCAGAAGAAATGGCTTGGAGGGAGATCTTTCATATCTTTCGAGATCCACCCTACAATATGGGGTCAAAAAGCCAAAATAAGATATCAGTGCATGTTAAACGCTCTACAAGACAATCGACTCATCCCAGTCCTACTGTTGCATTTTATAAACCATAATCAATGTGTATCTAATTAACATAAATGGAGGAAAAACTAAAACTTTTAACTTGTCTTTTTTTTATAATACAAGTGTCTTTTTCCAACAGTGCTCCACCCCTGTCAATTAAGGAGATTATTTCCTCTCTATCATTGGTAGACATGCACAAGATACAATTAACCAAACTACACGTCATCGTGATTATGAATTTTATGTTATTGCCCTGGTTCATAGCCGGTCCCAAGCCCGGATAAAGGAGGAGGGTTGTGTTAGGCCCCGACAGCCAGCGTTTATAGCCGGTCCCAAGCCCGGATAAAGGAGGAGGGTTGTGTTAGGCCCCGACAGCTAGCGTAAAACTCTGTCGAATCTCATGAACATAGATCAACGAATATGGCGTCGTATGATCCATGTAGCCGACCCCACCTAGTGGGATAAGGCTTTGTTGTTGTTGTTGTTGTTGTTGCCCTGGTTCTGGGTTTCATCAATTAGCTGCATCTATTGAAAGTTAATTTGCTTTTAAAATTATAAGAATCCATGATATTTCATAACTCTATCAGATGTCTTTTAATTTGACAACTCGTCCTCTTTTGTGAACATGAAACCTACGACATCTGTAACTTCAGTCGTGCAGTGTCATTTACAAATGTTTGGTTAGAAGAGTTGTAAGAGTGCTATAAAAAGGGTTGTATATTTGTAATGGAAGATCATCAAAACAAAAAAAAAATATTTTCACCAAGTTAGCATTTTCCTACGAGTCATAGTCTCATGTATTTTCCATCTTAACATTTCTCCTCCATGCATCCACATTCCAACAGCATCAGCGTATCCTAACTTGTCTTCACCTAGAAGGGAACGTTTTGGAACCCTGCTGAGAAAGTTTGATAATTAGCATACTTAGCTCAAGTGATTTTCTTTGAATTACACACCACTTATTATAAAGTACATATCAGTTACAATAGAACCAAAAGAAGAGGATCACATGCTGAAAGTTAGGAGCTGCAGTTGGAGCACGAACAAGTCGTGCAGGCATTGTGTTGAGCGAGTATTGTGGTAATACGTGCCTCATTAAGCATAATAATTTGTGTACTAAATTCCAATCTACACGACCATTTTCTTAGTGCATGATGATATTATTTTTCTATTGAAAAAGTAGAGTTGAAAAGAAAACTAATGTTCCTAGATATATTTCGTGCCATGTTTTAAAATGTGTAACAATATGTTCTGTTACAGTTTAACAGCAACTTCTGTAGCAAACTGGATGACATCGTATGGAAGCCAAATATTGAGAAGAGCAAATCACGTAGCGCAAGATTTTCCAAGCGCTGAGTTCAGTACAGGTTCAGTATTGAATTTGAGCTAGCTATAGCACAGCTGCAATCGAAACCACATTAACGTTAATTGTTCTGCAGTTTCTTGTAAATCTTTTGGTTGTCAGTGGAGGTATACAAATTTTATCTGAGCCCTCAATTCCTTCATTTTGTAATATATATACAGTAGGTCAGTGGCCAATGGTGTTTCCACTGTCCTCTGGGTTAGAGAAGACCCATTGTTGTCTTTATATGTTTTGGTTATCAACATAGGCAGATGTGAATATGTAGTAGTAGAAAAGTCGTACTAATGAGATTATACATTTGAATCAGATGTGTGCTAGAAAACTGATGATGCAAATTAAACCTGGGCTCCTGAACTTTGTACCTATTTATCTTCTTTTTTCCAATTTTAATAGGTAATGTGATGATTCTTGTTGAGCGCTTCTGTACTACTGTAATTACCTTTCATACATGCTGTGAAAAATAAACCTTGCTACAAAAATAATTTGCTTTGTAATTCTACAAGAAAATCACTGTTTGCATAACATTTTATGTTGTCTGGAGGACGTGATTTATTTCAATTTTTCATAGTAGTATTTTTTATTAGCAGTGTATAATCACAAAATGATCATGTAAATATAATGCATGTTGAACTTTATTATTTATGATATCAAGTGCTTTTAAAAGTTACGACTGAAAATTACTAAAATAAGTTTTTGGGGAAAGGCGTTTATTGCCTACCCATAAATTTGATTAAATTTATTTTTGTTAATGTATAAAATATAAGGGTACCAATTATCACATAGAGAAGACCATTAAGATTTAAGGTTTTATCTCAGCAAATTAAATGTTTCTTCTGGGGGTAATACCGAAAAAAGTAACGTTTGTGCGGCTTGGAGCAAATGTGGTTGTGAATCGATCTAAAGAAACAATTTTTTTTTGCACAAAAAAAATAAAAGAAGACAAATTCAAGCCTACTTTGATGCCATGGGCACTAAAATGACTCACGTCATTTAAAATCTGACCATGAGGTTGACATGTTGAGTCAAAATTTCGATTTAATTGATTGATCCGACAGATTTGATGGATCCAATCGGATCAAATTATAAAATGTAAAAAAAATTAAAACATAAAAATTATTAAATTTTTTAAAATATTATTTATACATATTTTCAACGTCTTTCTTTATTGCATATATGAAATTTTATCAATATTCTTATTTATTTATAATTAACTCACATGATTTTTTATTTAGTAAATATTCGATTGAGATTTAATTTATACTTACTTTATTATATTATTTGATATGAATTATTTTATTTTATCTATTTGCTAAATAAATATTACATATTAACAATATTAATAATCACTTTATTTTATTTTATTTTTTTATTAATTTATATTATCTGATTCGACCATTCGATTTGACCTAATCAATCAGTTCGATATGATCCGTCGGATAATTTGGGTTGAGTTTTATGGAAAAAAATGTTCCCGATGCTTTGAACAATGGCTATGATCAAATCATTTGGTCGTAATTCAATATAATCATAGATCTATGTTTGGAAGACCCAAATTGTAACGCCCTCATATTTTTTTTTGCTTGTCCAGTAGGCTATTTCGACGACGTCACTCAATTCTATGACTTAAGACCAGCCAACACACTAACTTACATAAGCAAAAGACTCATTTATAATAAACTTTACAATATGCGAAAACTATTTATATAATGTCCAATAATCTGTGGAGTCATGAGCCCTACATCTATACAATAATGGACTCTATATCCATGTGCATGTCACTCGTCAGAAGAGCGACCAACCGTTTCACTATAGTCATTACCATCACCTGTATAGATCTAAATATAAGGACAAAGCTCAATGAGATAACTCAGTACGTAGGGTCACCCATAATATGAATCATGAATCAATGCCAATAATAACTATCCAATTTTATGAACAATCAAGCATCTATAAATAATGTCATGATTAATGATAAATAATTTATGCTATAACATTTATCTATTAACAATAAGTAATTGATCAATTATATTATTATTCATACCATTAACTTAACGATGATCAATCAATATCAACCACTTTAATTATCATTAATTAATTATCCAATTGGTCAAACTCAATGGAGGTCCTATTTAGCAATTATTAATTAACTATCGATCATGCACAAAGGCCGCGATCTACCATCCATCGATCTTGACGACAAAAACAATAGTCCATCAATCATTAGGATGAAATTAATTATTCATTAGCCACTAGAGTGCAATTCAATTATCCATCAATTGTATCAGTTGCAATATAATCGTTCATACCATAACGATTACCATATGATTGTTAATTAGTCAATTACTTTTTCTGATGCAATACAATCTATCAATATCATAAAGTTCACAATACAATTGTCAATTAATCAATTTGCATACAATCATTAATACCATTAAGGTCACTATATGATTGTCAATTAATCAATTATCTATTATTTATTCTTTAACATTAGGATTGCAATACAATTGTCAATGTTGGAGAAAAGTTTTTATGCCCTATATAATTGTGTTTTGATGATATAAACTTTCAAAAGATTAGAGTTATATTTAAAATGTCAAAAAAAGTTTAAATTGAAATAAGTTGCTTCGTGCATTAAACTTTCGATTAATATTTTTTATGTTCCCATGAGATTTATATTAATGGGTAAATATAAAAGTTATTGATAATTTTCTTATCTTTGTTGAGAATCAAATATTATCTCATTTGGATGCTGGTATAAAAGGTTATGTATAAAAAAAGTAAAGGTCTAAAATGTTTTATTTAAAATGGACAATTCTGTACACTGAATTTGAATCAATATTTGATTATGATCTCATTAGATTTTTTAGAATGATGTATATAAAAGTTGTAGAGACTTCTCTTATCTTTTCATAGAATAAAAAATTATCTCATTTGGATAATTGTGCAAAAAGTTATGCTTACAATAGCGCAAGACGATCGATTAGTCGGCGTGCAGAATGCACTATAACGATCATATTTTGACCACAAAATTAGGAAATAAGTCCCAACTACTAAATTGAGTTAAGAAGGCTATAAAAGAGGACCCAAAGGTGTAGGAATGATCAAGATTTCCAAAAAAAAGTGAGAAGAATATTTGAGAAGTTTATTTGAGCTCCAAGTTGCAAATATTTTATTTCTTTCTCTCTTACTCTTGTATGAGGTTTCAAATTGTAAAAGAGAGATTGTGGAATTTTGTTGTGATATTTAATAGTTGTTTAGTTCTGAGTAAAAAGAGGTTGTGTCTTTTCTCTTGAGTGAAGAAAAGACGAGCGAAAGTCTACGACTGAAATAGATGTGCCTTATCTTTTGAAAAGGAGAAAAGGCAAGAGTTGTAAAGGGTTTCTTCCTTGCCCTACTTGGAACGAAGGAAGAGTGTTAGTGCAATCTTCGACGGTCTCGAGGTTGAGAAGTGAAATCTCCGGCGATCTCCAAGGTGTGGCCGAACCTCGTTAACAAACCATCGTACACTTTGTACTTTTCTTTCTCTCTTCCTCTCCTTCCTATCTTACTATGCATGTGATATGATTATTTTTGTGTTGGTTTGAATATTAACGAATCAATTTTAAGCTTTCGTCATGATTTTTATAAATCAATATTTTCGATTTAGCACCAATTCACCCCCCTCTTTGTGCCTTGTGATCCTACAATCAATACCATAAGGGTCACAATATAATTCTATTTAATCTTTAAAGGTACCATGCGAATCATATGGTCGTGTCGAGAGCTCTCATTTATTAAGGAAACATCATGTTGCGTGGGGTCAATCAACCATAAAGGTCGCAATACGCAAATCATGAAGATCCACAATTTTCAATTTTTTATCTTTTATCTTGTTTACCTATGACGTCTATCTTTATCAATTTAATCGCCTAGAATTCCATCATGGGATGAACTCGACCATGCTATCTCAATTAGGTGTTAGTCAATAAATTAATACACCTATCATCTATAACCAATTTTTATCAATTTCAATTCTCCATTATCAATTTTTTATAAGTAATATGTGATGAAGTGCCATCATGCCCATAATTCAATCTTATCGATAAGTTAATTATCAATAGTCATTTAACAATCAATCTATATATCAATTTATGATAAATTATTATCATATCAATAACTTCATCAACAATCAATGATCAATGATCAATTATGATACTATTAACTATAATTGATAACTCATTAATATCATTTCCCTAAACTAAACTCGAAACGGGTGGGGTGAAACTCAAGTCGGTTCGTCCGATGTGCAAATCGGCTCCAATTCGATCAACCCGGGCTGGGTGGGACGAAACCTGGGTCGGACTACGTTAATTCACCTCATAATTTTCATCTTCAGTAAAACTCAGGTCGGGTCCTCTGAAATTCAGACCGAGCACATTCTATTCAATCCGATAACATCTTCTTCACGTAGCTCGGTCCGGATCCTATTAGCCTTTTTCATTCATCCATTACGATCAATGGAACCAAGGGCGAGCAAGTCAAAATACAGTCTAACAATCCAATTTTTCCATCTCTGTGTCATAACCTGGGCCGGATCGGCCAGATTTCAATCTATTATCAATGGGTCTTCAAAATCCGAGCTGGGTAAGTCGGAACCCGGTCTGATTTAGTTGATCCAACTCCGCATCGCACTCGAGTAAGGGAACTTGGACTGCATTACCTATAGAACCCATGTCAAGTTCATTGACTCGATTCGGTTTCACTCCTATCCGCACTGGGTTCATAAGAACTCGAGCCTAGCAGTGCAGATCTCGGGCCGAGTTCTGCCACTGTCGAAAAGTCGCATTTTGATGTGACTTTTCGATCATTCTATTTATGCCATACGATATTCAATCGATGCTAACAATATATCAAGATAATCTCTATATAACGAAGAAGAGTCCAGGGGTCCATGTCGGAAAAAATTGACGCCATGAGGATTCCCCTACGTACCTTAAGTTGGTTGAAAGACTAACTATATTCCTCTTGCTTGTGGACTGCACGGACGTCTCGACTTTCGCCAATGATTCCTCACTATTGACGTTCAAAAACTTTTGGCTAACACTTGGATCTTATTCTCCTTTGTCGGGGCTTCAAAACAATATATCACCCACGCTCTCAGGTGTCTCGGTTTATAAAAAAACAAAGGAGAAAGAGGAAACTCTCGTGTAGAAATTCTGTGGCGTGTAAAAATTCTATGGAGGCAAATCATACTTTCTAGCAATCCTTTAGGCCTTATTTATAGCAACTCTCAACTAGGATTTTTTACTCCTACTAGGCCTTGAACTATTTCTCAATCAATCATTGATCATCCTTCATTAGTTATCATCTCTTAAATATTTAGATTTAATTAATCCAAATTTCATTAATTATTCATAACCATAACTTCTTTCAATCAAACTCTATTTTCACGTTTTCCTTTTATTTCCTTCTTTTATATAATTTTCATAATTATTTAATATGATAAGATTTTATCATATAATTTTTGGAATGATTTAATTTCATAATATTTTATCATCTAATTTTAGAATAAAAATAAAAATTATTTTAATGGCTGAAATACTTCTAAGTCTTAAGACTTTTAATTCTATCCTATTTGAGAGTCATATATTCATTAAACATTCTTTTGAACCTCAAATCAAATTGAAACATCTAATCTCACTCTAATTATAATTCCTACTTCAAGTAGGACTTAATCTTTTTTTAACAACTGAGATTATGCCAAATTACTTTATTGCCCTTATTGGGTTTTATGGAAAAAAATGTTCTCACAGTTGTTGATGCTTTGAACAATGGAGATGATCAAATCGCTTGGTCATAATTCAATATAGTTGTAGATCTATGTTTGGAAGACCCAGACTGTGGTCTTTTCTAACTTGGCGATCAAATTTCAATTTTTACAAGAGAGCACATGTAACACCTCTGCCCAATCAAGCTATTTTTCACTTTGAACTTTTAACTCTTAGAAAGTTAAAATATGTATTATAAGTGAAGAAAGTATTTATATATAAGCTTATAAATCATCTTTGAATTCTATCCATGTGAGACAATTCATTAGTACACTTATTTTTATAATCTTCTCCTCTTAAGGGACTTCATGTCATCGTTGACTAATATATGTTGATAGCATGATCTATGTTTCTTAAATGGCTTAAATTTGAATCACCCATTGGTTCAATCAAGATATTATTCATTTTAAACGATTCGTACGAATTTAAAATGTATCTTAATAAGTAAATGAGATAGTTATATATAAGTCTATAATCACTTGCGTGGAACAATCTAATGATACTCTTGGTCTTAAACCTCGGCAGTTACAGTACAACTTTTAAATCATTTCATATGACAGCAAATTTAAAACCAAAATGCTTATAAGATATGCAATTAGCACTTTCTCTCTCTATATTAATAAAAGTGTTATTAAAAAAATTGCAAAATTATAGAAAACATATTTAATAAAAAAAGATATTGAGTAAAACATAGATGGAGGAAGGAGGAGCGGGCCCCATCCTTACCTTATTTTATTTATTATTATTATTATTATTATTATTATTATTATTATTATTATTATTATTATTATTATTATTATTATTATTATTATTATTATTATTATTATTATTAAATATGTTTTTTATAATGTTATTTATTTTAATAGTGTTTTACTATGTTTCATGTTTACAATTTATACTGTATTAAATATGTTGCTATTAGAGATGGTACGACTGGAATTGAACCCATAACTTTTTAAAACATTTTTAATGTCATAATAACTATGCTAAGTCGTCGTCTATGTACGTCTATATAAGAGAGTTTGATCAAATTTTTAATTTTAAATATATCAATACATACATTATTAAAATTTTATAAAGTTCGAGAGAGATGTCATATGCATGAACGCATGGTTGTGGCAGATGCTAACATAACTATTCCGTTTAGCGTCCGTATATATAGTTCCGCATTAGGCATACATTTTTGCATTGGTAATTTCGAGATATCTTAGTGTTTATTGTATTTTTTTTATCCTTCCTTTACTTCTAATTTTTCTTTCAACGGAGTAAGTAATGGTATATATGAAATATTGATTGTCTTTTCGTTTTTTACGCGTAAGAAAATATGTACGCTTATTTATAATTGTACATTTAGTATTTATGACTATATATATGTTTTTTTTTTCTTTTTTCTTTTTACATATTGATGGTACATGTGCTTAAAATAAAATTTGGGACTTATGTTATGTTCATACTAATTCATACAATTTCAAGTGAATATGTTAATACGTTTATACATTTTTGGATGATTTTTATTTGTTTTTAATAATATATTAGTCATATTATAATTGTGTTTACTACATGCAAGAAGACGACCAAGAACGCCTTGCAGAGTGAGAGAAGGCTCCGAATTGATGTCCAAACCGAACCGTATAATACAGAGTAGAATTAATACGTATAATCGGATTAGAAATTTCAAATTTGGACGTGCTCTATATATATATATATATATATAGAAATATATATGATCCAAACCCATGCAAGCATCCATGCTCGTTCTCCTCCACGCGTGACGTGAGAAATTAAAAGCCCCCCCCGCAGCAACTCGTCGCGCTCTCTGTCGCAGGATCCCTCCCTCCGCCGCCGCCCACAAGTCGTAGTCCTTGCTCGCAGGATCGATCTCGTGGTCGTCGACGACGACCTTTTCATTAATATTACTCGTCATCGATGGATTATCTGGCCGCAGATCATGCACATGATCACGCCTCCCATGGAGGCGGCGCCGGCTCCCCTTCCTCCTCCCAAAACTCCACAAACTTCAACAGCAGTGCAGACATCGAGGCCGGGACTGTCGCAGCTGCTGCCAACGTACGTAAGACGAATCATAAGATACATAGTTATAATATATTAAGGTCCATGGATAAAATTTATAAATATGGTACTATATGTTGTTCTAATTAATTACTAAATCTTTGCAGGGACGTCGCGGTGCAAATGCAATTGGCTGGATAAGCTTCCTGAAGCTGACCTTCCAGTGCGTCGGTGTCGTCTACGGCGACATCGGGACGTCGCCGCTCTACGTGATGGGATCAACGTTCCCGGACGGCATCGGCCACCCCGATGATGTGGTCGGGGTGCTCTCGCTCATCCTCTACTCCATCACGCTCCTTCTCATGGTGAAGTACATGTTCATTGTTCTCCAGGCCACTGACAACGGTGATGGTGAGTCCTTTGATCAATTTTCTTTGTATAATTAAGTGCTCTCCCCAGCTAATTCAATTGTTTATCAATTAACTAATTTGTTTGCATCGGATGCACGCAGGAGGGCCTTTTGCTTTGTATTCCCTGTTGTGCCGGAAGACAAAGGTAGGGTTGCTTCCCAGCCAACAAGATGAAGACCGTGAGATTTCCAACTTCCAGTTGGACTCACCACATGAACCCCGAGATGCATCAAAAGTGAAGGCATTCTTGGAGAAGAGCAGCTTCGCCAAGAACCTCCTCTTGATTTTGACGATGCTCGGCACATGCATGGTCATCGGAGATGGGATATTCACTACATCTATATCAGGTACAAAGTTCTAGAGATATCTCTCTATGTATGTATGGTGAAAATATAGAAGCAAGCACTAACTTTTAAATAAATAGCCCTTCAGGAAGATGAAACTAACATTTAATGAACGCTATCGTAAACATGATTCATTAATTAATTGTTTTGTTAATAAACATTATGTTGTTCAATTATTCTTAACTTTGATCAGCTTTCTAACGATTCTCAAACTTTTGTATCTGACAGTTTTATCTGCTGTTGGCGGTTTAAAGCAGGCCAGTCACCACATGACCGATAGTAACATCCTGAAACTTTAAGACACTTTTTTCTTTTCGTTTTATCTGCGGTTTGTAGCTTACTGAAATTTTTTTTTTCCATTCTTGTTCAGATGTGATCGCATGGATATCAGTTGCCATCTTAGTCTTTCTGTTCTCCGTCCAGAGGTTTGGAACCCACAAGGTCGGATACGCCTTTGCGCCAATCCTCACCTTATGGTTCCTCTTGACCGGTGGCATAGGCTTCTACAATTTGATCAAGTACGACATCTTGCTGGTCTTTAAAGTTCTTAGTCCTGTCCACATTATCAATTACTTCAGGAGAAATGGGAAGAGCGCATGGATATCTCTTGCAGGAGTTGTCCTTTGTAATACAGGTAATCAATGGACATTTTGGCTAATATATGTGATATTTCCAGTTCCTCTTTGATCGCCTATGCATTATGCATAATAATTTAGATAACTTCTAAAAGCAAGAATGATTTTATTTAGTGTACTACTGATTTTCTATGACAACAGTTAAGTTTAAAAGTTAAACATTTACATATATGGTTACCATAATGATAAAAGGTAAGCATACGTACATTTTTCTTACTAATGATCCAACTGCATGAACAGGAGTGGAAGCATTGTTTGCTGATGTTGGACGCTTCTCTGTCAACTCCATCCGACTTAGCACATCTGCGTTGGTTTATCCATGTTTGATATTGGCGTATGGAGGCCAAGCTTCCTATCTACGAAACAATTTGGGAGATTATGGCGATCCCTTTTACAAGTCCATACCAGGTATATATATGCACGTATTTCTTTCTAGCTAAATGATCATGGGTATTATATTATATATGCATGCATGTATATAGTACTCAAGCCACGAACCATACATTAAGAGCATATATAAATTGCTATCATGATAAGGAGACTAATATTTTTTGTTTCTTATTGAAGCATGTCTATATTGGCCAATGTTCATTGTGGCTCTCTTAGCGGCCACTATCGCAAGTCAATCGATGATCATCGGCACCAACTCCATCGTGAAACAATTGCATGCCATTGGTTGCTTCCCTCTTGTGAAAGTTGTCCACACTTCCAAGAAATACCAGGGCCGAATTTACATCACCGAAGTCAATCTCACTCTCATGATCGCATGTGTTGTTGTAACCCTTTGCTTCAAAACCACTTTGCTGCTCGGCAATGCGTATGGTGCGTATACCATCTTAATTAACTAATACCTCTACTCAAAGTACATGTATATACGTCTAATGCTCATCTGGTGTAACATTATCATTTACAGGTCTTGCAACGGTATTTGTTATGATCCTCATCTCAGCGTTCTTGGTGCTCGTCATGCTCCTCATTTGGAAGACGCACATACTCCTCATACTCCTCTACGTTGCCATTGTCGGATTGGTGGAGTTGATATACTTGAGCTCGGTGCTTTACAAGTTCCAACAAGGAGGATACCTTCGGCTAACCTTCGCCGCAGTCCTCATCTTCATCATGGTGGTCTGGAACAACGTCTACCGTAAAAGCTAAAAGTACGATCTAGTAAACGAGGTGTCATATATGAGGTTGGAGCAGATAATAATGAGCTCCGACATGTCTTAGTCTCGCCTACCCGGTTGCATCGCTTTGCTTGACTCGGAGCTCGTACAGTTCGTGCCACCCATATTTGAGCACTATCACCAATGTTCCAGCTCTGCACTCGGTCCTCATCTTCGTCTACGTAAGGTCCTTGCCCATCAGTAAAGTTCCGACATAAATGTGTTTCTTGTTCCACCAAATAGGATTGTCCATGGCATTCAGATGCGCATAGGTACGGGTATGATACCGGTACCCGGTACACGACAATTTTTAAAAAATTAAAGTACGGGTACGACAATATATATTAATTATAACGATCCTAACTTTTCAGGATTTAATAAATGAATATTTTATCATTTTATTTTAGAAAAATATGTCCATTAATATTATTATAATTAATAATTCCAAAAATAAAGGAAAATAGGGGAGTTTAATTAAGGATAAAAAATGTATTATGGGATATTTAAACAAATTCGAAATTATTTAATTGTTGAAATAAATCAAAATTTATTAAAAGAGATTAATTAAAAGATTAAATTTGATTGGAATCGGAAGTTATTGATAGATTGAAAATCAAGGATTTAAGAACCTTATAAATAGATCTTTAGGGCTAGCCGTAAAAAAAAATTCTCTCTTTGGTTCTCGGTGTTCAGCGGCAGAGGTGTGACGTCCAATTGACGGCAGGACGTAATTCGACGTCAAACGATTAAGCGTGAAATGAGGTACGTAGAGGGATCCGTAGATTTATTATTTGCAACAATTATTTTATGGAACGATTGAATTTGGTTCGTTGGGCCAATGTATTGGACGAGAAAAGAGGGTGAGGTTTCGGATGTTACTCTAGAGAGATTAAAGCAAAGAAAGAAAAAAAATTACAAAGAGAGAAGGTGTGAGATAAAAGCAAGCTTTTGCCGAATTAATAGAGAGAGAGAGGATTACGGCAAAAACAAAAAAAAAACAACAACGTGCATGCAAGGTGATGTGGAGAGAAACGAGAAAAAAAGGGGATTAACTGCCATGCTGGAAAGAAGGAAACATTATTTTAATTCATTTATGTAGGAAAGATCATTTGTTGAGTTTCTCGGCCAGTGCAAAAGAAATAGTAAAACAAATAGATACGGAAGAGAGACGAACAGTGTTGATTCATTGTAGAGGAGAAGGGGAGGAACTCAGATGACAGTGGAAAAAAAACTAAGAGAGAGAAATTGATAAGGCATAGCACCCAAAACAAAAAAAAAAAAGAAAATTGAAAAAGAGTTTCAGGGCCAACTAAGAGAGAGAAAAGAATGTGGAGAGAGAATAAAAGGTTCGGCCGAAGTTATGATAAAAGAAAGAAAGAAAGAACTTTCGGTCATAATTAGAGGGGCAGAGAGAGGAAAAAATATTTTTCCGGGGGGGGGGGAATTTCTTTGTAGAATTTCTCGGCCAACGAGAAAAGGATAGAAAAAAAATAGAGAAATTCCTTTCTTGAATTTTTAGAAGAAGAAGAATCGAAAGTAATTATATTATTAGATTAATTTAATTATCAATTTTATAGTGATTATCTTATTGTTATTATTATTGGAATATAATATGTTGATTGTGTTATTATGATTGTGCGGATCTTATTTATGAATATTCTAGATTATATTATTATATCTAATCATCATATTTGATCATATTTTATTATCATTTCGAATCTTATCATTGATTATGATACTGATCCAGTAATATTTCTAATTGAGTTTTGTTTTATTTAAATTAAATTGTTAAAACATAGACGTTTTAGGTAAACAAGATAAAGTCTCCATGTTCTCTGATTGTCTTCAAATCCCCGGGCCATATTGTTATTGAATTAAATTGAATAGGGCAGATAGTGGAACTAAATGTTTGAGACGTCATCATCCTTTAGAGAAATTATGACTGTCATGTATTTGGTCATGATCTCTCATCATTCATGAATCATTGTTAGCGCTATATTGTTGGATGGCTTGTCGTGGCACTGATCTTCCACTGGCAAAGAGACATAGAGTTTCTTTTAATTGATTGAGTGCTCCAAGCCATATTGTTATTGAATTGAATTGAATTGGGCAGATAGTTGACCTAAAGGTTTGAGACGTCATCATTCTATAGAGAAACTATAACTATCCTGTGTTTGATCATGGTCCCCTGCCATTCACGAATCATTATTAGCGCTATATTATTGGGTGGTTTGTCGTGGCACTAATCCTCCACTGGCCTACATGAAAGAGACATGAAGTTTTTCTTAATTGACTGAGTGCTTCTCATTGAATTGAATAACTCCGAACATTATAAATTGAATTGAATTGAATTAAAATCAATTCAAATTAAGTTGGATTGAAATCGAATCAAATTAAATAGATCATGGTCATTTGAATATTGGCGTTGACTGACATTGCCTCCACCCATTATTGATTAATGATCATTGATATTGAATTGAAAATTATTAAATTGAATAGTGTCATAGTGATCAGGAATCATTGATATCATTAATTGTTAAATCAATATTGATTGGTCATTTGACCTTTTCCTGATCCTTCCTATTGATCTATGACTTTATTGTCATATTGTTATATTGAATCATCGATCCAATTGATTAGGTAATTATTAATTATTATCGTTATTCATTGATCTTTTAACCATAACATAATATAATTGCTCATATTGATTAATCGTTATATTATTAATTGATTATTGTATTGATTGCTCAATTGACTCATCATTGATCGTATTTTATTTTGGATTGAGCATATTGATTGTTTAGTGGACCCTATGTACTGAGTATTTTTATACTCATGGATATTTCCATGTACCTAGATCCGTACAGATGAGAGTGCTTTGATAGAGGATAATCCCGCAAGTGGCTTTGCTCAGTGGCAGACAAATGTTGCACATGTTCTACATCGAGTGGTCTAGTTTTTATTATTTCCGCATTTATTAGAATTGTGAACTTATTGATATTTTAATTATTTTCAATATTATGGATTATCGGCTATTATTATTAAAAAAGTCTTCCACATTTATTATTTATATTTCGCAAAAATATTTTATAAAAGATTGAGTAGCGTCGTCTTTGGGACGACTCTGAGCACGTGAAAGTCACGTGGGTCTCGGGGTGTTACATTAATTATAAATAATATAAATATATAATAGATTAATATTTCATAAGATAAAATGTTATAATCAATGTTCTTTAAGCATTAGTCCAATCATCCATCACTAAGCTCACACATTTCTCTACCCAAGTGTCTTTAAGAGACTGAAGCAATCTCATTATGTTAGCTTTCTTCCTTTATAATAATGTTGTCATCAAGGCATTATAACTTGGAGGGACAAAACCTGAGATAGGAGAGTTTATTGCATATGAAAATGAGCTAATATAATATAGATTTCTTGCAACATTGAAAGACAAGCTAGCAAAATAAAACATCCTTACTATTGTCTCTTGCTTCATTATTGAATGCTTTTCCTAGTGATCCTTCAATATCTCACCTTCTTTTTTTCCATCTGAATAAATATCAGTTCTAGGAGGATTAGCACTTGTATTTTCACTGGGTAAAGAAACCTAAATTGTCTTTGCTTTTTCCCTCGCCTCTTTATCTATTTTTTTCATCTCTTTAAGGCACTCACTTGTCACCATTGAACATGCAGCTATGCCATGTCCTTTCTCCCTCAACAAATGATTTTTCACTCTAAAATAAGATCCTATATATGTTATATTGTAATAATTACAACGCCAACTAGCGTTTCCTCCTCCAGCTTTTTTATCTTGTAATCTTGTGACATAAGCCTAAAGAGGACAATTATTTTCTATAATTTCATATGCAAGTCGAAGAAGTTGAAATAGTAGCATTCATACTATTAGATCCACCGGAAGATCCTGCACTGGAAGTGAAATGTCCTCTTGACATATGTAAAATAACTAATAAAATAATGATGAAATATAATTATGCATCTTAATTTAATTTTTTTAGAAATGACACATTTTTTGCGTTATTAAAAATACTCAAATCTATATAAAAGAATCATTCTAATCTTTCTACTTATGCTAAGTTATATAAAAAAGAACTTTCAAATAATTACTAAATAATGAATAAATATTTTTTCACATATGAACATTACTATAACATGACTTTTGAAACCAAATAATTAAAATTATAGCTAATTAATAAATAATATATATAATTAATCTACTATAAGATGAACAGTTATCAAATAATTAAATCATCAATTAATAAATAATAAATAATTAATAAATAATATAAAAAATCTTTCTACTCACGAATGAATAGTAACAGGAACAATACATTCTATTATTCAAATCCTTTACATTAGGCTTTAAATACTATTTAGGCTTAGGCTTTAAATGTTATCAAGTCATGTACTTTTCCTAAAAAAAGTCATGTACTTTTGCTTGCGTTAAGACGTTGATAGAAAACTTCAAAAAAATAAAAAAAAACATGTAATGATTACTTTGCCTTTTGTACAAACACGTGACATACAGCTATACAAGAACATTACACAATGGATAAAGAGGACATTCATACCGTAGCACTATTGAGCACGTCGTGAAAAGGCCAAAACCTTATTTTTTTCACCTTTCTCTCTGAGCATGCGCCATTTAAAAATTTGATTTTTTTTCTTTCACGTACTAATTTCTAATTTATTTTAAATTTAATGAAGGCCCTACAACTTTTAAAACCCAAACGTACTCGCATTGGTACCAAAGTTGTACCTCATTTTTAAAAAATAATTATTTAAATACGGGTATGCACCCATACGTATTTAAAACGTATCAAAATGTACCGAGATATCAGGTACGTATCCGGTACGGATACTCCAAGGCACATGGAGTACCATTGCATCATAAACAGTACGGCTACTTGGATGTGATCAAAGAATGAGCAAGACCATTCGCTGTGCTGCTCGTACAGAAGCTCAAGTACTTCATCAAAGATCGGATGCTACTAGGACGGAGGGTGTGGAGTGTGTGTTGAACTTTGTAGAGATGCAAGAGAGGAGGGGTATCCGGCATGTGTTAGCACCAATGAGGTGGTTGCAAATGAAGGGTCTGGGTCCTGGAAGAGGATGGTCACCGAGTATGCGTACAATATCTTGAAAAGAAACTTGAGGAAGCGAGAAGAAATGTTCAACATCCCTACGAAGCAATTGCTAAAAGTTGGGATGACCATGGAATTTTAATTTTTTTTTTACGGATTGAGTTGTAGATTTCTTTTTATTTTCACCCCATTGAAAAAAAATAATGTTTTTTTTCATGGGGCGTGATTTTTTGTTAGGAAAATTACTGATTACATTGTCCAATTAATATTACTACAGATGAACTATAGCATTTCTTTCCTAAAAGTTTTCTCTTTACGGATTGAGTTGTAGATTTCTTTTTTTTTTCACCCCATTGAAAAAAGATTAATGTTTTTTTACTGCATGATTTTTTGTTAGGAAAATTAATAATTACATTGTCCAATTAATATTACTACATATTGAACTATAGCATTTCTTTCCTAAAAGTTGGGATGACCATTGAATTGTAAAAAAAAATTTCTCTTTACAGATTGAGTTGTAGATTTATTTTTTTTCACTCCATTGAAAAAAAGATTAATGTCTTTTTTTTTCACGGAGCATGATTTTTTGTTAGGAAAATTACTGATTACATTGTCCAATTAATATTACTATAGATAAACCATAGCATTTCTTTCCTAAAAGTTGGAATGACCATTGAATTGTAATTTTTATTTCTCTTTACAGATTGAGTTGTAGATTTCTTTTTTTTTCACTTCATTGAAAAAAAAGATTAATGTTTTTTTTACGGGACATGATTTTTTGTTGGGAAAATTACTAATTACATTGTTGAATTATTACTATAGATTAAACTATAGTATTTCTTTTCTAAAAGTTGGGATGACCATTGAATTGTAATTTTTTTTCTCTTTACATATTGAGTTGTAGATTTTTTTTTCACACCATTGAAAAAAAGATTGATGTTTTTTTTTCACAGGGCATGATTTTTTGTTAGGAAGATTACTGATTACATTGTCTAATTAATATTATTACAGATGAACTATAGCATTTCTTTCCTAAAAGTTGGGATGACCATTGAATTGTAAATTTTTTTTCTCTTTACATTGTAGATTTATTTTCTTTTTCAACCCATTGAAAAAAATATTAATGTTTTTTTTTTCACGAGGCATGATTTTTTGTTAGTAAAATTACTGATTACATTGTCCAATTAATATTATTACAGATGAACTATAGTATTTCTTTCCTAAAAGTTGGGATGATCATTTAATTGTAAATTTTTTTTCTCTTTATAGATTGAGTTGTATATTTCTTTTTTTTTCACCCAATTGAAAAAAAGATTAATGTTTTTTTTTCACGGGACATGATTTTTTGTTAGGAAAATTACTCATTACATTGTCCAATTAATATTACTACATATGAACTATAGCATTTCTTTTCTAAAAGTTAGGATGGCCATTGAATTGTAATTTTTCTTTTCTCTTTACAGATTGAGTTGTAGATTTTCTTTTTTTTTCACCACATTGAAAAAAAGATTAATATTTTTTTTCACGGGTCATGATTTTTTGTTAGGAAATTTACTAATTACATTGTCCAATTAATATTACTACATATTAATTATAGCATTTCTTTCCTAAAAGTTGGGATGACCATTGAATTGTATTTTTTTCTCTTTACATATTGAGTTCTAGATTTTTTTTTTCATTCCATTGAAAAAATATTTTTTTTTCACAAGGCATGATTTTTTGTTATGAAGTTGTCTATCATTTGTTCATTGTTATGTCCAGAAGGGCCTTCTGATCACAAGACATTGTGAATAAAAAAACATTTTTTTTAAAAAAAATTTAAACGATTTCCCAACTCTTAATTTACCAATAAAAATTTGATCAATTTATAAATCAAATTATATTAACATAAATTATATATAATAAACAAATAAGAATAATCTATTGAATTTCATTTAAGTGATTATTGCCACTAATACAAGGTTTATTTTTATTTAATCGATTATATCAACTAAAGTTTATTATGACGTGATAATAAATTGTGCGACATATACGTAAATTAAGATTCTATTCTCAAAGTAAAATCAAGATCCATTAAATCTTTAAGGTCATAAAATTCTAAGATAGCCCGCATGATTATCTTTATTTTATCTGATTACCACTACGTGTCCATGGTTGTGCCGAGCAGGCATGAACCGTTTTTTTTTATGTACCAACATAGTTAAAGTCGGGCGACCGTCTTGTATTTTTTGTTGCAGAGGTAACAGAAATTAAGTATCATTTGTCAGAAACTTTAGGAAGCCATTTCACCCAACACCCCAACATGACACAATGATAGTGTCTCCCATCTGCAGAATCCAATACACTTCATATGAAAATATATATATTGTTTTTGTCTCTATACAATCCCAGCCAATCCTCCATCATCAGAACGCATTGTGGAGAAGAGGGCATGACATAGCATTCAAAAATGAGTTAGGAATCGGAAATTAAGGGCATCTTTATTAATCTACAGTAGCTGTGGGCTACCAAAGGGATTATTCTGATGGGGAGAATTATTCACGGGGAATGCGCCAAATCCAACGTCACCGAAAGGATTTGGTGCAGCTCCCGCGGCCATGTGTTGATGTTGGATAGGCTGAGCAAAGGGATTTGACTGCATCATCAAGGACATCTGCTGTTGCTGAGCCATGGCAGCCATCTGAACAGCTGGGGGTGCAGCTACTTGGTTGGACATTGCAAATGGATCAGCTGCCAGGAATGGATTAGGTGGAGCAGGTCCATATACCTGCTGCTGCTGTTGCTGTTGTTGCTGTCTATATGCTGCATCATCATAAAGGCTATCCAAAATAAGCCTGTCAAAACCGCCAGCCTGCAAATAAAATAAAACTTCATTATTCAGTGACAACGAACGAGAATGACTCACTACACAGAAGAATGGTGTTCTAATGAACCCAACAGCATTTACTTTTATATGAGTAATATATAGCACATGCTGAAACTAGACTGAAGATATTGGAAATACAAGTTCTGAATGAATACCAAATGTTTTAGCACAGGAAGGCAACGTTGGTATTTGCAACAAAGAAAATCAGGCTGAAAATTTATCAATAAGAAAACATCTGAGGAATGTTGCAAGTCGAAGGCAGATGACTAAATGGAGATTTCAGATTCAGAATTTCCTGTTATAATATAGCATAAATAAAATTTCGCATCAAAGGCAGCTATGTTTGAGACAAGACATGAGAAACTAGCATAACAAATATGGGAATGCTGAGATTGATATATGGCTGCTTTTTCTCCTTTGAGAAGAGAAGATAGAAAAGGAGATGGTTAACCGTAACAACAGGAACTGCTAAAATCAGTTTGGGTATGTCGTGGTCAATATTAGAGCTTATGTACTTGCACAGGAACAATCATTAAGTTTTCATGGATTTGGGGTATAGAGAGCTATCAGGGTTACTCACATATAAGAAATATTTATTGCTCAATGAAATGTCTTAAAAGATACAGAAAGAACATGGAAAAAAGTTTTGGCTAATGTGGGATGACAGAATTTCCAGATTCATTTGCGTTCTTTTGTTTTTTTTATTTAGATACATTATTTTCAGTGAACAATGAAATATAATTGATAAACCTATTGTCCAGAGGAATTAATCATGGATGTAAAAAAAGGAAATGAGAGAACAAAATTGCAGATTGTCCTTCAACCAGAGGAATTTTACAGCTAATATTTAATGTGATGCTCAGGGTCAATCAGTTGCATGTCTTTATTCTAGTTGGTATTGTTTGCAACAAATTCTTTTTTGTTATTTGGCAGGCAAGAAAGAGATTGGACGCTCTCAAGAAACACAAAGAAAGGGATCGGAAGGATGATAAAGCAGCGAAGATGCAGAGAAAATGGCAGAACAGGCCACACACATTGGGGAAGAATCAAAGAGTTGAACAGGTCGCCAGGGAAATTCCTTTTGGGTAAAACTAGTCGAATAATGTTTCACAAAGGGAATCCCTCTCTAGTTTGTTTTCTGCAGAAAGTTTCCATCATTAATTTCCTAAGAAACTTATTGTAAAAATAATAACAATTTCCTGAGAAACTAGTTTTTTTAGGAGATACTAGCTTTTCCTTATTCTTTTGCTTTATACCATAACCATAAGTCTCCATTTCTCTTGTAAGCGGTAAGAGTAACAAGGATCATCAATACTGGAGCATGACAAATGATTCAAGAATATATGGATATGCTTGTATGGGGTGAAGAATCCAATATGTTATTAAATCGATAAGACAAAAAGTATTCACATATGTCTGCTAACATATAATGAGTAATTAAAGTTCCATGCACTTTCTTCATTAAATATATTTGGAGGAAGGAAAGTGCCTGCCATCATGCCAGTCATCCATGATATAAATATATATTAGAGTTATCATATCAGTTTTCTTAGAGAAGAAAAAGATGACCATCAAGGTTGGCAAGTAATCCACTTGTATTGATATCTGGACAGTACACAATTGGTAGAAGGCACCCAAATGTTTTCTTCACAATCACTTGATCTTGATGTCCATACATTTATTAAATATATAAACGTATTTCCTTTTCTTGAAAAGTGCACAGCAAAATTTATGACTAATCAAAGAAGTACGAGAAATCTATGAGGTGTGTTCAATTTTGTTTTCTTTCCCTTTTTTTTTTTAAGAGCATGTTTTCTTTCCTTTTTTCCCTGTACTCCTTATGACCAATTTATAATGGTTAAAATAAAGAGTTATTCACCATATGGTCTTTTTTAGGGGGGTAAGAATCTATTTGTTTAAGGGTTTGTTTGGTTGAAAAGTCCTTAAGAGGAAGGGAAGGGAAAAGATGGAAAGAAAATGGAGAAGAATAGTTGACTTTGTTTGGATGACATGAGTAATGGGAAGGGAATGATGATTTCATAATAATTTTATTTAGATGATTTTATCCCTCATATGTGTATCTATATGTTAAGTTTATAAGACTAGATATGAAAATACGTTTTAATTGTACCTTTCCCCTCACTCCGATTTGGAGGGGAAAGAAAAATGGGATATTGGAGGGGAATGGAGGGGAAAGTTCCCTCCTTTCCTCTTCATTTCCCTCCAATTTGAACTCAACCAAATGAGAGAAACGAATTCCCCTAATTTTCCCTTCCCTTCTTTTACCATCCTTTCGCCCCCAACCAAATGAAAATATATTTGGAGGAAGGAAAGTGCCTGCCATCATGCCAGTCATCCATGATATAAATATATATTAGAGTTATCATATCAGTTTTCTTAGAGAAGAAAAAGATGACCATCAAGGTTGGCAAGTAATCCACTTGTATTGATATCTGGACAGTACACAATTGGTAGAAGGCACCCAAATGTTTTCTTCACAATCACTTGATCTTGATGTCCATACATTTATTAAATATATAAACGTATTTCCTTTTCTTGAAAAGTGCACAGCAAAATTTATGACTAATCAAAGAAGTACGAGAAATCTATGAGGTGTGTTCAATTTTGTTTTCTTTCCCTTTTTTTTTTAAGAGCATGTTTTCTTTCCTTTTTTCCCTGTACTCCTTATGACCAATTTATAATGGTTAAAATAAAGAGTTATTCACCATATGGTCTTTTTTAGGGGGGTAAGAATCTATTTGTTTAAGGGTTTGTTTGGTTGAAAAGTCCTTAAGAGGAAGGGAAGGGAAAAGATGGAAAGAAAATGGAGAAGAATAGTTAACTTTGTTTGGATGACATGAGTAATGGGAAGGGAATGATGATTTCATAATAATTTTATTTAGATGATTTTATCCCTCATATGTGTATCTATATGTTAAGTTTATAAGACTAGATATGAAAATACGTTTTAATTGTACCTTTCCCCTCACTCCGATTTGGAGGGGAAAGAAAAATGGGATATTGGAGGGGAATGGAGGGGAAAGTTCCCTCCTTTCCTCTTCATTTCCCTCCAATTTGAACTCAACCAAATGAGAGAAACGAATTCCCTTCCTTTTCCCTTCCCTTCTTTTACCATCCTTTCGCCCCCAACCAAATGAAAATATATAGATGATCAATTTAATTCAATCATTAAGTTTATCAGCCGTGAATGAGGGCAAACTAACCATAAAGCAAAAAAAAATACATATCAAAAGTACTTCAATAAAACAACATAAAATTCTTTTAGAAAAATAAAAGAATATGAAATACCAAGAAAACTATAAGGATGAGAATGTCAGCAATGTATGGAGTGGCATATCAATCATTCACACGCAGAAGATCCCATAATAAGAGAACCATTAAAGGTGGCACTTTAATCAATGGGTTCCAAAAGCGACTCAAAGAATTACAAAATATAGAGATTGAACAAAAATATGATGACCGAGGGTTAACAAACTACTATACGAGATAATATTTTTCTTCTAGATTATTCAACCAACAAAGAAAAAGAATGGTAATATCAAGTGAGGTTGTTCAGCCAACAAATGCAATAATTCATAGTTAGAATAATAGCTGTTGATGGCCTATCGCAACAGCTATTCATGAGTTGGCAGACTCTTAATGCATTTACTTCTTGAGGCATAGTTGTCAATATATCCTACCATGGCTCATGCCTTCTTAGAAAAGAAACTAACTCATGCACTAATGATTGCCACACTTCCGTATAATAAATAAGAGGATTGCCATGGAATATTAACCAAAGATGACACGTGATTTTTCCCAACCTATGTATATACTTCTTTATATACCTTCATTTAAATTTCCATCAAAGAGTTTAATAGCTCATACAACTCAAAATATACGACGTCCTCTCTCTCTCTCTCCCTCCCCTCTCGCTCCACATGACATCCTGCACTTTGTTCTATTGTACTGCTAACGACTTACATTTAATCAATGAAGCTGGTAATGACCACCTTGCTAGTCATCCTTGAATCAAATAAAAAACTCAAAATTGTAACACCAACTATCACCACATATTTTGCATCAAAAGTTACATAGAAATACAGTTGCATGCCAAGAAAAAATGATCAGAGATTGTTATAATCAGCTTAAGAAATATTAAGGATAATGAACGAACCAGCTGACTTTCAATCACAGCTGAAGTATTACTGCTTGGAGCTGTTACCAGTGCAAGTTCCCATCCTGTTGGGTCAAATCCTTTATCTTGAACATTTCCGGTATCTACACTAGCAGGAACAATTGCAAGAGCTAGTGCATTACTTTCTTCAATTACTGATGCATTGGAATTTATCTCATTCAAACCCTGTAAAATTCTAAATAATTTAGTATATAATAGAGGCCGAGTAAAGTTAAATGAATATTTTGCAAAGCCATTACAAGAAGATCGTTGGACTCTTGAGTATCAGCCACAGGTGTAGATGCAACTTCAATAGTCGGTGGTGCAAGTTGTGGATTTGGTTCTTCAATAGATAGTTTTTCTTCATCCAGAGTGGCAGGCTCTTCATTTGGTTTGTACGTCAAAAGAAGCCTCTCAGGAAATTCCTGTTACAAGGCTAGAACTTCAGCATCTGTTTAACCCGACAAGAGAATAATATGATAATCAAACAAGATTATTCCAGAGGTTAATGTTGAATTTTCCCTTAAAAAAAAGGTTGATTTTTTTTTTTGAGAGAGAGTTTTGCTTTCAAGGGGATGATGTTGTATATATTGGATGGAAAAGTACAATAAAAATGGGTTTCCTTCTCAAAAACAATAAAAAAGGGTTTATTGGTACATATGTCCAAGGGGCTTGGATGAGGAATTGAATTCTAATTTGACATATATATACACATGCATGGATGACAATCACAACTTTGATAGTTCATCCTTTTTCTCCTCAAAAAAAAAAAAAAAAAAGGAATTGAACTCTAATTACTGTCTTCTGATAATTTATTAATGGTGATTTTCATAGTCATAGTATCAGAGCCGCAAAGATCGTAACACATATCCACCTGATACCCTTTGATCGATTTTTCCAATGACATTTCAGTATTAATAGCTAAATTACAAATCATTGATATGTATAGCAGTAGATGCAACATCATTGGAAGCACAAAAAGCAACATCCATCTAGGAGAAACCAACTTTCATGCACATTGAAGAGGAAATATCATTTCATAAAAGAAGATAAAGCTGAAAGTTTATTTGGTTCAATCATCATGCCCTAGATCCTCATACAAAAAATGGAGTTATGATTAAGTTTGAAAAAATCACCATAAAATGATCAATCAATCTCCTGCCTTGAGGGCAAAGGCTAAATTTTAGGAGGAGGAGGAGGAGGTAGGGGTATACTGATATGATACTGATTTGTATTACCTAAGAAAATAGTGTGTAATTCTATTAGTAACTTTGTTATAGTTGCGTTAACCACCTCTTCATATTATAAATAAATTAATGGGTTTTGGATTTAGGGTAGCCTTTGAAAGTTATGTTATTATTCTCCTCAAAAAAAAAAGTTACGTTATTATAGTTGGAGTTTGATCTATGTAATACGGACTATTTATCATGAAGATTTGTCCTCTCGAACGGACAAGTTATTAATAGTGTTATTTTTAATATTCTTCCTTTTTTATTACTAGCATCTTCTTCATTTCATTTTCATAGTCATTTTTCCAGCATCTATCATACCATCTCACCAATACTATAGCTTGGAGAAAACATTTTTTTCTTTACTTCATCCCCTTTTTTTATTTTTTGAGTTTACTTCAGCCATTGTCTCTGTATCGACTTCATATTCTCCCTACGAAGGATTTAAATTGTGCATCATATGTGCTCCGAATGATTAACATATTAGAATTTCAGAGCATAGTGTTTTATGGTACTCATAAACGAAAGCTGCTCCTGGTGAACCAGAAGTTCAACAGTTTGAAAGAATCAAAACTAACAGCTAGAGCTAAACTGTAAAGAACAAAATAATGACTCCAGGTAAAAAGAAAGATTCTGTCAGTTAAGAACTAACCAGTGGTTGAGTGGTAACAGAAACTACTCGTGGAGCCTCACTGATGTATTCCTCCATAGTTTTTAAAAATGATTGAGGAGGCTGGCATAAGATAAAACATTCTCAAATCATATTTTAATGTAAAGCAAAAGTATATGTAACTGTGAGATAGTTAATACCTCTCTTAAATTTGGAAATTGAAAGTTTCTAGCAAGCTCTAATCCCCTACATGCTTCATAAAATTCAGAAAGGCTGCCAGCCTAAGAAATGAAAAAGAAATTACTCCTTGAGGATGGAATAAAAGGGAATAAAGTTTCTTCTCATCATTATCATTCATATAAGGTTAGAAGACCAAAAGTGGAAAACAGTTGTCAGACCTGTTGGCCAGCCCTTCTGTAGATTTCCAGGGCTTTAAGTGCTTCATGCCTTGGCATCTCAAAGAACTGTCATAGAGGATTTTTTTTTTAAAGGTAGAGGAAATATAAGTTAAACCATATAGAGGGAGAAGATGGGCATATATCTTATATCAACCAGGAGAGAAGGCTGCATTAAGCTTGCAAACTACACCTTATCAACAAGGTTGATGATTCCATCATTAATAGCACAGTATATTTTGAAGCTTTCTTTCAATACCTGGTAAGACATGAACCAAATGGAAACAGATTAGACTTCTAAAACAACCAGAAAAACATTTATGAAGATGTGTAATGTGTAAAGGTAAAGCTGCCAAGCAAAAAAAGGAAGATATTTTTCTGTCTTAGAGAGGATTAAAACCTCAAGAAAGAAACAAAAAGTCAAAAAACATTTGTTTGTCTTTTCAGACATGATGCACAGTTTAGGTTCTGATAAAAGCACCAGTTTTATCTTCGTCAAAATCTTAACAGGAAAAGTTTAAATGAAAATAAGAAGGCTAAGTCATATTGTGGCCAGGTTTACAGCAGCGTTGGCATTGCATCAAAACCTAGATCCCTTAAAGCATATCTATTCAATCATTGAGAAGTCATAACTGTTTAAAGTAGAGTAAATCTTCGAATGTGGGGTTTTGAGAACAAAGAAAATGTAGGAGTCAATATTTCCATATGTCAACAATGACTGGCGTTAAGAACGAATGATGATCGGAAATTTCTTGTGAAATCAATAATATGAGGAAATGTTTAAAATGGTTGCATTGTTGTATGAACAAACTGCTCTAAAAAGGAAGTAGTATAACATAATTCCTCGATGCCTAAAGTGCACAATTCAGGGGGTAAAACTGAACATTCGACATCCAGACAAGTCAAACACAAGAAAGAAAAAAAGAAGCTTGCCGTTCTTTACAAAGAACAAGCACTAGTTACACATATTAAAGGGGAAAGCATATGTATGCTTTAAAGAAAACAAAGCAATGTGCTTTAAATTGAAGGAAGTTCACAGTTATCATGAAAGAACTTACCAAAGCTAGTGCATACTGTAAAACATAGTTGATAGCAGCAGCCCCTTCCGGCTGAAAAAATAGGTAGCATTAATATTCATGATGCCATTTTCCAAAGATATTCATGAAGAAAAATTAAATATGAGAAATCACAGAATGTTTCTTTCAGTAATGTCAAGGACATCATAGTCCTATCTAAGTGTCAATGGTGATTACACGGCATCCAATAAGGCGATACAATAGCTGCTGCAAAGCAGGTAGCTGCTCCAACAAGTCTTCAACATCCAATTCTCTAGTTCTACTGTGGCCCTGGTACCAAGATATTTCATCAAAATTGTTAAAATAGTTCCTGAATTGAATTAGAGGATAACAGTATATAAAAACAAGTCTTATATAAATCAAATGGAAGGAAAGAATAAAAAGAAAAAGAAATCATGAAAGGGACCCTGAGATGGGACTACAAAACCTTTTCTGATTCTTGAACAGGTCTTATCAAGCGCTCAGCTTCAACATCATATTTCAAAACCTTGAAGCATTCAAGTCTTTCCTCCAAAAATGAAGCATAAGTTCGAACCCACGCTGAGCAGTCCCAAGCTGTAAATGACAAACTAAAATTACAATATTTGAAACCGGATAAACAGATGTTGCTCATATTTCTGCATCATTGTCGAATCATGTTAATATGATATATACTGAAGGCTTAGATGATTACCTATAGGACTTGAATCATCCTTGAAATTTGATAATTGAAGAATTCGTGCCCTCTGTGAAAAATTAAGCAGCTCCTCACGGAATGTAGGATCACCTTCTCTTAGAGTCCTATGAATAACGATGAGTGTTTTCAATGCCACCTGGATTGCAAAATATTTACAGAAGGTTATAGACTTTGTCAAAGAAAAAAGGTTACAGCGGCGCATAAGAATGAAACCACAAGCAAAAAAATTCCAAGTAATCAGGCCTTCAAAGATTCCTTCCTACAACATCTACTGGCTGGATGATGTTCATAAGTATCATGGCACGTGCAATGAATGTCAAAAGGAGACTATGGCAACCAAATCAGGGCAGAATGTGAGCACAGAAGAATGGAAGTCTTAAGCATCATCTCTGCCCTGGACCAGCTGGAGGATACGACGGAGCGCTGGCAACATCAAGGGATGGTGTCCAGAGAGGATCTGAAAATGACGATGTAATGGAGACAAATGTTGCGACAATTGTGGCTCAAGAAAGATGACTCTAACACAACATTTTTCCACATATATGCTAGTAGTTGGCCCAGATAACAAAATCAGTAGAATTTTGGTTAATGGGACGAACAGGCAGTCAGCAGTTCAATTGCCAGTTACTTTAGAGAATTCATCTGAGGCGAGTGGCAATGGACTGGTATTGGGGCATCTTACAGTCCAAATCAGACAGTTTGATTGAACCTTTTTCCAATGCAGGTTCTTACGCCCTTGCGAAACCTGAAAAGCCCTGGACCAGATGGCTTTCCGGTACCATTTTGTAAGAAAATTTGGCCTTTGCTTGGTGCAGAATTCATGGCTGCTCTCCATGAATTCGTGGATGGAAATAAGGGGTTTGAAAAATTGAATTGACTCTTTTATTACTAATGCCAAAGAAACCAAGAGCTGAAAGAATGGAAGATTTTCGGCCTATTGCTCTATTTAACGCAATCTACCTAATTGTGGCTAGTGTCTTAGCAAACAAATTGCGGATGGTTGGGGATTCTTTGGTGCACCTAGTGCAATCAGTGTTCATTGCTGGGCAGTCAATCTCAGATAGCTTCAACATGGCCTTGAAGACCATCTCACCTTGGCAGCACATAGAAAAACAAAGGCTCATGTGGAAGGTGGATTTTTCGAGGGCATACAACTCACAAGGCTAGTCTTCTTTATGGAGTTCTCTAAATAAAATGGGTTTTCTTGTGAAATGGATCTCCTGGAAGAAATGGTGCCTACCCTGTTTCATTATCTCTTGTCAATGTTAATCCAGCAGGCAGATGGGTTCAACCTCAAAGAGTACCCCAAGGCTGTCCACTCACTTCACAGCCTCCACTATTGTTCGACCTTGCTGCTGATGCACTTTCTTTCCCTGTGGCAGTGGCCTCATCTCCAGCCTCACTGGAACTTCCTACTATGGCACTCTTGTTTCACTGCTACAGTATATTGACAATACATTTTTTCTCACTGAGGGCTCTGTGGATGCAACACAAAGGATTTCCTTTTTAGTCGATGTATTAGGCAATTTCTCATACCTCCGCATTAACAGTGTCAAATCTTCATTCAATGGCGCTTAACGCAGCAATATGCCATCTACCTCTTCTTTACCTAGGCCTTCCTCTTGTAGATAGAAAGATCGCAGTAAAAGAATGGACTCAAGTCATTGAAAGGATAGAACATCAGCTCATGGTGTGGTGTTCGCAGATCCTATCAAGAGAGGGGGGTGGCTAACACTAGTGCGGGCAGTGCTTTCCTCCATTCCAATTTATTTTCTGTCAGTATTGACTCCTGCACACTCAGTGGAGACCCATCTGGATTCTCTTTAAACCAACTTTTGACAACTTTCAGGCAGCTCATCTGATGGTGTTCACTTGGTGGCCTGGAAGGATGTTTGCTGCCATCTTTCTAAGGGTGGTTTAGGAGTTCTGCTATCAAAGTTGGCACATCTTTCATGGAAGCCATAGGCAATATTTGGTCTTCTATCATCTTTGCATGCCATGCGAGATCCATCTCCTGGGACTCAAGACTGCCAGGGTGTTATACCTTGTGATGGTTGTTCTCCCAAAAATCAAACCTTTCCCCTGTGCATGGGAAATGGAAAGGATATTCACTCTGGGGAGGACCCTTGGGTTTTTTTCTTAACCCTCATTGTGGTGGACTGCTGGTCAAGCAACAACAGCGTGAATGGTGTGTGGCTCCCGTCCTCAACGCATCTGTCTGAACAGCGAATCCATAACTTCAACCTCCTATTGGGAAAATTGGCCAAGCGGCTGCTAACAGACAGTACAAGTGGGTACGGACTTCAGGTAGCTTCTTTCTGCGCAAGGTGTATGACTTGCTCAGCTTGGCTGACAGACTGGATGACGATGATCTGAGAACTGATTGCCAGATTATATGGAAGCTGCCCTCTACTGAAAATCAAAACCTTTATATGGCTTGTTAGGTGTGATTGACCCATCACAGGACTTATCGCCTGAGATGACAACTGTGGATGCTACTTGTATCCTGTGTGGTTGTGCTGCGAATCAATCGTCTATTTTTTTAATGTGGAGTGGTTAAGCTGACATTGCAAGCACTGAGGTACCAGTGGCTTAATCTGTCTTCAGTTGTGGATTTCTGGGAATCATTTCGTTATGGCAGCAGTCACCAAGATGTTAGGGTGTACATCTCAAGACACAGCAGGTACTACCGGTTGCCATACTGTGGGATTTTTTGGACTGAATGGAATGCTGTCATATTCAAGGGGGGAGAAGGTATTGCATGGGCAATATTATCATGCACGTGCTTAACCTGGATTAAGCTGTGGGAAGGAGGCTAGGGTGTTTTGTGTGAATCATCTATTTACATATTTCTCAGTTGTAACTCCACTTTGTTGGTTCAATAAAATAGGATGGCTACAGGCCTATCCCTTCATCTCTCCAAAAAAAAAAGTCTCTCAAATTCTTGGATACATGGATGTCTAATGTAGTTTACCATGATCACAAATCATATCATGATATATTTAGATGGTCGAAGCAAGTCAAAAGAAAGGAAGCATGTCACTTCAGTTATGACGCCACACGAACACTCTATGTATAACAATATGAGATTGTTTTGATGTGTCTGGTATATAGTTGAAGTTCCTTGATGACGTACATAAACCATGATAAACAAAAGTTTGTACCACATTCTTCAATGTTCCTCTTAGGTAAACCTCTAGCTCTTTGTCAAATTTCTTGCATAACAAACAAAGCCAGCCTAATATGTGATGTAGAACAATAAGCTTATGTGTCTTCTTCCCTTGAGTTATTAGTCTTTAGTTATGGACCTCTTGCATGTAGCTTAATTATGAGTACTTTTGGGGTCTTCCATATATTAAGCTTGCTTTTATTAATTTTTCCTTTTATTATATTTCATTGTTATTTAGCATACAATGTATTTGGTATTCTATAAAACCCAACCCCTGTATGGTTGTCTTAGAGCATAACTTACAGCTTTGATGAATGAATATTTGCTTTAGCCTATTTCATAAACAGCTTATTTATGAAATTAGTGAATAATCATAGGGTTTAGGAGTAAATTAAATTAGTGGATATCCATCAATGACATATAATATCAAATGGATCTAAAACAACACAAACAATGATCAATGAGCAACAATTAAAATCACATGCAACAAACAAAATTGTGCATTGTGCATAAACTAATGACTTTCATATCTCTTGAGTGCTTAATAAAGGCCATCATCAATCTCTACTTATTGTTCTGATTTCCTGATAGACTTTTGGCATGCCGAGCCATCAAAATTTCTCAGTTCCCAATTGTGATCCATGTATGTTCAGCTCAAAGATGAACATCAATTTCCACAAACTATGGCAGATGTCATGTCTGCAGCTGAATCAGATATGAACAAATAGATTGCTATCATTATATATCAGAAAACCACAATGTGAAACCTAGATTAATAAAGGAATCTGAAAATGCGGTAATAAGAAATTAAGAAAATATCAAACATTGAGGTAGAAAATAAACTTCCAACTTCACGAACATAAATCATAAAGGAGAGGACTACCGTCCAGTTGCGGGTCTTGGCGAGGCGCCTTGCGAGGGCGTGAATGCAGTAGGCTACATCTGCCCGGGGGCGGCTGATGGACGTGGCCGCCAAAACCTCTGCATATCCGCATATAGAAAAACACCACGCGGAGATCACCAAAACAAGATCAGCTGAATTGTTATTCGAATAGAAAAGACGATTTTTCCAAAAAACACACATACACGCGATCGATTAGTTTATTTCTCCCACAAGTACTACAAATGTACAGAAACTAACTACAGGTCTAGTTATAATAAATCGCTGAGAAATTCCCAAAAATTTAGGGCTCACTTCTGAGATGACGCTCTTTGGGAGGGCGCTCGACGTGGTTGGTGGCCTTCACGATCGCCACATCCAAATCCTTGAGGGAAGAAAAGAATGGATGGATCGGCGCGGATTCCGCACAATAATATAACAAGAAAACATCAAATGAAATTAAAAAAAAAAAGGATTCTTATAGATCTGAACCTTGAAATCGCTGTTGAGGTTCGCGAGTCCTACGGTGGTGGTGTCCTTCAACGCGCCCACCGCCTTCCGCCAGCTCTGCATCGTAGCCATCTGCTCCTCCCCGCCTCCTGCGACTGCTACCGCGACGTGCGCTCCACTCTCTCTCTCTCTCGTTTTTTTTAGTTTAATTTCTTCGTCGTCTTCTCAAGAACGAACACTCTCTAATTCGTCTGCCTGGCTGTCTGGGCGACCTCTGTTGTGTATTTTTCTGATTTCTTACTTTTCTTTTCCTCCTTGTGGGCACAGATCACGGGGGAAGAATGGATGGATTCTTTTCTTATTTCCAACCCCCACCATCTTCCTTTTCCTTTAATTTTAAGTTTTTTTATATATTTTCTTTTTTTCGATTAATAAAAAAAGGCACCGACGTAGCATAAATAATATGACATTTTACCAGATTATTTGGCTATTTGCTATTATTATACAATAAATGATAAGACGATCCTATGTTTTTTTGTGTGTGAAAAAATAGCTATTAGTGAATAAGTAAGTTACAGCTATAAAAAATCTAATAAACTAAAAAAATCTGATCGCATCTAAATAGATAATAAGTTGAAAAGATGGATAAAGATAACAGAATAGTATTTAGAATGTTTTGCGTCGTCTTATTCTCATTTTTTCCCCATATTTACTTCAACATTAATGTTTGGTGCTTGGTTGTATTTACTTTCTTATTTTGCTTTCTAAATTGCATTTTACGCTGATTCATATCATAACAATAATGATTTATATTATCGCAATGTTTGGCATGATAAGGTAGCACGTTACTATAAATATTTTTTCGCTTGCATTTAAAAATTTGAACAAGTGAGATAACGATTTCATATTTTATTTTTATTATATCATCATTTTTAAAATAAAAAAATTTTATTTAATTATTAGACATTATATATTATTTTTGTTCTAATAATTCACATATTTAATTTTTCATTCATTTTTATATAAATATCATAACAAATTCTAATTTTTTTTATTTCTCCTAATCCCCTCTCTCTCTCATCTTTTACTCCATCCCCCCTCTCTCTCTCTCCAAGAAGCCCATCATGACCGGACTCATACCGTCTCGACAAGGAAGAGTGACGCCCTCCCCATTGCTGCAAGGGGATGACCGCGACCCTCCCTCCCTCCGTGCACAAAGGGGGCTGCTGTCCTCCCTTTATGAATGCTGGAGAGGGAGGGCCGCAACCAATCCTTTCTTTGTGCATAGAGGGGACCGCAACCATTCCTCCCTTTAAAAAAAATTACGGTCGCTTTTTTCCTATTTTTTTTAATATTGAAACATGTTCTTTTTTATGTTAATTATGTATGCATAAATATTGTGTAAAAGTTGAATATTTTATATTTTATTTTGAAATTTAAATTCAAGGAAATGGGTCCTTGTGGGACTCGGGATATGCGAAGATCAGAGTGAAGAATTAGATTCTCCTTGTACCGAGGATTCTAGACGAAATCGAAGGAAGGAGGACAGTCGGGGGAGTTTCCCTCGTCTTGAACAGGATTGGGTGTCATCCTACATCAAACATTCAGGAGCTTAAAAAAATTGATATGGATAACATGTGTTACATATTCTTTAAATTGTTATATTGAATTTAAATATTTATTGAATGACGAAGAATGAATAAACGATTGGACTAATGATGATTCACATTTTGGTTCAAAAAATTAAAAAATAATGAATCCTAATTCGAATTGTTAGCGTTTATAAAAAATAGTTGATATTTCATAATCAAACCAATATTGTATGACCCAGACAATATGTCGGCCCGAATAAGTCTATCTGATCGATTAATAATACAACAACATAAAAATATAAACTATGATACTAATATATGTTTATCAATAATTAATATATTTTTATATCAAAGTACAATTAAACATTGTAATTAAAATTAAGAAATCAAATGTAAATACATTTTATGTAATTTTATTATGTTCAATTATAATTTATAAATTTGTATTTTCAAATTTAACTATTAATATTAACCTAAGCAAGAAATATCATTATAGTATCTATTTTTAAATTTAAACTAGTATAAAACCCACCTGGTGAGAAAACAAATAATAATCATGTATTATAAATTTTCAATAATTATTTTGTAAAAAATATATAGTAATTTCAATTGAACTTTAAAAATAATAAATTGTGAAACATACAGAAGAATGTTTCAAATATAAATTATGTTTTTTTATTTCATAATCTCATTTGTTTTTTATTATTGCTACAGAACACCAATCTCATTTGTTATTTGATCCTGATTAAAATAACATAAATGTTCACATAACATTTTCATAACGAGTATTTTAAATTATTTTTTAATATTGTGCGTAATAGTAAAATCTTAGATAAGTTAATTTATTATGCGGAAAATGCCTTTTATATAATAATTAGCACATCAAAATAAAAAATGCCTTAATAACATTGAGTGTTATGTATATATTTGTGATTGAGCTTAATTGTAATTATTTGTTTTAATTTCTTACTTTTAGCATATTATGACACATTCAATCAAAGTAATCAATAAAATGAGATTAGCATCATTCTACGTAAAGTTTTAGATTTAAGGTAAATAATTAAATAAAAAATTATCTTTCCTATAACAAATGGCATTAATTGCATTGCGATACATATATTGTTATTATCAATCTATATATCATATGCATGCAATCAAGAAAACCTTGTGACTGGAGTTGATTTTTTATTTAACAATCACAATGGATTATTTTAATTTTTTAGTTAACATTGCTTTAATTAATTTTGGCAATTTTAAGATTTATGATGGAATATTTTTTCCTATCCATTTTATTGAAAGATTAATTTTATCAAATTATTATTTATTATTATAAATAATTTTTTTTTATTTCAAATTTATATAATATTAATTTATTAGAAAAAAATTATCCTAAAATATTTTAATTGATATAAATATTAATTTTAAAATAAATGAAATATATAATTAAAAATTATTAATTTAATTTTAACATGCATAATTATTAGTTTATAAAATAAATATTATCACAATGACACGTTTAAACAATAAAAGAAAGGTAACTTTAAAATATGTGCCATGTGCAATGCACAATAGACATATAAAAGTAATATAATCAAAACAATTTTTAATTTATTTTCTTATGACAAAGTACAGATTATGTTTCTATATTTTAGAAATATTTAAAATTATAAAGAATATTTATTTTGTCTGAATCAAAATAATTTATAAATTTAAATTTATGCATATTACAAATAATTTTGTAACATTTTAGCGTTAATGTATTAATATTTTAACGTTAAATTAATCTTGTGCATTAATATAAGAAACTCGGTCTCTTCTTTCTGTTATGCTTGCTATGTATTAACTCCATCGATCACCAACGTCACATGCATGATTAGAATATCTCATTACACATGACTCCACCACGATTATTTCATCTATTCATTAAATGTTATGAATAGTAGTGGGACGAATTATTTATCAATTTGATAAAATTAACATTAAAAATTATATAAAATGATATGCATGTAATAAGTGCGAAAATATGTAACGTTTCCAAATCGACCTTCGCCACGTGACGAAGACCAACCTGAAGGCGTTATGACATGTTATGACTTTGACCATAATATTGATCATATCTCAATCAAAAATCGAGACACGTCAGCGAAAAATAATAAAATAAAAGAAAATAACATGAATATGCGAAAGTCTAAAAAGTGGCTACATCATTCCTAAATAATATAATAAGATTCTACATCATGAAGCTATAAATGCGGAAGGAAAAAGAAAACTAATAAGTCATGTGATTCATGTGTTGTCTTATCGCCAGAGTTTCGTCACCACACACCTACTCCACCTCGTCACTAACATGGTCCTGTGAAAATCAAACACGTGGAAGGAGGTCCTCCCGTAAGCTTTTACAGCCTAGTGGAAAACCACATGATATATAATAGATAACATGAATAAAATAATCAGAGACAAATAATCATGCTTGACTTGAACTTGAAAGGATAATGTGGCAGCATCATAGATCATGATAAGAATAAAATCAGAGGATATCATGACTTAGGAGAGTAACATGATGATTAATAAACATGAACTTATAGCATACTTGGAAATCATGATAGTAGCTTGACTTGACTTGAACATGTTTCTTGATATTGGTTATTAATTAGCAATCATGGTGACTTTAGATGCCTTTAGTTCTTGAGGTATGCCCAGCAAACGATACGGCCTTGTGCGAGTCAATGGGTGATCAAATCGTGACCAAAGGAGCGACCCTTAACTTGATGCACTTGACTTGGATTGATAACACATTGTTAATCTTTCATCTGATCTTATTAATCGCTTTGAATAACTTGTATCTCTTTGTTCTTTGTTCAATGAATACGATGAGATCAATAAGAAAATAAATCAATGAGAGAATAGATCTTAGAAATCAGTGAGGGATCTTTGTAGGGTCAGGAAAATAAGATCAATTGTACATAGGCAATATTCGGATTAAAAAGATAATTAATTAATAAATATAATAAAAAATTTCCTAGAAAATCGATATGAGGTAAATCAGGAAAAAGAGTTCATGTTGGAATCATAAGGCAATCAATAATGTTCATATCAAAATAAGGGATGACTGATGGATGAAAAATCAAAGGCTATTTTGTGGCTCGGCACGGCCATGACAACCTAGTGGCATGGTCGTGTCGATCTGAATGACTCAGGTTCTACATAGGAGGTGGCATGAACATGCCATAAGAGGGCACGGCCGTGACAGATGGTGATGGTGGTCGACCGATTCAAAGTAGTCGATCGACCGATTTTATCCTGTTACGGTTGGGTACTTGGTCATGGCACGGCTGTGCTGGAAGGATGCCACGGCCACGACCGATTGAGCGTTCGGTCGACCGATCTCGATCGGCTTTTTACTTCATTTTCATCAGGTCATAGTACGGACGTGCACATGGCGTGGAACGGCCGTAACAATAATGGCACGGGCGTGCCAGAGGGTGGCACGGCCGTGACGACGACGGATTCCAATCGATTTCAACTCGAAAATCGCATGGATCCTTAACATACTTTCGTTCTACTCTAAATACTACATCCTAGCAATCAATAGGACAAAAATAGAACAAACAGAATTAATTCAAACGATAAGCAAATCAGGAATCAAACAATTCAAACAAGAATTCAATAATCAAACAAGAACCCTAGGAAAACTTCTTTATCCTTTTCATTTCGTAATCAATTAGGGCATGGATTAGGACAATTCAGAGGTCATGCAAGGTGATTTCGATTCACCCACCTCTTTTCGCGAAAATCCGTTCCTCGGTTCGTCGGAGACTCGATCAATAATGCCCCCCTGTTTCCTACGCTTTCTGTCCCTGCTCTTCCTCTCTTTCTCTGCCCTTGCACCAAGAACAGCGAAAGAAAACTCCCTGCCTCTGCTCGCGTGGGAGGAGGACGAAGGAACCAGGAAAGGATTTGTGGGGGTGATCTAGAGATTAATGGCCAATTAGTTTTTATCTACTCTAATCCCCTCGTGATCAAATCCCATATGAAATAAATCTGATTGGATTACACCCCTCTCTTTAGATTGGTTTTTGTCTCCTATTGGAAATAAATCTGAAGTTATATGCTGGCCGTTTAATTGTTTGAGTCGAACACGAAATTATATTTATTATTGTTGTTATTATTTTTTTATCTTATTTGGTTGTCGATTATTACAAAATCAAATGAAAAAATGGCAACAGATTGTTTTCTACTAATTACTTATGAATATATAAAAAAATAACAACTCTAAAAGAGAAAGTCATTTATCGCTATAAAAAAATCAAATTTTATGCATACCAAAATTATATACATAAAATTTTATCCATGCAAGGAATCCCCATAACCTTTATAAAAGAAATACTTTATAAAACAAAAAAAATATTATTGAATAATTCATAAAAAAAATAGATGCCTAGAAATTAGGTTTTTACTTATTTAGTACCGAATATATAATTAAAACAATATTTTTTATTAAGTATCCATGGTCATAATAAAAGAGTATGAATCACAAATAGAATATGACTATAAACAAATGGAGTTCAAGTAGCATGCAACCAAAGAGTGTGCAACCAATATGCAACCAGATAATCTGGACCATCAGATTGGCTCAAAATTAATAGAGCAACTGAGATTAGATCTTTTAAGTGAACCACAGAATTAATTGGTTTTTTTACTTAATTGATTCAACTCAATAAAAAAAATATTTCTCATCCATCTCCTTTTCCTCTCGGTCGATTCGTCTTCCTTTTTCTGCCACATCTCTGCGCTCGTCCTCTGCCGCATCCGAAACCATCATTCTCACGCAGGTTGCTCGCTTGGACGATGCTTGCGCCGGAGCCCCAATGAACCCCACGTGCCCAAGCCTTGGATGGAGCTCAAACCTGCTACATGAGGTATTGTGTAAAAAAATTTTTGTTATACGTGTTTAGCTAGTGGAAAGATGCACGTGTATCATAGAGGATAGCCTAATGGAGGAAAGATATATGTAAGCAAGATGTGTGTGCATTTATATTTTTGCCTTTTTATACTTTTTCGTTCCATTGTAGGTTGCAACAACAACAACAAAGCCTTATCCCACTATGTGGGGTTAGGTTGCAACATAGTGCCAAATATATTTTTTGTTGTGATATCATTTGTAATGGAAATTTCAATATTTTATTTTATTTTTCTTATTGTGATCCTGTTATAGTTCTTTTAAATTTTTTGTAGTTATAGATGTCTTCCGATCAAAGCGACAATATGAGTATACATGATTCAGCCAATCCAATCCCGGAAGCAATGGACACACAAAGGTATATATCAATTTTTTTACTATAAATTTTGTGGCCATTTGTGTACTTATGGTTAATTTCTTATATAGCATTGTGAACTATGTTGACAATAGTCATGACATAGGATTCCAAGTTACAGATAAGTCTTCGGAACAATCTAGTGATATGATGAAACCATGTCTTGGAATGATCTTTGAATCTCATGATTAAGCATACAACTTTTATAATAATTATGCTAGATCAGTTGGTTTTTCTGTAACAAAGCATGTTCTTTATAAGGCAAATGAAAGCAGGAAACATTCTAGTAGAGTATTTATTTGTTCTAAACAAGGGCATAAAGATATTAAGCAAAATGTCGAAAAAGAAGTCAAACGAAGAAGAGAAACACGAAGTGATTGTGCTGCACATTTATTTGTTGGGGAAAGAGATGATGGAAAGTGGGTTATAAAAAGATTTGAGGAAGAACATAATCATACTTAGCTACTCCTTCTAAAGTAGTGAAAATGCGTTCTCATTATATATTATCTGACACTTCGAAAGAAGTCATTAATGATTTGCATAATGCTGGCATTTGTTCATCGAGTATTGCTAGAGTTCTAAAGTATTCAGGTGAACCAACAATTACAAGTCAAGAATGTATGAATCATCTAAAGGCAATAAGAAAGAACAATGTTAGTAATGAATGCATGGGTATCATCTCTTATTTCAAAAAAAAAGATGATTATGAATTCTTTTTCAAATTGCAGAGGGATGAAACTAACACTGCGAGAAACGTCTTTTGGGCAGACAGTAGATCGAGGGACAGTTACTTAACTTTTAGAGATGTTGTAGTTTTTTATACAACTTACAGAACTAACAAATTTTGCATGTCATTTGCACCATTCACAGGAGTCAATCATCATAGACAATCCATATTATTTGGTTGTGATTTGCTTGCAGATGAGACTGAAGAAACTTTCACTTGGTTGTTCCATACATGGCTAGAGTGCATGAATGAAAAACATCCCATATCTATCATTACTGATCAAGACATTGCAATGGGTAATGCAATACGCAAAGTATTTTCAAACACAAGACATCGATTTTGTATATGGCATATTAAAAAAATGCCGTGATTAATACAAAAAATATGAAACATGGATTGCCATTATATTTTCTATGAAAGATGGATTGCCATTATATTTTCTATACAGACAGAGACATATTGTTTTGCAACTAATTTTACAAGCAGAGATTGTAATGTGAAGAGAAGAAACATGTTGATCCAATATTACAAGATAAAAAAATATGGTTCTTATCGTCACAAGTGTAGAAAAGTATGCTTGATCTCTTTGATGCCTTAACCATATCTCTACTTCTTATGTGATCATGTAAGCTGGCCGGCGATTCGCTCACTCTTCGCGCCGACTTAGTTGATCCCACGGTTGCCAAACTCAAGGGCTTTAGCACCGGCATAAGAAATGGCACTGAGGCTTTGGACTTGCGCTTGAACGACGTACACCCCTCCTTGTTCCCATTAAGCTTGCTTAATTTGTGAGCTCCAACTCTGGCGGCCATCTCAGTAGTTCCAAGGTCGAGGCCTCTTCATGGAGCTGTCTTCGAGCCCGAGGATTCGATTGCAGGACGATGCTTGGTGATGGAACATGTTTCCTTCTTGTCTTCTTCGATGCCTGCGAGCTTTCTGAAGCTTGGCTCTGAACTGATGGTCTGACGAATCTCAACAGGATCACAATAAGAAAAATAAAATAAAATATTGAAATTTCCATTACAAATGATATCACAACAAAACATATATTTGGCACTATGTTGCACACATCTTGCTTACGTATATCTTTCCTCCATTCCTCCATTAGGCTATCCTCTATGATACACGTGCATCTTTCCACTAGCTAAACACGTATAACAAAAAATCTTTTACATAGTACCTCATGTAGCAGGTTTGAGCTCCGTCCAAGGCTTGGGCACGTGGGGTTCATTGGGGCTCCGACGCAAGTATCGTCCAAGCGAGCAACCTGCATGAGAATGGTGGTTTTGGATGTGGCAGAGGACGAGCGCAGAGATGTGGCAGAAAAAGGAAGACGAATCGACCGAGAGGAAAAGGAGATGGATGAGAAATATTTTTTTATTGAGTTGAATCGGTTAAGTAAAAAAACCAATTAATTCTTTGGTTCACTTAAAAGATCTAATCTCAGCCACTCTATTAATTTTGAGCCAATCTGATGGTCCAGATTATCTGGTTGCATATTGGTTGCACACTCTTTGGTTGCATGCTACTTAAACTCAAACAAATGACTATATGACAAACATAATTATCTTAAAAATAAAATCTGATATGAGCAAAAATAACACTTAATCTTGTGATACCATTTCAATGTTCTAAACTTTATTGCTCAAACTTATAGAATGTAAATTTTATATTTTATAAATTATAATAATGACTTTTTATATAGTTCAGTTTTATTATTATTAATTAGCATTTTCCATTCCGAAAAACTCTCTAATATATATATATATATATATATATATATATATATTAAATTCGTATATGTATGTGTGTGTGTGTCAATACTTGTGCATCAATAGTTGAGACTTTGGGCCTAAAAAATGGTACTAATAGATAATAATACAAAAAATTACTAAATGATAATACACTACAACATGAGAATAAAAAAAATGGAATGGAGTTTCGAGATAAAATTGTACTATGATCAATTAAGATTAACTCAATCTTGAAACCAAACAAAAGATATTCATGTTAATGTCGTGCACGTGCTTTCATTCTCGATATCACTTCACTACACTACATGATGACATTTTTTGGACAGCATTTGGGAAATTAGTGCATGCCATACAACTAATGCCTCGCACGCATGTCCAAATGACCACCACCATCCGACTAATGAGAAGAGATTAATTGAAGTAATGAATAAATAACAATCCAACATAAGATTCCTTACCCCATTACAACATGAATGAATTGGAGGATTGCCTCTATGTATGTGCATGTGCAATGAACATCATGCATGAGATCAATATTATTGGAGGTATTTATATGCACTTTGAAATGTGAGAATTGAATTAATCAACTGCAGGCAGTTCGAGAAACTGCCCAAGTTATTTATTAGTGGGCTAATATTTTTTTATATTATTCAATCAGTTTCTAATTTAGTTTTTTTATATCAATTTCATGATTAACATGGATTAAACATGTGACACTATATAAATGCATCTTTTACCATGCTTTATAATTATAGTCATTCGAAGGATATATATATATATATATATATATATATATATTGAATGCTGCTTTTGTTATTACTAATTGATCAAATGTTTAATATATATTTCAAAATTTTCATGTGTGAATTTCTCCAAATATACTATTTTCTTAATATAGTAAAAATATAGATAAACATATTTTTTATTTATATCAATAAATATATATCCAGGTATTCTTATTATTTATTATATTCTCAAAGTCAGACGTGAGTTATCCATTTGCCATGTCATCATATTTATTAATCTTATTATTATTGTACGGTTATGACATCTGATTATTATACATATTAATTAATATTATAATATATACTTTGAAACATATTTATAAAAAATTTAAGGATACATGGCAGCATGTTATCATGCCAAAGTATAGATTAAGTGAATTACTTTTCCATATTTAATTTTTTTACTTTTAATATATATATAAGTTATTAAATAAAAACATTTGAAAATGAGTTGTGAAAGAATTGTAGCATGGTATCTCATAGTATCTTGTTATTCAAATGGATAATTGTAGCAGCGTTATTTCTACATTTAATTGGTTTAAATGGTCAAGAGTTCAAATCTTAATGTCTAGACTATTTCTCCTTTAGTTTTAAATTGAAAGATGAATCGTTATGGGTTCATTCAACTTATTGAGGTCCGCCGATCCAATTCGGTTGGACATGAAATGATTAGGTGCTCGAGTCATGGTTGGGTGATGCATGCATTTTACAACATATAATTAAACTTGCATCTAGATTTATTTTGTGTAATTTGCTCATAGCATGCATCTATTTTTATATTTATTTCTTTGAATTCTTTGAAGTAGCCATCTACCTCTAGTTGGTGTGATTTTGCAGGAATTATGAATAAAAATGATGGAGAAACGGAAGAAAAAGAATAATAACGCGAAATGAAGTCCAAATAGCTTCTGAAAATGTCAATTAACTTCTTCACGTGTCGTTATAAATTTATCTCACCCATTAAAGTTTCGCCCCACGCCTCGCAATCTGACATTCACGACACTCACAGAATGAGCTGAACAGAAGAAATGCATTTCACTGGCCGTGAAACAATGATTCACGCCCCCAAACGCCCGTCTTCACAGCTATGGCAGTAGAAGAATAGTGATCTAACAAGCCGTGAAATTCCTCTCACGATCGTGAAGACCAAATATCAGTTTGATCATCACGTTTCATGGACTAGTTTGTGAGAAGACGACTTACGGGTCATGACGGATTCTTCACGACCATTACATTCCGATTTTCACGGATCGCGCGCGTCTCATGGCCCTTACAACGAAATGGATTTGGACGAATTAACGGGTCATGAGCATATCGTAACGGGCCGTTACACATTCCAGCATTCTTATAACCTAGCATTACACAATTTTCATGGACATCACAGAAGGTGTAAAATCAGCAATCTCCATCTAACGGGCCGTTAAACATAGAAGAATTTCAAAGAAAATATTTAATGGGTCGTCACAGTTTCTTCACGGATATCGCAGAACGATCAAGCGTCTGAGGTTTAAGGGTCACGGGCCGTGAAATTTCATAAGTTGCATGATCAGTGATAGAACCACCCGAATCACGATCGTGAGATTTGTTTCATGCTCCGTGAAGGCTACAGAAACTCTTACTTCAACTCTGATTGAGTCATTAAATCTAATTCAGGGGGCGTGATAGACATCAATTTCGATACAGAAATATATTTTTGAAAGAATTCTCCATGCATAAGGACTCCAACTTCTACTGTATGTCCTTATGATCAATTGGAAACTAATTAGGCCATAAATCTCGGAGTTTTACAAGGCAAAAACTTTCATAACCAATGAGATTCCGAATTTACCTTATTTCATATGAAAAATATTTCTGTTTATTCCTAAGCCACTTGAAAAATTGAAGACCCTATAAAAGGAGACGTCTGACAGAGTTGATCATGCTAGGGCTGCAAGGCTTGCAACCTGTTCTTCAAAGCCAATAACATGAGAAAATTTTGAAGGATTGTTGAGAAGACTTCTGCTGGATCGACTCTAGACGAGAGTTCAGCGGCAGTTCATCAGTGATTCCCAAAGAGTATTATCCGTTCTACTTAATGTTGGGATGGCATTAGATTTTGTATATTTAATTCTTCTGTAATTCTTTTCTGTAGTTTAAAATCTTAGTTCTTGCTTCTATAATTTAGAATTTTTCATTATCTTTCTAGATTTGTAATAGTTCTATTGTTAAAGACAAACTCATAAACCTCTATTTTATTGTTAAAAACAAACTCATAGACCTCTATTTCATAATAAAGTTCAGTTTCTTTGATTATATATGTTGTTTCTAATGCTTTCCAGATATTGATTGTCATGCTTAATTGACTGCTATCCTTGTGGGAATTGTTATTTTGTTTGCATGATGATTCTGGGATTGATTCAAGATTTGTATGTCAGAGCATTATATGACACAACTCCTAGGATCCTAGATGGGATTGCGAATTGTGCAGTCTATTAAATATTATCATTATATGGGTATTAGTAGTTTAGAATCTTTAATTTAATGCATCTCAATATCTGTTTGATTTAATTATGATCTAGATAGAGTAATTGGGTTAGATTTGATATTGATATTGTAATATCCCTAAGTTAACCATGCATGATTAGTTGTATGAATGTGATGTTATATTATCTTATTGATAATCTCTATGAATGTGATGTTAAGACTTACACTTTAATATCAACTAAAGTGCGAAAGCGATGAAAATTTACTTAAGACATAAAAATGTGATTTTTGAAAAAGTAAAAATTTGAAAACTTAAAGTCTCGGTAATTGTTCCTATATATGAAAGGATTCTAAAAGTGATTTTTAAAAATTTTAGGAGGTGTATGAGTTAGGTAAAACGTAGACACAAAATCGAAAAATTTGTGAAATCGTGATTTTTGTTCTTCGGATAAAAATTTAGATTTCGATTCCTTGATTATTTATTTTTATATAAACCCAAATAGGGGGTAGTTTCTTATTTACATGTAATGTCTTAAATAAATGAATAAATAAATAAATAAATGGAGAAATGCAAAAGCCATTTGCTTAAATGGCATTACATGTGAATGAGTCATACTTCAAGGGCATTTTGGGAAGAACCACATACACCAGCTGAAATCGGTATCTACCTCACTTTTAATACTTATCCTTTTACATTTTATTACCTTCCTCTGCCCTATTCACCACCCTTGGCCCAATTGCAAAGGTAGAAGACATCATACTACATGATTGAAGCAAATTAGAAAAAGAGAAGGGGCAACTAAGGTTTTAAAGTTTGGTAAGTTCCTACATTTTCTTTGGATTTTAACTACATAATTCTTCATCCATTTATTTTCGGATTTTATTTGAACATGGGGCAAAACTCATGTTATTCATGAGTAAGATTAACCCTAACCATGTTCAATTGATTCACGAATCTTTAGCTACATAATTCAATACCTTAGATGATCAAAGAATTATGAAATTTATTTTAATTGATCCTATATGAGTCTACTTTAATTGATCTTTGGAATCAAGTTAATATGATTTCTGTAGATAAAGTTATTCTCTTATCTTTAAGGTACTATCACTCTGTCCGTCGAAATTGCTACCCGAATTTGTAAATTATGTATTAAATTTAATATGTCATGGAATTATTTTATAATTTAATTTATTATAGATACTGATGTTAGGTTTCATTGAAAATTGGAATCATTAGAAAATTATATGTATAGAAAAAGTTATAAATATTTTACCAAGCCTTACTCAGTCTGTCAGAATGGAGCTTAGGGCAGATTATGCTAGTATTGGTTAAATTTATTGTGCTTAGTAAAATTAGATATAAATTCAAGTAATTTTATGAGTTGCACTTTAGGATGTCTACTATTTGGAATAATTAAAAGAATCAGAACAGTGAATGTTTACTATTTTATATAAATAATAAAAGTAAGGTTACTCAGTTTATCAGGACATAGAAACAACATAAAAGTTAGGTTGAATATTAATTTTTATGAGAGCAAACCATAATGAAGTAGGAAATGAAACTTTTACAGAATAATGTCTCTATAATATGAAAGTAAAGAAAATTGGAATGATGTCATTTGAGTATGAATATAAGAATATATGGATTTTTCTTTACAATGTGTGCAATCTGTTATATTATTAGGTCAATCCTTATGTTTAATAGTTACTTAAGTTATAAGAGTAAATATTTGGGGTTCATATATCATTTCAATTAATTATGTTTCATGTGTGAAAGGCTTGTGCTCATATCATAGTGATAATATGTTTCTTCCTATTATTGTTATAGGAGTAGAAGAGTAAAATAGTGAAAAGGAAAAGGAAAACATTTTGTTAGCCTTTACAGGTAAGTTGATTTTTCCTACTCTATGTTTTCACCTCTTCTGAATTCAGTGTGACATCGATTATTATATGTATTGAATATATTTTATAATGCTATGAATTGATTTCGAGAAATGCAATTATGAAAAGTATATGTGATATGATCTGAATGGATTACGATGAGTGCAATCTTATTCATTTTGAAATAATGTTGGATATGATTCATCTTCTGATAGTAATGAGGTATTTGTTATGTAATGAATCATACATCGACATCCATTTGCATTTGCATATATGATGGTTGGAGCTAAGTGCTACATCATTGATCACGATGAGAGCCACCTCTAGAGTCCAATCCATCATTCTGTTCCCCAGTAATAGGATGAGATAGGTTGGAGCTAAGTGTCATGCGGAGCTAAGTGCCACATCGTGAGTAGTCACGATGGGGACCACCTCTAGAATCCGTAGGGTCCACCTCTAGAGTCCACCTATCATTTTATGATTTGTTCCTCGAAAGGGATAAGGTAGAATAGAGCTAAGTGCTACATCGCTGATCACGATGGAGCCAGTTGGTGATCCATGCATACATACGAGAGTGTTGCATTGTATACACATGTTTGATATGTTTAAGTGATAGTGAATATAAACTGAGTGCAATGCTTTTGATTGGGATGTTATATATATATATATATATATATATATATATATATAGTAAATGTATGAAGATATTGACTTTGATATTATGATTAATGTATGTATGTTTATGTCTCCTCGAATTTATTAACACATAGCTTATGAGTTATCAGCTTACTGAGCTATTATTTGCTCACAGTGTTGTTGTACACTTTTTCAGATCAGTAGAACTTTTGGGAGCGCGAGAGACAGTCTTAGCAGGGTGTAGATCCTTTTTGCTGCTAAGGTATTGAGAAGTCATATGTCCCACTGCGTGTGTTAGATAGAAAACTTGCAGCTCTCATATTCCTCTGTTGGGATATGAAGAGAGTTTGATATGTGCTATGTATGAAAAGTAATTTTGTATCTTATAAAATATAAATCTTTTATGACTATATGGTGGTGTAAACCCTAGGGTTGTTACATGTTCTGTATGATCAATATAAATTGCGTGGTTTGCTTATATGTGTTATTATTTTCTTATATGGGGACCACCTCTAGAATCCGTAGGGTCCACCTCTAGAGTCCACCTATCATTTTATGATTTGTTCCTCGAAAGGGATAAGATAGAATAAAGCTAAGTGCTACATCGCTGATCACGATGGAGCCAGTTGGTGATCCATGCATACATATGAGAGTGTTGCATTGTATACACATGTTTGATATGTTTAAGTGATAGTGAATATAAACTGAGTGCAATGCTTTTGATTGGGATGTTATATATATATATATAGTAAATGTATGAAGATATTGATTTTGATATTATGATTAATGCATGTATGTTTATGTCTCCTCGAATTTATTAGCACATAGCTTATGAGTTATCAGCTTACTGAGCTATTATTTGCTCATAGTGTTGTTGTACACTTTTTCAGATCAGTAGAATTTTTGGGAGCGCGAGACAGTCTTAGCAGGGTGTGGATCCTTTTTGCTGCTAAGGTATTGAGAAGTCATGTGTCACACTGCTTGTGTTAGATAGAAAACTTATAGCTCTCATATTCCTCTGTTGGGATATGGAGAGAGTTTGATATGTGCTATGTATGAAAAGTAATTTTGTATCTTATAAAATGTAAATCTTTTATGACTATATGGTGGTGTAAATCCTAGGGTTATTACATGCTCTGTATGATCAATATAAATTGTGTGGTTTGCTTATATGTGTTATTATTTTCTTGTATTATCTAGAGGAGTTATGAACAATTTTTCTCAACAAAAAAAAATTATTTGATTGTTTGTAATTGGTCGCGAGCTCTGATTTAAATCACTGTTTAAAGCAGGGTCGTGACAGATATAGTTTGATTTATTCTGGTAGAAGATCAATACTAGAAGTAGGTTCTAATCCGTCAATTGAATTGAATTTAATATTTCTAGTGTTATCAGTTTGTTTATCATCCTAAGAACCTGTGCGTTATAGTTTAATTTAGTTTTTCTTTCTGCAAATTTTTCTTTTTGCATTTATTTTACCCGGAATATTATGTCGTCTCTTATTAGCCTTTGAGATTTTATAGATAAGTAAATTAGTTCCTTATGGGATCGATAATCTATACTTTTCAATTGATTACTTGAGAGACTAGTGCACTTGCTAGCTTTATTATTATCAATTTTCGCTTCAAGTTTTTTGCGCCTTTGTCGGGGGACTATTCTTTACTTTCTATTCATATTTTATGCTACTTTGAGACTCTTTACTTTCTATTTCCTTTTCGTTCGTGGCTGTGCAGATTTCAAGCACGATTCATTCACAAGCCATCTAATCTTGAGCTTTTGGACTATGACATTCGACATAATACTTGAAGCTCCGAAGCTCCTTTGAAATTTGATTCTGAGATCGAATGAACAGCGTGGTTCCTGCAAAGAACACGATGGCCGACAACAAGAATGCCGCCCGATTGAACAGGAACGACGCCAAGTTGAGCAGGAAGAGGAAAAAGAACTCAGTACGAGGGAATTGAAATCGAATCGAATTGAATTGAATTGATCATGGTCATTTAGATATATTTGCATTGTATTGGCAATTGTTATTGCCCTACTAAATCGAATTGTTATTGGCCAATGACCATTGATTATCGAATTGAAAATTGTTAATTGAACAATGATTTATTGATCAGATGATTGATAATTGTTAATTGGAAAATCATTATTGATTTATATTGGTCTTGTGACCATAGCCTGACATATTACTCATATTGATAAATTATTATATTGTTAATTGATTATTGTATTGATTGTTCAATTGATGCATCATTGATCATATATTATTTTCGATTGAGCATATTGATTATTTATTAGACCCTACATACTGAGTATTTTTATACTCATAAATATTTTATGTACCTGAATTCGTGCAGGTGAAAAAGATTTGATAGATGATGGTTTTGCATGTGGCTATACTTAGTGATAGACAGATGTTGCACATGTTCTAGATTGAGTTGTCTAGTTTTTTATTATTTTCACATTTATTAGAATAATGAACTTATTGATATTTTAGTTATTTTGAATATTATGGATTATTAGCTATTATTATTGAAAAAAGTCTTCCGCATTTATGATTTATATTCTGCAAAAATATTTTATAAAAAATTGTGTAGCTCTCTGAGCATGTGAAAAGTCACGTGGATCTCAGAGGCATTACATAAGGTATCAGATCCTAAGGAGAGGCACTTCTTAGTTGTCTCTAATGGGTAGAATTGAGTACATGTACAACTGACACGAAGAATCACTGCAGCCATCCAGTAGGGTCAAGTAAGTTTTTCATTGCGATATCGATATTGAATTCTTACTTATTGAATTGTATCATATTGTTTATTGTTGGATAAGCATATATATCTCCCAAGTTGATGAGCTTTCATCAATGTTATCGTGGACCAAGAAGTAGATATCGATGATCCAATTTCCAAAGTGCACAGGAGGACGACCAAGTGGCCCAAGTCCCATGAGTAAATATTGAATGAGTCAATGAACATCAAGAGGAACAATCGAGACATGGATCATCACCATATGAATCTTGTTCAACGTATAGAGAATATAGCAATACTTAGAGTCGTGACGCTCCTCCTTACGATGATAAAAAAGAGATTATTAAGAATTTTCTCAGATTATAGCCTCCCCAATTTGAAGGGAAGGGCGACTTCGAGAAAGCCTATAGGTGATTGAAAGAAATTGATCAGACTCTAGTGAAGATAGACTGCGATGAGAAATGTAAGATTATATGTGCTATGAGGCATTTGACAGGTGACGCTATGCATTGGTGGAAAGCAACAAATGCTGACATATTCTCCGAGAAGAACATGATCCCTAGAGGAATTTTAAAAAGATATTCAAAAATCATTATTTACCTATTTCCCCGAGAATGAGAATTAGAAAGAGAACCGAGATCTACAACAGGGTACTATGACGGTAAAGGACTACATGATCGAGTTCTTAAAGCTAGAGAAGTATGACAATCGAATAGAAATCACGTTAAGCAATGGGTGAAAGGTCTCAAGCCAAGCCTCCGAGAAATGACACAACGTTGTAACTATCAGACCCTTCAAGTTGCGGAAGAGTTCGCTACCATGCTTGAAAATAACAACGCTACAAACATAACTCAAGCGAATCGAGTGTGTATCGATAATGATCAAAATCGTATTTGGAGTAAAGATAGAAGACATGAAAGAAGAGATTGGGACCAAGAAAATTACAATCGAGGAAGACCGTATCCAGCACAGAATGAGCCTCCATCACATGCAACCACTGCCACAAAATGCATCTCGGTGAATGCTATTAAGAGACGGGAGCATGCCTAAATTGTGACAAGATGGGTCACTTCACAAGAGATTGCGATGAAGCAAGGCGGGTCGAACATCTGCAACAACAAAATAATAGGCCTTTAAAAATGGTACAGAAATCACCCAAATAAATTGTTATATTAGGACACATGACTTTAAGCTTAATCAAGTCGCTAAATTGTAATCTTCACTTCAATTAGACTTTAGATATGTTATATTATCCAAATAGCATGTGTTATATGGAATGGATATAGCTTATAGTTTACTTTTCATAAAAATGAAAGATCGATCATTGAAAAGTAAAGTGCTTAACGAAAGCAATCATATAATAATATTTCTAAAGAAGTTATCGATTAGCTGGTGCTCATAATTTGTCACAAATGTCAAGCACTTGAATTAAATAACAAAAGTGATGGAGCGCACACATAATTGTATGTGGGAATAGCAACATCCAAGTATGTTGAAGAATGATAGTATAGTTACTACTACATTGGTTAACCCAATGTCGAGAGAGGAACATGCGGAACATGATCACATTGCAAACATTAAGAGAAATAGTTATACGTCAAAGTCTCGAAATATAAATTTTGGCAAAATGGCATAATGTTCCTCGAAAATATCATTTGCATAGATGCAATATCAGTTGATCTTCAAAAGATGGAAGCTATAATCAAATGGGCTCAACCAAAGAATGTGTCGAAGAGCAAAAGCTTTCTTATACTCGCAGGATACTATTGGAAAGTTACATTAGATTGCTACACAATGGTGTAACCATTGACAAATCTCACTAAGAAAGACATAAAAAATTGAATGGCTCAAGAAATGCTAAAATAAATTTTAGAAATTAAAGAAGAGATTAACAATGATGTCTTTTATGAAAATACCTTCAGACCAAGGAGGCTATGTCACTCACAACGATACATACGACACCGACATAACATGCATCTTGATGCTACATAGGAGGATAGTTGCCTACGCATTAAGACCATTAAAGAAGCACGAGAAGAATTATTCAACACTCAATCTCGAATTGGCAACTGTAGTCTTCACTCCAAGAGCTAGTGACTCACTGTGTAGGGTGAAGAGCTTGAATTTTTCACACACCACCAAAGTTGAGGTACACTTTCTCGTAACAAGGTCTGAAAATGTGTAAAAAAAAGATGGATCAATTATTGAAAGATTACGAGTTTGTCATCAACTGCAAGACAAACTCGGTTGAGAATATCTTAAGCAGAAATGTCACTTGCTCGTTTGGGGTTGAGCTGATGGAATATGAGCAATGAGCAATTGCATCATCCAATTTAGTCTAGTGATCAGTAATGATGGTGCAAGGATAGCAACATATCTTGCATGCAATCAAAATTATTATGAAAGGTCGGCAAATGGAAGCAGAGCATCAAAGGTCACATGGTGTACTACAAGTGCTTGGAAATCCTTAATAGCATTGGGAAAAGGTAACGATGGATGTCGTTAAAGGACTTCCAAAAACTCAGTATGGACACAATGCAATATGGGTAATAGATGATCGATATATTAAGATAGTCAATGCCATACCCATTAGAGAACGGTTAGTCCATCAGAAGTCTCATGAACATTATTTTTTTAAGAAGATTATCTGACTACATGGAGTATTGATATTCATTACATCAGATAATGATCTACAGTGCATAGCCAATTCTAATGGAGCATCTATAGAGCATTTAGGATGTGGTTGGACTTCTACAATGCCTTCCATCCACAAATGGATGAGTAGTCTGAATGGACAATTCATACCTTAGAAAATATGTTCCGGACTTGCGCATTGGACTTGAGTGATTGTTAGAAAAATTAGCTCCCACCGGCGGAGTTAGTATGTGGCAACAGTCGCCACTCCAACATTAGGCATGACACATTCATAGCCATGTATATATGGTAGATCATGTCTCTCACCTATCGGTTGGAGCAAAGTTGATGCATAGTAGTTCTTGTCATAAAAAGAAATAAATGAAGGAATATTGATAAAATTTATCTAATCGAAAAATGTTGAAGGCAATCTACATGAGACAAAAATAGTAAGCTAACATAGTGAGGTCGGGAGAATCAAATCAAAATAAGGATCTGACATATGCAAAACCACCAATTGAAATTCAAATACCATACGAACAAGATGTTATGGTAAAGGTGACTTGGATAGATCACAAAAAAAATACCACCTGAGAATTAAAAAAAAGATGTGAAATGATTATTCGAAATGATTTAAATAAATATCATATTTTTCTTTAAACAAATTTGAGAACGAATTTAGTTTTAATAAGGTTATAATGTAATGACCCAGAATTATTTTATGGTTAATAAAAGAATGTTTTAATCTTCTTATTTTGGGAATTATGGTCATTAATATTATTATATTTAATAATTATGAAAATAAAGGAAAAATTAAGGAGGAGTTTAATTAAGGATAAAATGTATTATGGGATATTTAATTAAATTTGAAATTATTTAATTATTGAAATAAATTAGAATTTGTTAAAAGATGTTAATTAAAAGATTAAATTTGATTGGGATTGAAAGTTATAGATGGATTGGAAATCAAGGATCTAAAGCCCTATAAATAAATTCTTAGGGCCCGCCGTGAGTTTCTTTATCTTTGGTTCTCGGTGTCCGACGATAGTGATGTGACATTTTGGAGACAAGAAGAAAGAGAGGTGTGACGTTCAAGTGATCACAAGGTGTGATTCAGCGTCGAATGGTTAGGCGTGATGGCAAGGCTAGGCATGAAACGAGGTACGTACGAAGGATCCGTAGGTTATTGTATATTATGATTATGATCAATTACGGTTGGTTTTGGCACTAAGTCAACCGTTTGGTTCAAGGATAAAGAGTAGAATATCTCAATATTCTCGAGAATATGATCAAACGCGATGTGAAATAAGGTTAAGGTCAAACTTTATTTTCGGGAAACCATTTAGAGAATGGGAAATCACAATTTTTCTTTACAAATAAAGAATATTTTTATTCTTTTAAAATAATAGAATAGAGATATACTCTTTATTTTTTTATTTTTAATTATTTAACTAAAAACTATTATATTATAATTTGTGTTATAATAATAATAATATTAAATGTAAAATATTCATAGTAAAATATTTTAATTATAAAAATATTTAATATTTTCTTTTAATTAAATAAAATATAAAATAAGAATATAATTAGAATACGATATTTTTTAAAATAATTTATTTTATTTCTGCAAAAAATTCTCTAATTAAATGATGAGAGAGAGAGAATTGAAAAGAAAAAAAAGCGTTTGGCGTTGAAGAGAGAAAAAAGGGCGTAAAGTGAAGGCGAAATTCAGAGGAGTAAAGGAAAAAAGAAACAATTGGCGGTCAACTGACCGTGACATGAGGTGGAGAGAGAATGGCATAACATGAGAGAGAGCAAATAAAAAAAAACGAAGAACATAGATCACGTGGGGTCGTGGGGACGAATGAGAGAGATTGATAAGACATACTGCCCAAAAAAAAAAAAGGGCTGCGTGAGGGTGTAGGAGGATTGGAGAGAGAAGAGACGAGGGTGTGAGAGAATTGGATAGAAGAGGTAATACGTGATTAGATGTTTGGCGCCTTCATAGAAAAATGAAAAAAACGCCTTCGGTCATAGTAAAAGAGATAGAGAATAAAATTAAAAGAGAAAAGAAAAATGTGAGACATCGAGAGAAACATTATTTTATGATCTTCTCGACAAGAAAATTCATTTCTTGAATTTTTCTGACATGAAAATTCATTTATTATTATTATTTACTTTTATTGAATTCTATTTATTAGTGTTAATTAAAATTTATTTGAATCTCAAAAAGTAAAAAGGATCATGCTTGACATATTTTATATATTTTATTATCATGATGTTAAGGAATTGATTTATTTTCTTATTACAAGATAGATGTCATATTTTTTAAATTAATATAGAGTCTCAGTTGATTCCTAATTTTTAAAGGGAGTGCCTATATAAACTCCCTAGAGAATCCAAAGAGAAAGAAATATGATCTTGTAATTCTCTTCTATTTCTTTCATCTAATAAAATTCTGCGTCGCCTTAAATTTCTCGAGTTTTCTTACAGTGCATAATTTTTCTCGTGCAGAAATCCTAACAAATTGGTATCAGAGCGGGGTTTCATCGTTGATCCTCCTTCAGGCGTAGAAATGACATCGCACAATGTCAACATAAAAAAATTCATAGGACGAAACTGTTTCAGTAGGAGTGTTCACGGGTCGGGTTTGACCCGACCCGTGAACAAATCCGATCCGACCCGGCCAAGGTTGGCCGGGTCGGGTCCCCAGATTTTTGGGACTGCGACCCGAACCGACCCGACCCGGCCAAATTCTTTTATTTATTTATTTATTTATTTTTTTAATATAAAAGTATTTATTATTTTATTTTTAATACAAATTTTTAAATATCAAAAATATTGTTTTAAATATCTATATACTTTTCTACATTTAAAATAATTTATTTCATAATTTTTTAAATTTTAAATAATATAAAACTATACATTTAATTAAAAATAATTAAAAATAAAAAAACGGGTCTATCGGATTGGGTCGGGTTAACTCGGGTTGGAAAATTCCAACTTGAACCCGACCTGTCGGGTCGGGTCAGATTTTCGGGTTCACCGGGTCGACCCGATCTGGTGAACACCCCTAAGTTTTAGTCTCTGATAGATCAAGATGTGGGCACTTCTAAAACAACAACGAGTCCGGGCGACGCTCGCGAACGTACCGAAGAACAAACTAAAGGATGAAGACTCGAAGGACAAAGAAAAGGAATTCGACCTCGCAAATTTGATGGCACAGAAAGATAAGACATACTCCATGATCCTATTGTGTCTGACGGATGAGGTTATTATTGAAGTCACTGATCAAGAAACGGCGACCGATCTGTGGTCGAAACTTGAGAGTCTCTACATGACCAAGTCTTTAACCAATAAGTTGCTCCTCCGCATGTAAGAAGGTACCATATGAAAGATCATCTTGATCAGATGAATACTCTGTTGATGAAATTACGAAATATAGATGTGAAGATTGAAGATGAAGATGCTGCCCTACTTCTGTTGGTGTCTCTTTCTTTGTTGTACAAAAATTTCATTCAGTCTGTTATCATCGGAAGAGACATAATTACTCTGTAAAAAGTAAGATCGAGTCTACTCATGAAATTCGTCATAGGGCTTCTGGCAAGGCTGTGGAGACTCAGGTCGCAGAGTTGGTAACAACCGCAGAGAAGACAAATCGCAAAAAAAGATAAGTCGAAGAAGAACGTCAATCCGATGGACATCTGCAACTACTACAAAGAACCGGGTCACTGGAAGAAGAACTATCCCAAGAAGAAGAAGAAAGACACGGTTGCTGTAGTAGCCCACCAAAATAGCGAATTTGATAACGATTTGGCTCTTATGTTGTCTGATCAGAGATGTTTGAACGGGAGTTGAGTTCTCGACTTAGGATGTTCCTATCATATGACTCCGCACGGAGAGTGGTTCTCAACTTATCAGAATATTGATGACGAAAATGTCATCATGAGCAATTATGCAGCTTGTAAAATAGTTGAAATCGGCTCAATTCAGATCAGAAGTCATGACAATCAGATGATGACATTGACAGAGGTCCATCTTGTTCTGCAACTAAAGAAAAATCTGATATTGTTAGGAGTTCTGAACTCCAAAGGATGTCGAATGGATGCTGCAGGAGATGTTCTCACGGTCACCAAGGATGATGTTGAAGTCATGAGAGGAGTCAGACAAAAGTCCTTGTACATACTACAAGGCACTGTAATTTCTAATGTGGCTGCAGTAGGTAGTTCGTCCAAATCAGAATCAGAAGCATCCAAGTTGTGGTACATGCGACTTTGACATATAAGTCAGAAAGGGATTGACATCCTTAACAAGCACAATCTTCTGGATGGTCAGAAGATATCTGAAATTGGATTCTGCAAGTACTGTGTTTTTTGCAAACAAAAATGACATCAATTCAGCAAAGTCGTGCACAAGACGAAGACAACACTCGATTACATCCACGCTGACTATTGGGGCTCATCTCATGTTTCATCTCTAAGAGGTTCTAGATGCTTCATATCTGTGATTGATGATTACTCAAGGATGACACGAGTATTCATGATGAAGCACAAGAGCGAGGCATTTGAAAATTTCAAGCAATGGAAGACTCTGGTGAAGAATCAGACATCGAGAAAAGTAAAACGTCTTCGTATCGATAATGACTTGGAGTTCTGTTCGTCTGAATTTCATCGATTCTGCAAGGATGAAGGCATTACCAGACATCGCACCGTCAGAAATACACCACAACAAAATGGTGTAGCATAACGCATGAGGTGCATGCTCTCTAATTCTGGGTTGAGGCTATTAGCACAGAATGCTATCTTGTCAATCGAAGTCCTGCAACCGTGATCGATTTGAAAACTCTCATTGATGTATGGTCAAAAAACTCTGTTGATTATACTAATATAAAAGTCTTTGACTGTCCAGTATATTATTATGTTAGCAAAGGAAAGCTGAAACCGAGGGTCAAAGAGTCTTTATGAGATATGGTGCAGGTGTAAAAGACTTCAAAATTTGGTCTCCCTCAGAGCACAATGATATTCACATCAGAAACATATCTTTTGATGAGATGTGCTCAAGCAGAAATAAGATGTTGTTGACTCAGCAGAGGAGAGTGTCAACAAACATATGAAGTTTGGATTAACTCCAATTCATAATGAGCAAGAAGAATCTCATCAGATTGAACAACCAGAGTTTAAGGAGCAAACAGAAGAAGCAACGACAAATTTAGCTGCAGAACGTGCTCGTAGGCAAGTAGGTCCTCCTAAGCGTTATGTCTTTGAGGACATGGTTGCATATGCATTCCAAGTAGTTGAAGAGGTGAAATCGCCAGATCAAGTTACAAGGATGTTATCGCATGTGCAGAATCAGAATAGGGACCGGGGGTGGCAGAGAGTATTAGATATCTGATTATAGGATTCAATTCAAGGTGGAGATTTGTTAATTAATGTCTTGAATCATACTTTAACTGAAAATCTGTTTGGATCCCAAAAAGTACAAGGAATGCTTGACATATTTTGTATATTTTTTTATCATGAGATTATTAAGAAATTAATTTATTTCCTTATTACAAGGTAGGTCTCCTATTTTTTAGATTAACATAGAGTATCATTTGATCTCTAATTTCTATCATCTGTTAAAAAAAGTGTCTATATAAACTCCTTGTGGGGTCCAAATAGAAAGAAATATGATCTTGTAATAATCTTTTGTTTCTTACATCTACTAAAATTCTGCGTCGCCTTAAATTTTTCGAATTTTCTCGCGGTGCATAATTTCTCTTGTGTAAAAATTCTAACAATTAGCAATATTAATTATTAGTTTATACTAGTTATCTTGCTAATATGATTTTAAGGATAGTACATTTATTTGATATATGGATTGCATTAGTATTAATTGGTCCTAGTGAGCGGGGACAAAGCTACGTTTGCCTCCCTTCAATTTTTTTACACCTTATGATAATACGAATGTCTCATATATATTTTAAAATAATATTTAATTTGGCCCCTATATGTTTCCTTTTATATTTATCTTATTATAATTATAGTTATAAATCACATAATTAGTTATAATATATATCTAAATTTCCCATTTTGAATATTCTAATTGACACTAATAAAATTTATTATCAAATATTGCAAAAATAGGCATGTATCCTATATAATTATTAATAATAAATTTTATATGCCCTCCTAATATTTTGAGTTGGCTTCATCCCTGATAGTTAGATTATTATCATACATAATTATATTTGATCATATTATCATTTTCAATCTTATAATTGATTATGATACTGATCTAGTATTCTTTCTGAGTAGGTCTTATTTCATCTAAATTAAATTATTAAAATATAGACATCTAAGCCTCTGTGCCATATTATTATTGAATTGAATGAGATAGATAACATAGTTTGAAAAGTCATCCTTTAGAGAAATTATGAATGTCCTGTGTTCGGTCATAATCCTCTACCATTCATGAATTATTGTTAGGGCATGATCATTTGAATATATTGATATTGTATTGGTAATTGTTATTGTCTTATTGAATCGAATTATTATTGGCCAATGATCATTAATTATCGAATTGAAAATTATTAATTGAACAATGATTTATTGATTAGGCGATTGATATTTGTTAATTGAAAAATTATGATTGATTTATATTGGTATTTTGACCATAGCATGATATATTACTCATACGGATAAATTGTTATATTGTTAATTGATTATTATATTGATTGCTCAATTATTGATCATATTTTCGATTGAACATATTGATTATTTAGTAGATCCTACGTACTTAATATTTTTATACTTATGGGTATTTTTCTACAAATGGTTATGCCCAGTGATAGACATATGTTGTACGTATTCTAGGTCGTGTTGTCTAATTTTTTATTATTTTTGCATTTATTAGAATTATAAACTTATTGATATTTTAATTATTTTGAATATTATGAATTATTAGTTATTATGAAAAATCTTTCATATTTATGATTTATATTTTGTAAAAATATTTAATGAAAAATTATATAAAGTCTATTATTAATTTCACTGTTCCCTGCATGAGAGGTTGCGCCTTTGATCAGACACTTTACACGGTGTTGGATCTATTCGTTAGGACCAGTCCGTGTCATGCCTAGTGTATAACTCGGCGGCCACGCGCGAGTTGGCACGGGCCAAACCGGACCAAGCCGACACAATTTTTCGACGGGCGACGACATGTCGCGGCCCACCCATTTGTTCATCTCTAGTTTGCTTTTATCAATATGATCATTTGTTTATTTTCAAAAAATAAATTGTGATTTATGAAAAAATGTGCCAAAAAGAAAAAGTCTCGTCAAATATTTAAATGACAAAAAGACACACCATGGTATCAAGGAATCACAAAAAAAAAGTTCAAAGGGAGCATCCATGGAAATTGATAGCAGTTTGTTGGAATTTATTAAATTTTGAATAAAATTTATCATTTGAATATTAAATTAAATATATATTAATAATCTTTGTATAAAAGAGAAAAACTTGCACACATTTTCTTTATTTAACACTCCCCAGCTACAATTTTTTTGACATTTGATTTTAAATTATAAATTTATAAATTTTAGTCCTTAGATTAATCTAAATTTAACACTAAAGTCTTTCCATTTATTTTAATCCAAATTCTGTTAAATTATGCTTTTATTATTTATGTAAAAAATATGAAAAGTGAAAATTTTAGCAGGAGCATAACATTATATAAAACGCGATTATAAAGTAATAATTACATTCGTATTAGTTATATTTTTATTTTTAAAATTTTATATTGTGATAAGAAAGCAATGACACAATGGAATTTCATAATTGTTTAAGAATTAACAAAATAAATGACGAAAATGTTAACTCACATTAAGTAGACTATTTAATATTTACAAGTTAAAAAAGGTAAAAGAAGAAATGCGATTAAATAAGGAGTATGAAATTTGAACAAATGTAATTCGATAAAGGATTATTTTGGTATCTACATATACTAAAAAAAACAACTACTTGAATTTACATAAAATTTTGATGCATTAATCCCTCTCTTTATCTTACTCTTAAAAGAAGATAAATTGAAGCTGATTTATACTAAATTTATTCAATATATACCTCTAATTGAATCCATCTTCAGTCAATGTTTTCATAAACGTTATCCGATTGATTGGATAGGATTGGATAAAATCGTTTTCTTAAACTATATTACTTTCTAATAATCATGAATATAAATATCATATATAATACAATATAATATATAAATAATAATAAACCACTGTTAAAGATAAAATAATATGAAAATATAATTTATTATGTTTAAAAATTAATACTTATTCAAGATCACAACCACAAATATGTTATTATTATTATTATGTTTCTATTATGTATATAATACTAATGATGCGATATTAATTTATTGTACTATAATACACTCTTAAATTTTCTATTAGTGTACTTTTAATTCTCTTCTCATAATTATTTCTTAAAGTAAATTTTTATCTTATGATTTCCGGTTCAACGTTTTTCCCTTTTTGAAAACAAAATTCTTGTGTTTTTCTTTTAATTTAGAATTGGCTGATTTTATTTTTTGAAACATCTATCAAGTTTTAAAAATTAATTCTTACCCAAATCAAGATAATTAATAATTACAGTTATTATTGTTATCCCATGAATTAACTTTCATATTATTCAACTTTACTTCCTTTTCTTTCCTTTTATCAATTATTATGTTTCATTGTCATTCTCCTATTAATTTAAATCTCCTAAATTTGGGGTTCTCCCTTCCATCAAATTTTTTATTTCCTTTTTTTTACATTAACAAGCTTCAAATTATATTTTAACAATTTAATATTTTCCTCATTTCTTGGTTTTCTTATTCGAAAAATTAAAAGTCATGTATGCTTTATAACTGTTTAGACGGTTAAACTCCAATTTGATATAGAGAACTTAAAGTTCAAGGATTTACACCATTTTAGAACACCTCAAAGTTAAAATAGATTTTGACAACTTAGAGATTCAAAGTTAGGTTTCCTCAATTTTGTGCTAAGACTAAAGTGTTTATATGGTAAGTATAATGTTTAGATTGAAAGATTATAGACTCAGATCCAATATGATTCATTCTTCACCTTTCCCAAACTTTATTCCCATGTAAATCATAAAATATAAAAGTTGATAATCTTTATCCCCATGAAGTTAGTATTTAGGCTTTATGTCTTATACAAACACCATACCACACAATCCGGAGTTGAAGTGTTGTTTAGTTTAAAACTCTAAACAATATGTCCAAACTTATCATGCGAGGATACTTTTTGTAACGACTCATATTTTCAGAAAATAAATAAAGGATATTTATTTTTAGTTAATGGATCTGAAAATCCTAATGTTAATATTTTGGAATTAATTAATTCTAAAATTGATGAAAATTATAAGATAAGATGGAGAAAGAGAATAGAATTTAAATAAAGATAAAATTGTTATGGAGATTAGCATGGATTTATGAAGTAAATTCGAATTTAAATAAATCTGAATAATTAAAAAGCGATTAGTCATTGATGAATAGCCAAGATTGATTTTAAAAGAGTTCAAGGTCTGATAGAATTGATATCTCAAATCTGCACATATAAATATGCATTAAAGGGTGGCTGAAAACCTCTTTTTCCTGTCAAACAAAATTCTACTCACAAGCTCCTCTTTTTCTTACATTTGCACGTGAACCGAGGCACCTCCGAGGATGTGTAGTGGCTAGTTTTGATGTTGGCACATAGGAGAAGTTTCAGGTGGTGGCCGTGAGTTTCGAATGCTGAAAAGGTTCGTGTGGCCATGAGTTTCGGATGCTGAAAAGGTTCGTCTCATTAGAGAAAGATTGAAAGCAGCATTCACCAGACAGAAGACCTATGTTGACAAGAAACGTAGATAACAGATTTTCAAGGTTGGAGATCGTGTGATGCTGAAAGTCTCCCCGATGAAGGGAGTAATGAAGTTCAACAAGAAGGGCAAACTGAGCCCTAGGTATGTTAGTCCATTCGAGATACTTATATTGATTGGAGATGCAGCCTACAGGTTGGCGCTACCGCCATCATATGAACACGTGCATAACGTCTTCCATGTGTCAATGTTATGCAAGTATCAGCATGATGATGCTAAGCTAGTAAATATGGAAGAACCAAACTTGAATGTGGACCTGACATACGTAGAACAACCTATAGAGATATTGGAGTACCAAACTAAGCATTTGAAGAATAAGATGGTACCTATGGTAAAAGTGGTATGGACACATCATAGAGGCGAAGACGCTACTTGGAAATTAGAAGATAAAATGAGGAAGACTTTCCAGAATAATTTAAATAGTTGATGTAATTTTTTCTTAAGCAAATTCGAGGACGAATTTATTTTTAAGGAGGTTATGATGTAACGACTCGGATTTTCAGAAAATAAGTAAAGGATATTTATTTTTAGTTAATGGATCTAAAAATTTCAATGTTAATATTCTGAAATTAATTAATTCCGAAATTGATGAAAATTATGAGATAAGATGGAGAAAGAGAATATAATTTGAATAAAGATAGAATTGTTATGGAGATTAGCATGGATTTATGAAGTAAATTCAGATTTAAATAAATCTGAATAATTAAGAAGTTATTATTATTGATAGATGGTCAAGATTGATTCTAAAAGAGTCCAAGGCCTAATAGAATTAATATATCAAATCTGCACCTATAAATAGATATTAAAGGGTGGCTAAAAACCTTTTTTTTTGTCAAACAAAATTCTGCCCACAAGCCTCCCTTTTCCTCTGATTTGCACGCGAACTGAGGCACCCCCGAGGACGTGTGGCAGCTGGTTTCGAAGTCAACACATAGGAGAAGAAGTTCTAAGTGGTGGCCGTGAGTTTCGGAGCGAGGACAGAGAGCAATCGTCAACCAAAATTCGACGTTCGTGCAGATTTACAGAGAAGAGAATCTAGTTGGTTTTTCAACCAACTTTAGGTACATAAGAGAAATCTCTATGTCGTCGATTTTCTGCCACATGAAACCCTAATCTCTTCTCCTTCGTACTAGGATTCCACTGATATATCATATGCATAGTTTAGACATCGTATGTCATAGTTATGATGATCGAAAAGTCACGTTGAAATGCACTTCTCCGTCGACGGCAGAACCCGGCCCAGGTTTTGCTGTGCTCGGTCCAAATTTGGTTGAAGCCAGATCGAATTGGATTCGGAATTGGATCGGGTTGTCCAACGGCCCGAGTTCCTATTGGCCCAGCCCGGGTTTTAGTTTCTGCTCGACTCAGGATTTCTGCGCGAATCGATTGAACGTGAACCGGCCGACCCGGCCCGGGTTCACTATATACCCATCCCGGGTTTGCCCTGGCCGAGGTAATATTGATCATTTTCGAACACGGGCCGGATTTTGGGGATAGAAATCGTAATTTTGGGTAAACTGTTATAGAAATTGAATAGTTATTATAGTTTATTGTTCATGATCATCCCTGATTATATCACAAACATATCTGACCTCATCATATCTTTTAGATTTTATTTGAGATTATCTTTATTGTTACTTTATCAGATCTTGTTATTCATAATGATATTGATCCAGTAATTTTTTTCCTGATTGGATCATTGTCCAACCTAAAGTAAATTGTTAAAGATAGGTCTTTAGGTTAAACAAGATAAAAGATGAAAATTGCTGAGTCTTCATGTTCTCCGATTGTCTCTAAGCCTCCTGAATAATTATTGTTATCGTATTGTATGAGGCAGATAGTGTACATAGAAGTTTGAGACGTCATCCTTTAGGGAAGCTATGGCTATCCTGTGATGGTCATGGTTTTCCGCCATCACGAAGCTATTGTTAGCGCTATTATTGGAGGGCGGCTTGCCATGATTTGATATCCGACTGGCCTACATAAAAGAGACATGAAGTTTCTCTTAATTGAGCGCTCATTATTAAATTGAAATTGAATAGAATTGAATTAAATTGAAATTGAATGGAATTGAATGGAACTGAATCGAACCCTGGTCATTCGGATTTAGCTGTTGATTGGCTTTGCCTCCGCCTATTGAATAGAATAGAAATTGGTAATTGATCGATGACCACAAATATTAATAATAGAAAATTGTTAAATTGGATAGGTGCCATAGTGATCAGGCATAGTTGATAATTGTTACTGATTGGTCGATTGATCTCTTACTTGATCCCCTTTATTGATTCATGGTCTTATTGATTTATTATTGCCTCTCCATATATTGTCCTATCATGTGCTCTATTGATTATTACTCCTTATTGATTATTAATTTTTTAGCACAGTTGATTTTTTATTTATTATTATGGTTAGACCCTACGTACTGAGTATTTTTATACTCATGGGTTTTCTCATGCATCTAGATTCATGTAGGTGAGGTGATAAAAGATGGTGATGCAGGTGGCCAGGCCCAGTGATAGAGATATTGCACATGATGTAGGATTTAGTCCTACTAGATTATTGGTTTAGTTTTTATTTTCTACATATTTAGTATGGTGAAGTCATGGACATTTCCAGCTCCTTGCCTATATATATTGTTAGATGATCTTACTGTTATTTCCGCATTTTATAGAGTTCATTTTTTGCAAATTATTTACATAGAATTGCGTAGCGCCTTTGGGATGACTCTGAGCACGTGATAGTCACTGGGTCTCGGGGCGTTACACTTTTAACCCAAGAGCATTATCATAGACTTTTAGAGTAGTTATTACAATACGACTTGAATTCATCTTGAGAAAATTTGATGTCTTATTCTTCTCAATTTTAAATAGATTTAGGATATCGCTTTTTATAATATTACAATAGACTACTTTGAACAAATGTTGCATAACATCACAAAATCGTCTAAACCCAATATGCCTGAAGGATTCAATCATATTTACAAATTCTTTTTCTTAAAACATCTTGACTAAATAAATAATTACTACCAATAAATGTATCACCTTTATTGTCTAGAGAGAATGATTGAGGTAAACTTCTTAAACTTACTTGCTTTTGTCCCCTTTTTGTACCAAGCTCACAAATTCTTATGGGATCATGCAAATGCTTATTTCATTTTTAGTATCATCAACACGGTTCTTTTGACAATACTTTCATATCACATGAATTTCTTCATTAATTAATTGTTGGGGGGTAAAACACCGATGATCGATGAAGAATCAAAACAACGAAATAAAGAGAAAATGAGCACACATATTTAATGTGGTAAAATCCTCTTAATCAATGTGAACAAGAGAGAAACATCCACGGACAAAAGAGATCGTCATCATAAGAAATCCACTATGAGATAAAAAAAGTACATAATGATAAAGCCCTAACAGCCCAAGCCTTTCATTTTCATCATAGATCCTCATTTTTTATTTTTCTCATTTTTTTTATAATTTTGAGTACATGATACATAATTCAAGGCACATTAATAAATCTCTACCTTGACTTGAATTTTACAAAACTCTAAAAAATAAATACTCAACATTCTCTCCTTTGCCGAATGGCCCACATGTGCCCAGCTTGATCTTTGCAGAACGCTTACTAAGTCTAAAGTCTGAACAATATTCAAACTTGGCAATATGTAAGCTCGTTATCATCATATCTGTTGGATTGTCATGGGTGCTAATCTTCTGAACTTGAACATCTAATTTTTTCACAATATCGCGAACAAAATGATATCTCACATCAATATGCTCATTTGATCTTTTGTAAGATGTATTGCACTTTAACTATCATAATGTATAACAATGATTTCTTCCTTCATAGTTAGCTCTCAGACTCTCTCAACCATATAGCTTTCTTGTATTTAACTTTAGTGGTGGATAATGCTATTGTATCTTACAAAATAGTTTTCTAACTTATAACACAATAAGTAATAGTAAAGACATAACCAGTTAGGGACCTTTTTCTATCGAGATCTCCTGCAAAATCTGAATCAACATAGCCAACCAGTCCAGTTAAATTTCTATCAAATTCCAAACATAATTAAAAGTACCTCTTAAATACCTCGGTATCCACTTAACAACTTCCTAGTGCTTCTTTCCCCCGCACCCTCACGAAAATCAGTGGCGAACTACGGGCTTGGGCCTAACGGCTCAAGCCCTCCGCTTCCGTCACAGATCCTCATTTTTTTTCATAATTTTGAGTACATGATACATAATTCAAGGCACATCAACATTAATGTTCTATGAAAGTGGCTCCATGTTTGGACTTTCATTTTCTTATCATTTTCAATTTATAAACTCGTCAGGGTATTTTCATTATGCTCGAATTGAACCAGCACAACTACAACTTGATTGCTTCCATATGGAGTAGCAGCAAATTGATAATCAACTCCTTCCATTTTTGCATAAAAATGAAATAATTAGGATGTTTAAAATAATAATTTTCTTATTAAATAAAACATAGCAATTTTTTAAAAAAAGAATCAGTGATTAATCAGCTATGTGCATTGTGCATAGAGATGTTTGAATCACCTCTAAAGTGCACACAAGAACTTTGTGCATTGTGCATAGAGGCGGCCGCAAACCTCAATGCATTGTGCATAGACGTGGACATCGGGGAGGTCAAAGCATTGTGTTCGGCCGGTCGTTGTTACGAGTGTCGCCCTCCTCCTACGTTCAGTCATTATTGTGAGCGTCGCCTCTTCCCACGTCCAGTCATCATCGCGAGCGCCACCTCCTCCCACATTAGGCTGTTGTCACGAGCGTCACCCTCCTTGTTGGAGATGAACATGGAAGTACCACAAATGTGAAAATCGAAGCCACTACCCCTCCTCCTCCATCGAGCGACATTGTCGCTCGTCTATAGTGTGCATCACCGATCGTCCTTCACAATGACCTCACCGCTTTCCTCCATTGAGCGTCGCCACCGCCATCCTCCATTGAGTGTGGTCATCATCCTCCATCAAGCGTGGTTGCCCCCCCCCCCCCCCCCCCCCCCCCCACACACACACACACCATCGAGCGCTGCCCTCCTCCATCATGAATGGGCGCCGCTATCCTCCATAAGAATGAGTGCTACCCTCCTCCATCATGAACAAACATTGCCAGCAAATAAGATTAATTTAGATGATAAGACAGGAGAAAAACCTTAGAGTGCGATAGAACTTGGATTCAATGACAACAACTGACATTCAGTTCTACAGAGACAACTTCAATAGTCCGAACTCTAGAAGGGGCATCCAAGAGAGATCGATAGATCATGATGTTAGGGTTAGGGAGGAGTAAGGGATTGTAATGTTAGGAAAGAAGAAAGAGAAAAAAGGTTTCTTATCTTATATATATATATGGTAGAATGGACGATTGACATGTGTAATATATTTCATCTAACGGTTGTTGATTATAACAAATCTAATATAAAATATCAGGGCACTAGGATTTGCGAACCCAACGTGGAGGGGGAAATCCACCCACCTCGATCCTCAAAAGAGAGTGCAATGATAGTTTGCCCTCATCCCTGACTCTGTGGGGACAAAATTCCTCGAATTTGAGAACAATTAGGAATTCCTCGCGAGGACCCATGGGAGTCGGGAATATTGTTATCCCTAGATGCAATGAGAATATGGTGAAATTATTTGTTTGAAGATGTTGACCATGGAGAAGTGCAACTAATCAACACGTGGGTAGAGTTGACACAAGGGAAGGTTTTCATACAATGAGCATATGGTGTCATTCTTTTTACAAGTGCAATTGAGGGGATGAGTACCTTTCCTCATAAAGGTTTTCATACGAGGGATGGAATCCAATGGCCAATGACACATGAGTCTACCTCTTCATTTCTAAAGTTGTTGCCCTACGTCTCAATGGTCATTAAGGGGCTACCATCTCTTGCTGACAATTGAATTATTTCTTATATTATTATTTTATTCTTTCTATTTTTATTATTTTAAATTTTTAATCATGATCATGATTAGGAATATATGGATTTTTTTTTGGGGGGGGGCATTTTCCACACTCGATGAGCATTAGGTCGTCCAAGAATCAACAACAGCAAAGCCTTGGCGGCTAATGAGGCTATAGACTGAGCCAACATTAGCCCTACCATGGGGTGCCGTTTACCCAACTCCACATATCATCATTGGCATATAAAGAAATAAATAGAAGCAATACGAAAAGCCAATAAAGGACCAAAATGTTCATGCAATAATGTAACATTCCAGGTATGGTTCACCATAAGATCAAATACATTATAGGTGCACAAGAGGTGAATCATATCCATGTTTACCATAGTGCACCGCCAGGAAAGTGGGAAGACAAAAATCCATGGATCATAAAAAGCATTTGTGGACCAACCATTAGTAATATGTTTAATCATTCCTAATTTAATATCATCAAGAGAATTAATGTTAATTTTCTAGCTCCATGCACAATTTTTCATCTTATTTTCACCCTATGGGTGTATAGGTATGTACTTGTTAGTAACTAGGTCATTCCATAAAGTGTGTGTTGTCCAATAGATCTTGGATACGCTTAGCCAACTAGGAATGGTCTAATCGTGTCTAATCTTCTAAGGCCAAGAACCCCCACATATTTTAATTGATGCACCATGTTTCAATTAATTAACTGAATGCGCTTGCCTTCTATCCCAGAGTTCCACAAAAAAGAGTGAGAGAATTTTTCTAATGACCAAAGTATGCCAAGGGAAATGTGCGTAGCACTAAGTGTGTATGTAATACTCCAAGATTTCAATAGGAGTAATAAAGTAATTTGCTAATTGAATTAACAAATATTAATTGATTAAAAGTATGGTTAGAAAGGAAAAAGAAAAATAAAGGAAGATTAAATCCGATTGGGAGTAGGGATTGTAATTAGATGGATATTAGAGATTTTAATTTGATTTGAGATCCAAAAGAATGTATAGTGGCTATAGACCCCAAATATGATAGAATTGAGAGTTTTGTGGCTTAGAAATATTTCAACCATAAATAATTAAAATAATATTTATTATTATTTTAATTAAAAAATTAGGTGTTAAAAATATTATATTAATTGATTCCAAAAATTAGATAAAAGAAAAAAAATAAAAGGATAAAGTAAAGGTATAGTTTGAGTACATTATTGATAAAGGATAGAGGTAGAATTGGATTGAGAGAAGTTATTGAAATGATAAAAAGAAATTTGAATAGAGATATATTTTGTTAAGCATGACCAAAATTTGGTGTTCGTGCGGCCTACAAAAGACACGAATTCAAGTTTGATTTTTCGGCCAACTTTAGGTACGTAGGGGATTCCCATAGCGTCAGTTTTTCATGACATAAAACCATATTCTCCTCTCCCTTGTACTAAGATTTCCAGACGGTGGTAGGACCCAATCCGAGTTTTGACCTGTCTGACTTGGGTTCCATAGAACCCGGACCGAATCAAAGTCAAAATCGGACCGAGTTCGTTGAACCCGGACCGAGTTCCCTATGGCTCGGCCCGGATTAGCGTTGGCATGGCCCAGATTGTGATGCATCGAACATTGAACATGAACCATGGTCAACTCGGCCCGAGTTTATGTCATACCCGATCTGGGTTTACCGAGGTCGAGGAAGATTGGACGTCCCCTGAACATGACCCGAGTTCTATTCGACGCGGGCCAAGTTCTGTAGGGCAGAAGACTTATTTCATGGGTTTATTTATATTGAATCAAGCCATCAATATCGTTGATCATCCCAGATCATTTGACTATCATCCTGATCACATTGTTGACATATTTGGTCACATTGTTATTATTATATTTGATTTTGGATGTTGATCATATTACCCCATCAAATCATATTATTGATCATAGTATAATCTTATCTGACTAGATTATCATTATAATTGATTTTGTTGTTATTATCACACTCAATCGTAATATTGATTATAGTATTGATATATTGATATTATAGTGAGGGTTCCTAATCATATTATTGTCATACTTGATTATGTTGTCATCATATCTGATGTTACTATTATTATATCTGATCATATTATTGTCGTATATCATCATGTGATTATTATCTTATTTGATTATAGCATAATCATATCTAACTTCATTATCATCAAATTGATCCTATGGTTAATATATCCAATTATGTCATTAATTATAGTATTGTTCTAGTAATTTTCTTCTGATCGTGTCTTGTGTTAAACCTAAAGTAAATTGTCAAAGATAGACGCGTTAGATAAACAAAATAAAAAATGAAAATTGTTGGATCTTCATGTTCTCCGATTGTCTCTAAGCCCCTTGGATCATATTGTCATTGTTATTGATATTGTATGGGGCAGATTATGTACCTAAATATTTGAGACGTCATCCTTTAGAGAAGCTATGATTGTCCTATGATTGACCATGGTCTCCGCCATCACGAAATTATTGTTAGTGCTATTATTAGAGGACAGCTTGCCATGGGTTGATATCCCTCACTGACTTACATAAAGAGACATGAAGTTTCCTTTAATTGGTCGAGCGCTCCTTGTTGTATTGGATGATTTCAAACATTAATAAATTGAATTGAAATCAAATTGGATCGAATATATCATGATAATTCGGATACTGACGTCGACTGACATTGCCTCCGTCCATTGAATCGAATGAAATTATTATTGGCCGACCATTGATATTGAATTAGAAATTGCTAAATTGAATGGTTCCATGGTGATCAAGCATCGTTGATATTATTAATTGTTAAATCGATATTGATTGGTCATTTGACTTTCTACTGATCTTTCCTATTGATCTATAGTTTTATTGTCTTATTGTTACATTGAAATATCGATCCAATTCTCTACTATTAATTAAATAATGCCATATTGATCAGAAAATTGTTAATTGTTATCATAATTGATTGATCTTTTGACCTTAGCTCGATCCATTATATTGATCTATTGATCCATCACATTGATCCATTGATATTGATCCATCATTATATTGACTTATTGTATATTGATTCATTGATCATCATATCACATTGTTCATATGCTTAATTGATTTATTTGTTCTATCTTAAGCATTATTGATGAATTGATCTTATTGATAAATTGATACTGTTATTGATTGATCTTTCAACCTTAGCTTGATTAATCCTATTGATTTATTGACAATTTGATCCATTGATACATCAAACTATTGGTATGTTAATACATTGATCCATCGTTATTACTATATTGGTACATTGTTATATCGATCAATCGATCTATTATTATATTGATTCATTGGTTATTTTATTGTATCGCTCATCTGCTCAATTGTGATTTTATTGACTATATCTCTTGAGCATTGATATATTGATTCATTGCTATATTGATCATTATTATATCGATCTATTGATTATTGCATAGTATTGTCTATTGCCCAATTAATTTATTATTAATATCTTGAGCATTATTAATTATCATTTATTGATCATGGTTAGATCTTACGTACTGAGTATTTTTATACAACAACAATAACAAAGCCTTATCCCACTAGGTGGGGTCGGCTACATGGATTATACGACGTCATTCCGCTTCGTTGATCCATGTTCATAAGATTCGACAGGATTTTATGCTGGCTGTCGGGACCTAACACAACCCTCCTCCTTTATCTGGGCTTGGGACCGACTATAAAATATAGGCGGAGTTGTAAATATTTTCCTGTATTTGGATCCATGCAGAATGAGATGATGACGATAGTAACCTCTGACGAGTGATTTGCATATGGATATATGATTCATTATTGTATAGATGCGAGCTTGACCCACATGTCATTGTATAGAGTTTTAATAATTTATGCATGTTGTAAAGTTTATTATAAAATTAATCTTTCGCTTATGTAAGTGAATTTGATGACTGTGACGTCGTTGAAATAATCTTCTAGACATAAAAAATCGCAAAATGTTATAATGTAAATAGGCATAGAGTTGACCACTGAATTAATAAGAGTTGCTTAGCCCGTTTGATTAAGTAGTTTACTCTTCCACCCCTCCATTCTAAATAAGAGCTTATCAAGTAGATTTGATTGGCACTTAGATGGAACATACTTAAAGGAAACACGTACTCCTAAATAATTGAAGGGAAAATTAACCAAACATGATTTCGAAACATCCCAACACGTTGAACCGCACTGTTGAACCGTTTCAATATAACTAAAAGCACTAATTGAACCACGCCTCTTTTTCATTAGTTGGATTGTCATCGGATGATGCCGGAAAAAAAAAATCCCCATGCCATCCTTATCCCCCTTTAAAAATTTTGATGCTTTGCATATATTTATTGTAGAATTTAAATCTCTGAATTTGAAATTTTATAAGCTACTTTCACTGATTTAAAGAAATTTTATATTTTATTCCTAACATTACCCTTAGTCATATTAATATTTTTTTAAATATTAAATATCATGTTTTATTTCTTGGATTTAAATTTCATGTCTTTAATTTTACTTGCAACATGCAAAAAATTCTCTTAAAATAATCAACAATTTTTGTTTTAAAATAATATTTTAAAGATGTTACTATACAAAATAGAATATAATTAATTAGTTATTACGCATATCAAATGTGTATAAGAATTAATATAAATTATATTATTATATCCATTTTAATTATTTTATAACTATCTATTAGTTCAACCACTATATTTTATTAAATACATCACTCATTAATCATCACAGCCAACCAGTAGTTACAGAACCTTTATGTCTGCCTTATTTTTGTTTCCCTTTTTATTTCCTTGTCGAATTGTAGTGCTCAAAATCTGCTCCCCCAAAAAAATCTGTAGTTTTCTACATTTACAAGCAAACCGTGTCCACCAACTGCGTGGTATCTTGCCCTCCCTCTTCTCCCTTGCAACCTCGTCCCTCCTCTCTCCACCACAATAAATCTAAATCCCCCACCTCACTCCGCTTGTTACTACTAATAACGACCACACGCGCACAGCCCCCCATAAAATTACGGACTCGGACGAGACGAGACTTCCAACTGTCACTAGCGCCGGCGGCATGGCGATGCCCACGACCGGAGGGCTCGGCCTCCGCCTCGGCCTCCCCTCTCCCCCTTCGTCGCTCCCTTCCTCCTCCGGCAGATGGCCGGCCTCCGTCCCCGCCACCCCCGGAGGGCGCGTCCGCAGGCACCTCGCCACGCCGCCGAGGGCGTTGCCGGAGCTCTTCCTCGGCGTCGGGGTGGGGCTCCCGTGCACGGTGATGGAGTGCGGGGACATCATCTACCGGAGCACCCTCCCGCGCAACGACGGACTCATCGTCACCGCCCCCGGCGTCGCCCTCGCGCTCGCCGCCGCCTCCTACCTCTGGGCGACCCCTGGCGTCCTCCCGGGCTTCTTCGACATGTTCGTCCTCGCCTTCGTCGAGCGCCTCTTCCGCCCCACTTTGCGCAAGGTCGTGCAACTCGTCGAATTTATGAGTCCGACATTTTTTTTTCCGCTCTCTTCCCCTCTGAATCGTTTCATTCGATCGATGTGCGACTGAAGCAGGACGACGTCGTTCTTGGGAAGAAGATGGGGGAAGGAGCGTTTGGCGTCGTCTACAGGGCCTCCTTGACGAATCCCAAGGCCTCGATCAAGGTACTTTTTTGTTGTTTCCTTATTCTTCCAGTTGTGTCCCTTGGAATTGTACTATAAACATCCATTCGCGTGGTTGGTCATGCAAGGATGACGATTTGGTGGTGAAGAAGGCGACGGAATACGGGGCAGTGGAGATATGGATGAACGAGCGAGTTAGGAGAGCTTGTGCAAGTAGCTGCGCCGACTTTGTGTACGGCTTCCTGGAGGTGTTTCTCTCTATGACTCTGCTACTAATCCTTTTGAATGATCAGCATATGGTGCTTCAACCATGCTAGGGAATTTGGAAATATAGCTTAAGAATGTTTTTTTTGGCCATGATACAATGTCCATTGGCATACAGAACAAATCTAAAGGCAAAGGGCCAGGTGAGTACTGGCTCATATGGCGTTATGAGGGCGATGACACTCTTGCAGATCTCTTGACAAGCAAAGAATTTCCATACAATGTGAGTGTAATCTTTTGAATATATGATCTTTATCAATGTCCTTGCATCTATGTTGATGGTGGAGCAATAATTAGTTTCTTTCAACATACAACAACAACAACAACAACAACAAAGCCTTATCCCACTAGGTGGGGTCGGCTACATGGTTCATACGACGCATTCGTTGATCCATGTTCATGAGATTCGACAAGGTTTTACGCTGGCTGTCGAGGCCTAACACAACCCTCCTCCTTTATCCGAGCTTGGGACCGGCTATAAAACATAGGCGGAGTTAGTTTCTTTCAACATAATTGGTGGATTTAGTTGTTCAAAATTCGAAGCCGAGTCTCATTTATGTGTATTTCGATTATCTGTTCGAAACTCTTGGAATTAAAATAAAGGCCTGACCATTTCCTTGTCAATCCTTTATTAAATTTTGAAGTCCTTGGCTCTGAGTCTACAAAGGGCCCTTGATCTGATGTATATTCATATAACATCTCCACTCTTACATTCAAGAACTACTTTTAGTAAGCTTCAGAATAGTGTCAAAGTGATCAATTCTTCAATGATCTAATTGTTACTGAAATGCTTGAATAGTCAGATATACATAGCAGGAGTTCTCTGGCAAGTCTCGTTTCATGTGATATTAACTTCAAAGAACAATGAATCGCAAGAGTCAAATTCAATTTCCCGGAAGCTTTTATGCTTATTGTGGATATATTTTAATTACAGAATGTGCTTTCCAAATAGCATTCTACGTAAATGAATTTTATCTGCCAATTCAATTCAGTAAACCATAAAAAGACATCTCTTCTACAAATGGGGATTACTTTATACTTGGAGTAGGCACCTATCATGCCTTCAACGATATATGATGCTATTCAGGTTGAGACAAAAATTCTTGGAGAGGTACAAAACATACCAAAAAGTTTGGAGAGAGAGAACAAAGTTATTCAAACGATCATGAGGCAACTACTATTTGCATTAGATGGACTTCATTCAACTGGGATTGTTCACAGGGACATTAAACCACAAAATATCATTTTCTCTGAAGGTATGAGCTATTTAAGATCTCTTAGATGACTTTGTACTGGATTATACAATAATGTGATTCACTTAATCTTATTCTCAATAACTTGCAGAGGCACGCTCATTCAAAATTATTGATCTAGGAGCTGCAACAGATTTACGAGTTGGTATTAATTACATTCCAAAAGAGTTCCTTCTGGATCCAAGGTACATGACTGCTTCAACAAACAACGGACAAGTTAATAAAGTTGGTATTGCATAAGGAGAAATAGTATAAACTGCCTTCATGTTGATGAATACGTGTATTGCTGAACATTTTTTAGAGGAGTGTATTGCTGAACATATGTAGAAATAAGCTATTACAAGACAATGTGCGCCATTTATATGATTACATAGCTTTCTTGAAGTATTTTCCGAACCATTCTGATCTACTGTCAGAATCAAGCCAACTAGAAATCAATTAATTCTAGGCGACCTTTAAAATGCAATGATAAACTGCAATGTCTTAGTAAATTATATATTTGACTTTTCAATCAGTGACATAGGAAATCTCAAATGGTAGTCTCCAATCCTGACATGTACCTTAATTCTTATTGTTTGTTCATTGTCCAATGACTAATGGTGCAAATCAGAAAGATAAGCTATGACTGCTTCCTTTATTTGTTTGAATACTTCCACCTAAGGTTTAAAGTCATATATGTCTTGACCATAGAAGGTATGGCATGGAAATTAAAGTATTCAGAATGCTACCGTGGTGTTTCTTTTTTTTATTTGAGGGAGAACGGGTGGGGGACTTAACATCCATATTAAATCAATATGGTCTTCATCTTCCTCTTCGTCAGCTGACAGACCAAATACGTAGTTACATATTCTGTTAAGAATGGGTGTTTTCTTTTCTTCTCCCTGATCTTGTTCAATCCACTTCCTCCAACTTGTAATTCATTTGTCCCTCACTGTTATCATGTGTTTGATAATGACGAGATCGTCACAGTCTACCACACCAAAAGGTGATTGAAGTAACAAAGCAAGTGCTGGGATGCTATTTCTTATCTTATATTTTAGTTGTTTATCTTCCTTCACTAGCTGGCATCAATGAGGGTCAAGTTGCCTTCTTTAGTTTTTACTGATTGTCTTCTCTTTTTTTGGTTGTTTTTCTTGATTTTCCTGTTTTCCACGTCACAGTATTTTATTTCCTATAACAATTTATCCTTACTTTATCTTATCTTATTGAACATTATTTTATCTTATGGGCTTTGAGAGTAGCATTTTGAAGGTAACAGTGGGACATACCATATAGAAGAGATCTGATGCAATGTCATACCATGTTGCATTGACCACTGGCTAGCACCTGCTATCATGTATTGCCTAAAATTAAGTCAAATTTCAGAAGGAAAAAGGTGACTATAGAAAGAGGATATACATGATGGGGAAAACACTGTGCTGTAACACACCCTAGAAAGGGAAATTATGCCTCCTAATGTTGCGCTCAATCATTGATCTTGCTCCATTTCCTAGCTAATGCTGATAATGGTTTACTGCAATATCTGAACATCTGGATCTACCAAAAGTAACCCATTACTTTGCAATCATATGCGCAACGGGGTTGCTATATGTGTCATCTTGATTGGTACACCATACACATTTGTGCTACTGAAGTCCCCTTGCTTGGAAGTTGTATGATAGTTTTTTTTTCTGAAGTGAAGAAGTTGTATGAATGTATGGTAGTTATTTGATCAATAGTTTTGATACTCCTACAATGATGCTAAATCTGTGGCTCACTTGCTTTGACTTGTGAGAAGTCAAACAGGAAGTTGGAAACAAAAGACTTGTGAAGGGCTTTTGAACTCTTTTAATTGAACAGTTCCTCTGACATTGCAAGATCACTTGAGCAACAATGCCCTTTTGGGGACTGTATACATCCAAATTAGTTTAATCCTACTGATTCACCTAGTTTGATAAACACCTTATGATATTATATATGAGACCTTAAGTATTCTCAACTCCTCAAAAAAAAACAAAATTCTCAACTTGTATATTTGCTTTAATATTTTCAACTTATGTACTTTTTCAGGTATGCCGCTCCAGAGCAATATATCATGAGTACACAAACACCATCTGCTCCTTCTGTACCAGTGGCTACAGCTTTGTCTCCTGTGCTTTGGCAGGTGATTTTCGTTTACGAAACCAATATGTTTCTTGAGTTTGTTTCATTTAGACTCGTCACAAATGTTGTCGGAAATTTCTTCTTTTCATAAAGCTCATACCATATTTTGTTGGTGTTGTTCTTTGTCAGATGAATTTGCCAGACAGATTTGACATATATAGCGTGGGCCTAATTTTCCTTCAAATGGTAAGTGATACGAAGTGCACAAAAATTGCAACCTATCTGTGGACCATATGCCATTTTCCTGATTAGGGAACATAATAAATAACGTTCAAGCTCTGTTACTTTTTATGGATTATATATTTTGCGATTTGTAAATAACAATTCAATGGCCTTTGTCCAGGTATTTCCATCATTACGGTCTGACAGTAGTCTTGTACAATTCAATCGTCAGCTTAAGAGATGTGGATATGACTTAGAGGCTTGGAGAAATCTTGTTGAACCACGAGCTGGCCCAGAACTTCGCAGGGGCTTTGAGTTGTTAGATTTAGATGGAGGTATAGGTTGGGAGCTTCTCACAGCTTTAGTACGATACAAAGCACGCCAAAGGATCAGCGCAAAAGCTGCATTGGCACATCCATACTTCAACCGCGAAGGGCTTTTAGGACTGTCCTTCATGCAAAGTTTAAGACTTCAATTGATTCGGGCAACCCAAAAAGATTATAGTGAAGCAGCAAATTGGGTAATAAACCTTATGGCAAAATCAGGGACTGCTACAGAAGGAGGTTTTACAGAAGCACAACTTCAAAACATGAGGGTAAGTATCGTAATTAGGTAAATCAAAGATGTTCAGTGCTCTACAATGCAGTAATGATTTACATAAAAACATCTAAATTTATAAGATTGAATATTGTTGTCACTGGAACCTACCTTAGGAATGGATAATTATAGCCTGCGAGAAAAGCTCAGACATAAATGGGCCAGTGGACTCTCGAGATAGTACTATTGGATTTCCCATCTTGGACAAAAAAATGACTTCCTTCTTCAATTTAATTTCCAGGAAATAGAGCCAAAGAAAGAAACTCCTCAGAGGAATGCCCTTGCATCTGCCCTTCGACTCCAGAGAAAGATCATAAGAACTATCAATGATACAATGGATGAGCTTAACAGGCAAAGGAAAAGTTTGTGGTGGAGCAGGTGGATTCCTAGGGAGGAATAAGGTGGATCGCTTCTACTTTTGATGTGAATCTTGTTTTCCCTTATCAGTGTGTAAATTTGCTGTAACCATTACTACTCTGTAAGTAAAGAGAGGTAAATGTATATACACATCACACTAAGTTTATAATGTAGATCGTTCTCAGGGCAACATCATCTTCCTTCTCTTTCCATACATAAGCAAGTCCATCTTCTTCCAAAAGGAATGACGAATCAGAATTGTAATCCTTACTGAAGAGATTTCAACATATGGCCCTAATTTCCCATTTTGCATCTTTGTTTGGAGTAATTTATTGCAATGTAGTTTGACTTGTTGCTCGTAATGGAAGAGACTGATCTTGGGAGATGTCAGAAATGCATTAGGAGTATGCAGTATGATTCTCTCGAGTCGTGTCAATGTATTTTGCATTCGCTGTTTTTTTTTCCTGTGGCTGTAAAAGTATGTTTGAAACTCGTGATTGAAATTTAATTCTGTATTATCATCAGGTGTTCGGTTAGTCGATTAGTCATTAGCACCCTAGTAAAGAGTCAAAATCATGATGTCTTTATATTTTTCAGTTTTGAACCCTATGTTTTTTTAGACAATATAGTTTATTCCATCTTAATCATGAGTTATATATAGTAAGCAGAAGAATCAAGCAACGGACCCACGGTTGCAAGTGATCCTGACCAAAAGAATGGAAACAAAAATCTGACTAAACTTTCTTCTTCAATTGCAAGTGATCATCATAACTAATTACGAACACACTACTAGAGCTGCATCAACTCTCCAAAAAACTGAGAACTAGCACTAGCTGCCCTTCATCATCTTTGCCTATTTACAAAGGCATTAGATTAAAAGAAGGGGAAAAAAGCGTTGATGCTCTCAACTCTCTCCATACATGTATGTACAACAATGTCGATGCGCCAGAGGTAAGTAAGTGCCTTAATTGGCATGGCTCCGTCGAACTGATCCCCTCCGCCGGGGGCGCCGCCGCCACTTCGCCGGCGCCGAAGAGAAGTTAGAGAGGGGGCGGGAAAAAAATAACTAAAATGAAAGGATCAGTCGTGCCAGCAGAGGAGCATGACGACGCAGCGGCGGATGATGTAGAGCCTGGCCTTGTGCTCCCTCAGAGCTCTGCCGAGCCCTGCTCCTCCTCTCTGCGACGTCACCTTGTTGGCGTGGCTCCTCATCTCGATTATAATGTGTGCTCTGATCGTCTCGAAGCGACACTTGTGATATTTTCGGATGTCCTTGCCCTCTTGTTCTAGCGATGTGCAGCTGCTTGCTTGTGAGTTGTGAGGGGGTCCGGTGTGTCGTTGTATATATATATAGAGGGAGGAAGGGAGGGAGAAAGCAGCAGACGGAGAAGTGCTCAAGTGTTTGAAGTGTGCGTGCGTGTGGTCCGAAGGTCGAAGGCTTTGTCGAGGAAAGTGGCAGCTGAGGGCGCATGAAGGCGCGCGTCGTTGCCCCCCTCTTCCAGGGCCAACGGCCGCGCTCCCCACGCGACCGGACGCCCCCCACATGTGCCACCATGTTCCCCACTCTCCCTTCGCCACTTTATTATTGTCAAGGCCTTGTTCACGTTTTTCTTTTTATTTCAATTACTGCCGCCGCAATATAATATTCTAGGATAATAATATATCACTATTATCACCTTGACTATTTTTGCACGTCCCCGTTATGATCGATGAAAACTCCTGTGTGTATGCATAATTTTAAATTCGACGATTAGAGTAATTTAATTATTTAAGATGTATACTACGTACGGGCGGTCGTTTTAACTTGGGAATTTTTACTATTAGAACATGAACATACCAACTTTAATTGTAAAAAAATAATTCTCCAATGGTTCTCTTTTCATCCCCAGCTTGATGCCCAATATATTCCACCTGCTCTCTCTCTCTCTATATATATATAGACTTTTTTAAGAAAAAAGAAAATACGAGCTAAAAGTTGTACATATACAAAAGCCGAGGCATATGAGATATAATGTTCTCAATATATAATTAAATTATTAGATCAGTTTTTGCGAGAGTAGCTGAAAACATCTATAGGTAATAGGGAATATGCCAAGCAACCTGAACAAGAAAATAATGAGAGAGAGAGAGAGAGAGAAAAGAAAGGTCCTCCTCCTTTCGGCCCCCAATGAAAGTTGCAGCTATTTAAGTTCCTTTCACCGAAAGCAAAATAGGATAAGAGGGTTACTAGGATTAAGGGAGTAGAAAAACGAGTCGAGCCAGGATATATTAATTAACTAAAAGTTAGAAGGACGAGACGAGAGTGCATGCAATTCGTGCTTTGTGCAATTTCCCATGCAAAAAATACATTAAAAAATGTTCATCTATACGACTTGGCCATGTGGAGAAGTGGCATAATTGCACCTCTTTTTCCAACAACAGCAAAGGGATATAAAAAATGGAATTACAGGGTGCGGTACCGTGATATACAAATAACTACGTATATACACGAGTTGCTTAATTTGTAAAGCTACGTGCATGTTACATCTTCATTTTAATGAACTATTAATTTGTAGCTTGTTTATGTAATTGTAATCCATACCTCGGTGAGTAGTAGCCAACTAGTTCGATGATGAAGAAAGTATTAAGTTACCCACGTAAACGTATTAAGTTATGAACATGAAATTTAACGCATCACCGGAAGAAATATACTCAATAGAAACGCAATTTAGCATGAAAAAATTTAGGTGTTCCCTACCTCATTTTATTGTCTATCATCTTTATCATCAAATTTTTATCCAATTATGATAAACTATTTGAGAGATTTAATTATGAACCATTAAATAAAAATATGATGGCGTATAAGATAGGGGTAGGGAACATCAAAATTGGACCCATTTAGCATATTATGACGAACGACATTAAGTCAACAACAATAATGATGAAACAATAACACTGTAGAGTCGACGGACACGAGACGTTAATTATCTTTTCATTATTTCAAATTAGCGTCGGTTTCGCATTACCCGATGTTGACGTCAAATTTGGTGCCTTTCTGACGCTATCGTGTCACGGGGCCATTCACGGACACTAGACCACGTGCGGCGACTAGGCAGATAGGCATCTAGTCAAACTTATTTTGAGTTTGCAGCAAAAGTTTTATGTTCGAGACGACTATATCGAGAGTCGCTCTTATAGGCATTCAATCACGGACATGACTAAAGTGTTAGACTACTCGTCATGAGACCGTGACATTAGCGCGTTGCGGCACTAATGCAGGCGCTTGGACGCTTAAAGTTCGAAGGGGTGACTAAGGGACCACGGGATGCTACGAAGGGACACCGATGTAGGTTGTCACCCCACGCGCAAGGTCATGACACTAGAATTAAAGGAAAGCTTACTTGTATTAAATATGATGAAATATAACATACAATTGGGCCTCGGAAGGCATTAGTGAACTCCTTCCAGTGTACCGTAGGTATATGAGTCTTATTACATATTGAAAATGCAAAAGACGTACTCGTAAGTACGTCACCTACTTGGCCATTCATAAGGACGGCCTTACAAGATAAATGCCCTAAGGGCGGATAACTTGGTACTCCACAATATTATGCAGTGCGAGACGGCTGCTTGTGTTCCATGGTTTTGGCGCTGAGCGGCTGAGAGTTATAAGTTGAGCGGCACTGGTGCCGCGAGGCTTCACGCTTCGTGTCACGGGAAAACACCCCGTGATATTCTCCCCCATCAAAGTCGGCGAGGCCCCCGACGCCGTTGTCCGGGCTTCATCCGGGCCTTCGTCTTCAGTCTTGACTTCGCTTGTCTCGTTCAATTTTACCTTATTTACTTTGACTTCTACTTCACCAACATCGCGCAGCGCCAGGAATGCCCGGTCCTTGGGGTCTCACTGAGGACTCCTCCCTCATGCCTGCTTCGCTTACTGATCCTTCGTCCGATTCAGGGTCATCACTTATTCAGGGTCATCACTTGTGCAGCGCCAGTGGAGTCTGTCATGAGCGGTCTGACTTCATCAAGCAACTATTCGTCCATCAACTCTCTGTTGGCTTCACTTCTCTTCAACTTGCGTAGCGTCAACTTGTGTAGCGTCAACTTGTGTGGTTTGGCTTCTTTGGGGTGAAACAACTCTTATGCCTTTAGGAATAGCTTGGGAAAGAGTTGCTTCAGGGTCGTGCAGAATACGATGAAGAGTCTCGTCATTCGACCTGCATGACTTAACTCGATGCCTTCATATTGCGGACGGCTGCAACATAAAGTCTCCCTTCCGTCGAATGCGAAGTACGGGACCATCTCACCCTCGATGATCGCTCTTGAATTTTGATGGCTTGAAACAGCACAAGCTCTTCGATGTCGACGCTTGCAGCTTGTCTGCTTCGGGTGCCTTGCGTCACTATGATGAGCGACAAAAGTCTTCCCACGGATGCGTCGGGACGCTTTAGGTCTCTTTATGGGCTTGACTCAACGTCTCTATGTTGCAAGTGGTTGCAACATAGAGTCTTCCATTCCTCCGCCAAGCGAAGAGCGCAGGACCACCTCCTCCTTGGTGATCATTTGATGTTTCGACGGTCTTGAGGTGGGACAAGGTTCTTTGATATAACAATCTATGCCTTATCCATTCTGAGTCGCCGTGGTGGGCGAACGTTCCCTCGTGGTTTAACTCACTAACTCTAAGTTGCCGATGGCTGCAACATTGAGTTCTTCATCCGTCGAGTGTCGAGTGCGGTACCACCTTATCCTTGACGGTCATCTAATATCTCGACGGTTTGAAGTAGAGAAAGATTCTCGAATATGACATTCTCTACCTCGTCCACTTCAAGTCTCTATAGTGAGCGACGGGAGTCTCCCCACATTCCTGTGGTTCAACTCGATCCTCCTGCTTCGATGGATTGTCTTTGTCTCTAGCATGATAGCTTCCTCTGTGCGACTTGCACTTCTCTCTCCCACTATTGCCCTTGCTCAAGGGCTTCGGTGGTATGACACTTGTCTTGACATGAACGCCTTGGCAGTGGCGACTAGCGAGCGGAGGTTGAGCGATTCTGTTGTTCCAACTCCGTCCTAGTTCAAAGTTTCAACCCCTCTGCTTGAAGAGCACCAACGCTGGGTCTTCATCCTCCTGAGAACACTATAGGCGGAGCTCGGTGATATCTTTCACGTCCTTCTTCAACATGCCCATCTGGCCGATACTGAACAAAGAGATCTTGGCCTCCAGTCCCAACTTGTCAGGGCTTGCATAATTGATGAGCTATCACTTCCTCTGTCCCACGTCTCGATGGGATCCATGTTTGTCATATTCCACATCGTCGCGATGACAACGCCATCCTGAGTTTGTCACATCTTGCAGGGTTCTTGGGATATGCCTTCTTCCGATCATGGGACCTCCTTTGAAGCTTAGGCAACACTTTTGGGGTATGGACGGGGCGAGATCATTGTGCTCGTTCACGAAGAGGATGCACCTTAGATGCTCATCCGTCCGCAACTTGGACAAAGTAATGCCATTGCGCTTGTTGGTAAGGATCATGCGCCTTTGATGTACTTGTCCACCGGGCGACTGACCCTTGTGAAAGAATAGCCGTTTCGAGTCTTCAACGAACCATGGGAATGTTCGTGAAGATGCTCCGCTTGGGCAAGCGGATTGTGGTTGGTGAACTCATGACATGAACTCCCAACGTCATCTCCATCTCCATTCGAAGGGAAGACATCGCCAGTGCGTCCTTCAAAATATTTGGATTCCGATCCTTGGAGGCAGCTTCAATTGCTCGAGGCATTATCCGAGAGAAAAGGGTACTCCTTCCATCGGTTGGCGGTGGAACGCTTGACAGCAGCATGCCAAGGTTCGCCGATGCTCGACGCTCAGACCCTTTGCCAAATTGGTCATTGAATTGAGGCATCGATTTGCGTTGGCATGTAGCAGGTTCGTCCCCACCCTTGATGGATGACATCACGCCGCTTGCGGAGCGACACTTGACGAGGCAGGCAAGGCTGACAGCTCGTCTGCAAGTGTTTGCAAATAATCAACGCTTTGCTCTATTCTTGAAAGTCATCGCGGCATAGCAGGCGATGCTGCGGCATGATAAGATGCTTGTGATTGATGCTCCTTAACCGAAAGGATGATATTTCTTAGCCGAAAAGGGACCATGAATCTTGATGCTTAAACTTGAGCCAACTTCTCCCGTGAAGCAGTTGTGCACTTCATGTTGCATGACTGAGCATGCTATGCGACGTCACGAAATATTGAATAGCGCCAGGTCGTCATGATAGTGCATGACAGACAGTCCCTGAATGTGACACGGGTCTTTCGAGTTACACAATATTTGTGTAGGCGATCTCATGGTATGAGTAGCGCAACACCATCATGCCGAGCATATGGTCGCTCTTGACGCAGCGCGACACTTCAAGATTTCCGACTGAATACTTGTGGTGGTTGTTCTACTCGAGTGAGCGACGCATGACCGTCCCGGTTAGGCGGGGCGATCAGTCCGTCATCGTGATGCATGACAGACGTTCATTGACACGGCACGGGTGTATGAAGAACATGCTGCGGGGTACGACTGGACGTGCGGCGAGGAAGCTTGCCATGCATTCCTCGTTGACGTCCATGATCGAAGATCATGGTACCAGTGCACTTGGACGTGATGGAGTTTTTGATCGGAAGCACATTTCCTACGTCAGGGCACATTACGACCACACAAGCGAGTCATCGTCATTGGGTAATCCGAGCAGGAAGAACTGCTCTGATACCACTTGTCATGGGGTCATTCTCGGACACTAGACTACGTATGGCGACTAGGCGGATAGGCACATAGCCAAGCCTGTTTTAAGTTTGCAATGAAAGTTTTATGTTCGAGACGACTATGCCAAGAGTCGCTCTTATAGGCATTTAATCACAGACATGACTAGAGTGTTGGACTACTCATCACGGGACCGTGACATTAGCGCGTTGCGACACTAATGCAGGCGTTTGGACACTTAAAGTCCGAAGGGGCAACTAAGCGACCATGGGACGCCATGAAGGGATACCGATGTAGGTTGCCACCCCACGCTCAAGGCCATGGCACTAGAATTATAGGAAAGCTTACTTATATTAAATATGATGAAACATAATATAAAATTGGGCATCGGAAGACACTAGTGATCCTCTCAGTGTACCGTAGGTATAGGAGTCTTATTGCATATTAAAGATGCAAAAGACGTACCCTACGGGTACGTCACCTACTTGGACATGACCTTATAAGATAAATGTCCTAAGGACAGATAACTTGGTACTCCGCAATATTACGCAGTGCGGGACGGCTGCTTGTGTTTCATTGTTTCGATGCTAAGCGGCCGAGAACTATAAGTTGAATGGCATTGGTGCCGTGATACTTCACGCTTCGTGTCAGGGGAAAACGCCCCGTGACAATAGTGCCATTATTAGTGCGCATGTGAATACCCAAATGTGCGATATATAAACCATAACGTTATGTTGTTGTCGACGTGCGATGCTAAATTAAAGTTTTTTGTCGCCAACGCGACGCTATTATTTCGCTAAACGCGTGCTGATGCAGGTAGTGACGCTATGCTCATTTCATCCACCAGTCAAGAATACTATAGTATCCGAGTAGCGACACTAATATCGTCATTGTACTTTTAACTCTTTGTCATGCAGACACTAATGTGTACTATATGTTTTAGCGTCTCATTAGTGTGTCTTTAGAGACGTAATATTATTTTGTGATGGCAATTAATAATATCAATGATTCGGAGAAGTTCCAACCCAAAATTAATCTTATTTTTTTCCTTTTTCAAGTTCAGACTTACGGCCACTTTTGCTGTAGAAGCATAATGAGAAATTTTTATTCATTAAACTATATATATGTATATATGCCGACCAATTTTGTTGATATTATTTATTTATTTCTTTATTGATTTAGAGGTTTCGAATGATGAGCAGCCTCCTCATCTTTTGTTGAAGGCGTCGGCGCCGCTGGTTTTGTTTCGGCGGGGTGGCGAAATGTGGATGTGGTGCGGTCGAACGTGGGACCCATGAACACAAACGTGCATGTTGCATGCATAAATGCATGGTCGAGTGAATCGAACTGATGCATGCAAAACATTATTATTACTACATTTTTATAATACTGTCTCCCGATCATTTGATAGACGACTCTGTCGGTGGATAGAAGTGGAGATAGATGCATTTTTTTTTTGGAATTTTTAAGGAATGGGTCGTTTTGATTGTGATAAAATGAGATTGAATATAATGATGAGAATAAGAAATGCTATTTTTAGTTATGTTTAAAGGGAATCGATATAGTGATAGAAAATTTAAAAGGTGATTTAATAAATTAGTTTGAGTGAGTGTTTAGATAAAATATATTTTAGGTGTGAAATTCAAATTACATAAAACGAATTAATAAGATAATAAAAAAAGGAAAACATTATTTTAGAGAGGGAAGGAGAAAATAAAAAGAAATAAAATAATGTCAAATCAAAATAAAAAGGTAAAATATCATATCGAGCCCCCTTTGAAGAGGGAGTAAATTACACGATTTATTTTTCAACTTTGAGTCCATTTCTAATCGGATCCTTAATTTCAATTTGAAACAAGAACGTCCTCCATCTCTAATTTTTTTGCACGATTAATCCCCTTGACCGGTGATAGTGGGTTTCTCAATTGCCTTGCGTACATGTCGGTCACGTGAGTCATTTCACTTTCATTCACTTGCATTTTTTCGACGGGCAACTTTCGACGGAACAAAATTCATCGCAATTTTCGACGGATAGGTATCCGTCAGAGTTTTTGACGATTACAACTATCAAAAATAAAAATAATAAATTATCAAATTTATTATATTATTATTTTATTTTCTGACGATTAAGAACGCCAAAAGTTCGAACGGATATGTATCCGTCGAAACTTCCGACGGTCATAACCATCGATAAGTGAAAAATAATGTAATATAAGTATTTTATTAATATAATTAGCGACAGTTCAATTTTTGACGATCTCGACCGTCGGTAACCTAAAAAGAATTAAATATTATATAATGTAAGAAATATTTTATTATTATAATTATCGATAGTTCGGGCCCTTAAAAGTTTCGAAGGTTTGGACCGTCGGTAACTTTAAAAAGTAATTAAATATTATATAATATATAATATAAGTAGTATTTTATTATTATAATTATTGATAGTTCGGACCATCGATAGTTTCGACGGTTTGGACCATCGGTAATAGAAAAATAATTAAATATTATAATCATATATATTATAATATATATATTATTAATATTTTCGAAGTTTTCAACGGTCATGACCGTCTGGAATTAAAAATAACTCTCCCGCTATCTTCTCCCTCTCTCCTCTCTCAACTTCTTTCCCTCTCTCCTCTCTCTCTCCCTTTCTTATCTTGCCAGCGTGAAGAACTCCTGGATGACGACCCGCTGGCGACCCTCTCCCTCCCTCTCTCTCTCTCCCACCGTAGCTTGGCGGTCGGATCGGCCGCGGGGGACCAGATCGGCCGCCGGGGTCGGATCGGCCACCAATAGCAAGATCGGTCGCCTGACGGCCGGATCTTGTCGCTGGCAGCTAGATCGGCCGCTTGGCAGTCGGATCCGATCGTAAGGTGGCCGATTCTAGCCGTGGGCGGCCATCGGAACTTTCGACGGTTGCGTCCGCCGTCGGAGTTTTGCGATGGTTATAACCGTCCAAAGTTTCGATAAATTTTTTCGAACCGTCGAAAATCATTTTGCAATGCCTGGCTTTTCGACAGAACCATTCTGTCGGTAAACCCGTCGAAAATAGCCTTTTCTGACCGTTTCTCTTGATTTTTCGACGGACGAAATCGTCGGAAAAAATTCGTCCGTCGAAAAAAATCATTTTTCTTGTAGTGATTCATGTTATTCAAGTCATCCATGTCATTTAACGATATTAAACCGGGTAAATTACATGGCTCGTCCCCATGAGTCGATTTCTAAATGATTCACCAACTTTAATTTGTAACTAGAATGTCTCTCAACTTTAATTTTATTGTACGATTCATCTACTTGACAGGTAATAGACAGTCTTCTGATTATCTTATTGACATGGCGTAATAAAATATAATAAAAAGTTTAACTTGCTAACATGTCACAATAAAAAATAATATCATAATAATAAAAAATATTATAAAATTAATAAAATAAAAAATAATAGGAGACGCCGACGAGCTCGAAGGGACCGACGCCCCTGTGCGAGCTCGCCGAAGGGCGAGCTCGGAGAGGGGGGTTGTCACCCCCCGCTGGTGAGCTGACGGGGGAGGGCGCCGGCACCGCTTTTGGTCCTCACCGTGTGCGAGGAAGAAAAGGGGTCTGGCGCCCCCTATGCTAGCTCGTCGGTGTGCGAGTTGGTAGAGGGCATCAGCACCCTTTTTCGTCCTCGCGAGGTAGGGGAAGGGCGTCGACACCGCTTTTGCTCCTCGCGCGCGGTGAGGACGAAAAGAGGGGGGCGCCCCTCTCTGCAAAGGGGGGGGGGGAGGCGTCGACCCCCTTTTCATTATATTATTTTTATTATTTTTAATTAGTTAATTTTTTTATTATATTTTATTACGCCACTTAAGCAAGGTAATCGAGAGACTATCCATTACAGGTCAAGTGGATGAATCGTATAATAAAATCAACGCTGGGGGACATTCTAGTTACATATTGAAATTGGGAGATCGTTTAGAAATCGACTCAAAATTGGATGACGATCCGTGTAATTTACTCGGTTTAGTAGCGTTAAATGACGCAAATGATTTGAATAACTTGGATGAAAGAGAAATGATTCACGTGTCGGCCACGTATGCAAGACAAACGAAAAATCCACTATCACCAGTCAAGGAGACTAATCGTGCAAGAAAATTAAAGATGGGGGACGTTCTAGTTATAAATTAAAGTTGGGGGACCGATTAAAAATTGATTCAAAGTTGAAAGAGTAATCATGTAATTTATCCTAATAATGCCTTGAGAATCTAAACTCAGTTGTAGATCTATGTGATCCCCCTATGTAGTTAGGCCCTCGTAGATGGTTTTAGGATTTATGTTTCCGATATTTTATTGGAGTTTCATATATAAACGTCACGACGGTCGAATTATTTCGCATTCTTATAATCATTATTCTATAACAAAGAGAGCTGCCACAATCCGAGGATATAGCCCCACTATAAGGAAAACGCTGTTACAGGCAGTTCAGCTCAAAACCATCGGTAATACACTTTTCGACGATTTTTCGAACGGAATCGATCCGTCAGAAAAACGATCGTCGCAAATCGATTTGCAACGAGTGGAAAAAATTCGTCGGAAGTATTACAACCGTCCAAAAAGTCCGAAGCGACGGTTGTAACCGTCCGAAAAATCTGGCGGTTCCAACCGTCGAAAGTTTTCGACGGCCGTAACTGTCGAAACTTTCGACGGTCGTGCAACTGTCGAAACTTTCGGCGATTTTGATCGTCGAAACTTTTGACGATCGTCGCAATCCATCGAAACTTTCAGCGGTCACAAACCGTCGAAACTTTCGGCGGTCATCGCAACCGTTTATCTTTCGGCGGTCGCAACCGTCACAAAGAATTTTTTAAAAATAAAAAATTAATGGCCGGCCAAATTTGATCGCCTGGAGAGGGAACGTAGTGGAGAATGGAGAGTGAGAAAGTAAAAATACATATATATAGGGTAGAAAGTTGGGAAGCAGGAAAACGAAAAAAGGAGCGGCGAGAGAGTATTTTTAATTACCGACGGTCATGACCGTCGAAAAATTAGTAAAGATATATATATGAATGTAATATTTAATTATTTTTAAAGTTACCGACGGTCATAACCATCGGAAAGTATTTAATTATAATAATAAAATATTACTTACATATATATAATATTTATTTTTTTAGTTTATCGACGGTCCGAACAGTCGGTAATATGTTATATTAATAAAAAACTCCTTATATTATATTATTTTTAAAGTTACCGACGATCAAAACTGTCAAAAATTATTTAATTATAAAAATAAAATACTATTTAGTTATATATGTTATTTATTTTTTTTTATCGACGGTTTGAACTGTCGCTAATTATTACCGACGGTCAGAACCGTCAGAAATTACGACGGTTTGGACTGTCGCTAATTATATTAATAAAATGATTATTATATTATATTATTATACATTTATCGACGGTTACGAGCGTCAAAAATATCGACGTCCCTAATCGTCAAAAAATAAAATAATAATATAACAAATTATATAATTTATTATTTTTATTTCCGACGGTGTCGCTAATTATTACCGACGGTCAGAACTGTCGGAAATTACGACGGTTTGGACTGTCGCTAATTATATTAATAAAATACTTCTCATATTATATTATTATACATTTATCGACGGTTACGAGCGTCGAAAATATCGACGTCCCTAATCATCAAAAAATAAAATAACAAATTATATAATTTATTATTTTTATTTTCGACGGTTACAACCGTCAGAATTTGCGACGGATGGATATCCGTCGGAAATATCGACGTTCCTAATTGTCGAAAAATAAAATAATAATATAATAAATTACATAATTTATTATTTTCATTTCTGACGGTTACAACCGTCGAAAATTCCGTCGAAATTTGTGACGGATGGATATCTGTCGAAAATATCGACGTTCCTAATCGTCAAAAAATAAAATAATAATATAACAAATTACATAATTTATTATTTTCATTTAACCGTCGGAAATTCTATCGAAAATGTTTTTGTCGTAAAGTCCATCGCAAATTACGATGGATTTCTATTCGTCGAAAATTATCTGTCAGAAAATGATAATTTTCTTGTAGTGCCCGATTTAGGATGAACCTCGTCTTTCTTATGCATTCGTGTGATCTCTATCTCCCTGTGTTAGTAACACATATTTTTTGACTTCTAAATTGTAACATCCATAATTTATAAGCCAAAAACAATAACAAGGTGGACCACAATTTATATCTTTTAACTTATAGCTCATCAGGTCAAATCATCTGGGGCTCCTTTCGCTTAGCTAACAAAAAAAAGATAATTTATAGTGTTAATAATCACTTTGAAAAATAAATAATTATGTGTTCGGATAAATATACTAATAATATAAATTATGTACCATTAGGTATGAAATGACTAATAACATAGTTTTATAATATAATAAAAAATCATAATTGCGCTTCAAATTTGTAAACGTGGAGGGATAAAAACTTTAAACATATTTTATGAGATGAAAATATTTAGAAAGTTAAAGGTTATAATAGTAACTTAAGTACTTTGATAAAATGACCTAAAAAATATGAGCAGGGTCTCCGGCTCAGTTTTGTTAGTTAGAAGTTGACAAAATAAGCACTTATATTTTCAAATATTTATTTACTCAACACGGATAACATATTAAATAACTTATAAATAATTTTGATCTACTAATAAGCTTAGCCAAGACCCATCTAACTTGCTATTATGATCTTCGAGAGGAAAAGGACTATTTCGTCCGGTTACATTTTTTTAATAATATAAAATATTTGATGTTGCCATAAATTTTTTAGAAAAAAAATATTATCACATCAAATTCAACCGGATAATAAAGTAAGAGGTAAATAATACAAATTTTGTTAATATCTTATTAAAAACACATCGCGAGAGAAAATGTTAAGAATGTAAAATTATTTATGTTGATATTCGTAATGACTTAAACATTTTAAAAATTAATTAACACATCAAATTTAATATAACTAACAAGTTTGACTGATCTTGGACGGTTTAAGATGTAACCATCTAATTTCAATAAATTCGTATACAAAATTAATCTGAATAAATTTCAAACCAATCAATTTTATCTAATTAGGATTCAATGTAATTAAATTCCCTGAGTCAATTTTTTTTTCATCCCAATCAATAAATCTTATCAGGTAGGAATTTGGGTTATATATTTGATTAATCTTATGATTAAAAAAAATGGCCAAACAAAGTGAAATACGGAAACGTACCATCCATCAATTATTAATCAAACAAATTTAAAATTGAAAGAGCACTACACTTCACGGTAACATCCT